>JAHLJS010000002.1:95753063-96335729 GCA_038502445.1 Eremochloa ophiuroides | reverse complement strand
GCGGCTCATCGAGTTCCCCTTTGTCGAACTCGTCATCCGTCTTCTCCTCAGCTGCTCACATGGTGGTAAGATTTGAATCCCCTGTTTCAAATCTACTTCGCACACAAGGTGTTCGATGAAATGCCCTAACCATTATTCCTCGCGTTCCTCGCAGTTCTATTGAAGTTTGACTCTTCTCTCGGGCATTCTACGGCTTGTGAGGGTGCTTTACACCTAGTGTGATTCCCTGTGGTGCCTCGCGTCGACAGAGTCTCTTACCCCTTCACAGGTTCCTTTTCTCGCAGGTTTCTTGCTATTCCCCTCTTATCTCATTATGCTTGCTTCCTAGGATCACTCTTCTCTAGATTATATATGCTTATGTATCCCTGTCTATCTCTCTCTTGCAGCTGTCGTGGTCAGAGAGTTTGGCAGTGCGTCAGTGAATCCGGGGCCAAGCTCGCGGATACGGAACGAGGCCAAGCCTCTGAGTGTCAGCCAGCAGTTTCAGAGAGACAGTGACAGTTGGCAGAGATGGTTCGTTGCAAGCAGGTCAGTCGCAGTCAGGGAGGCACAGGTGGAGACGAGAGGCCTCCTCCTCGTCCACCTTTGGACAAGGGGAAGGCTCCTCTCGTCGAAAGCAGCAAGAAGAGAAAGAGGTTTTCAGCAGAGCAGAGGCAGGCCATCAGGGTAGCACAGGCTGCAGAGGAGGCAGAGCGTGGCAGGGGTATACACATTGGAGGCATCTCTGTCAGTTTGTCGGGCAGAGATGAGACCGAGGAGCAGCCGCAGCCTCAGAGGCAGCCGGAGACTGAGTCAGCACAGCCAGTGGTGGCAGAGCCAAGGCAGCCAGAGCAGCAGGAGGCAGTTACTCAGGGGGAGCAGGCCCAGGCTCCACCTCTTCGTCGCTCGGGCCGCACTCGACCTTCGGTGCCACCCCGGCCCGCTGGTCAGAGGCGCGGCGACCGAGTTCCCAGGGTGCCTGCTACCTCCGAGCCTCAGCCGGTGCCTGAGCCGGATGTTCACTTGGACTTACAGAGGATATCTGCAGCTCGAGTCAGAGAGCTCCGGTTGACGTCGCTTTCCAGCTGGTTTCCGGATCAGAGAGATCCCAGAGCTTCTGAGGGCTGGTACACTCCTCTTCACGAGGATTTCTTCACCGCCCTCATGGCCACAGGAGTTGGACTGCGACAGCACAGAGTATGTCCCCTAGAGGACATAGTCCAGGCAGCAGGAGAGGAGATCAGGCCATATCTGACATACCTGCCTGGACTTGCAGAGCTTCTTGGCCGATCAGGCCGATACGTGGAGTCGTGGGTCCGAGAGTTCTATGCTTCCCTATGGATCGACCCCGACCACGAGTTACTTGCAGTACACCTTCGGCGGAGAGCCATACCGGCTCTACGCGAAGGCTCTGCGAGAGCTGCTTGGAGTGCCAGAGTCAGCTACCAGGTTGCACAGCATTTGCTATGCCACAACAGACCCGCCGAGGAGGGCTCACGGAGGACTGGCACCTGGTACTGCTCATATAGCAGCATGTTTTCGACCACCGTTCGGAGACGGCTCCCACAGGACACCTTCGGAGCTTCGTCCCGTCGTTCGTCTCCTGAACGACGTGATGAGGCGTACTCTTTTACCGCGGGAGGGGTACAAGGAGGGTTTGACACACTTACAGCTATGGCTCCTTAGTGCCCTGGTCCAGCAGTCCGAGTTTGACATTGCCGATCTAATTATCAGTGAGATGGAGGACACCATCGCAGAGGGCATCAGGTCTCGGCGACAGCTCCCCTACGCTCATTGGATCTCACATATCCTTGAGCGGAGGTTGCACCGGATTTGGACAGGCATCTCTCGTGAGTTGCGCCAGACTGAGACAGAGTTTCCAGTATATCGGATGACCTCTCTGATTGACGGACGCCGTGGCAGTCGAGCTTTACACAGAGTACAGCGCCGTCAGACTTCAGGGGTAGACATGGTAGAGGTTCAGCAGCAGGACGAGGCTATGAGGCACGTTGCCCATAGCGAGCTTGAGCAGTTACTTGCAGACGACGACCCCGTCGACACCTCCTCGTCCAGCTCTGACAGGGACTACCGGGCCATCCCTTCACGTCCACGAGCTCACGACTCGGAGGCCGGTGGGTCCAGCTCCGCTCCTCAGACTTCACAGACCGACCCTGCACTGCTTGCTATTCTTCAGACCTTACAGCAGACACAGCAGCGACAGGCAGAGGAGCAGTCCCGTTTTGCCAGGGAGCAGGCTGCAGCTCTCACTCAGATTCAGCTTCGGCAAGATCAGTTCCAGCAGCAGATGCTCCAGATGCAGCTCCAGAGCCAGCAGATACAGTTACAGACCTTTGGGTTTATGGAGCACATCATCAGGCACACCGGAGCCCCACCGTTCCTAGCCACTGCCTCTCCAATCCAGCAGGTTGGACCGGCAGCCACTGCAGCCCAAGTGACTCCAGTGATACAGTCTGGTGGACTTCAGAGTCAGGGCACAGCTTCTCTACCGAGCCAGTTTGTCACTCCTACTCAGCAGACTCAGCAGTGGTTTGCCACGCCAGGCACTCAGGGGTTCACTCCGATCCACACCGGCTTCACACCTGACCTAGGTGGCCCCTCAGTATCCAGGAGCTTGGGTGCTACTTTCAGTGAGATCACAGGCATTCCCACTCCTCCTGAGTTCAGATTGCCTGTTACCACCACCACAGCTCCACCTGCCACTGGGACTACAGAGACACTACCGTCGTCAGTCGCCTCTTCAGAGCCTCTCTCGACTTCAGCAGGGCCTGCGACAGTAGTAGTCACAGCGGCAGCTACAGAGACAGCTCAGCAGACCCGGACCATTTCTCCTTCACGTGCTCCGTCAGAGGGTCAGGCTGTTCAGAGCTCCGAGTCCGAGGAAGACCCTTCTCAGTTTGAGCTTCGACCTCACTCCTCCGACCGCGTCACTGCAGCTTCTTCTCCTCCTCCTGAGTCTTAGGTCTTTGGTGCTTGATGCCAAAGGGGGAGAGAGCATAGATTTAGGGGGAGCGCGTGAGAGGGTTTTGACTCTTTTGTTCTTTTGGATGTGACATTATCATGCATTATGTTTATTTTCATGTTTGAGACTTGCTTGTGACATGTGATTGAGCTTCATGATTATTTATATATTGTGACACTTGATTCTCTTTTGGTTACGCTCTTGTCTTAGCTTCCGCACTTCATTCCGATCTTGAGCGTATTGTTTGGTACTTGTGCTTATTTCAAATCTTACATGTACCTTGTGGTCTTGATTTGTATAAGCATGCCTAACCCTTTTGCTCTTATTGTCACATGCTTATATGAATCAAACTTTTAAAAACCTCATTCCTTCTAAATCTATTTGAGGTTGTTGTCATCAATCACCAAAAAGGGGGAGATTGAAGCATCTAGGCCCTAGTGGTTTCGGTGATTAATGACAACAAGACGATTATTATGACTAACGTGTGTTTTGCAGGATAACCTAGAGGTTAGGTCATAATAACATATAGGTTCAAGCCCCTAGCGATGGAAATCGATTCGGTTTTCAAAGGATGAAAGACAAGACGGTGATAGGCTAGTGCTAAGTGTCGTTTGGAGTTGAGAGACACTTGGCGTAGTCTTAGGTTTTGTTTTTTCTCCTTGACCGTACTATTAAGAGGGGTTTGGATGGGTAGCTTGACTTAGAGCAAGATTAGAGAGTGTAGATGTGATGCACACTTGTCCAACATAGCTCTAAACAGCCCAGGGTTTCTCCTGAGAGAGAGAGGATCAAACTTCGTTTTGGAAAGTTTTCGATTCGGCGAAGTTTTGATCGAATTAGAGGCGTCGGACTCTAACTAGTATGGGCGTCGGACCAATAGCTAGAGTCCGACGACACGTGGCAGCCCCTGGACGAGTTTCAGCGTGCCAGGGAGCGTCGGACCCTGGCCCGATGGGCGTCGGACCATTTTCCAGAGTCCGACGGTGCCAGTGGTTGCTTGAGCGAGCGTCGGACCGTCGCGAGTGGGAGCGTCGGACTAATATCTGTTAGCGTCCGACGCTTCCAGAGAGGTTCCCAGAGCGAGTTTGAGCGTCGGACTGGGTCCGACGGTATGCGTCGGACCATTGCTCCGTGTACTAGCCGTTGAAAGGCACTGTGCCCGCAGGCAGAAGCGTCGGACTGAGGAGCGTCGGACCATCGAGTTCGGTCCGACGCCCCTCTGTCACAGTTCTGGGAGCAGTGTTTGTGTGAGAGTCGGACCGTGGAAATTAGTCCGACGGTCGAGCCTCGGCAGAGTCCGACGGTTCGCAGGAAAGTGAGAAACGGCTAGTTTTGGAGAGGGTGAGTATTTATACTCCACCAAAGACTCCATTCTATCACTCTTGCCATTTCTAACAGCTGAAAGAACCATTGTTGATCTTGTGAGAGAGTAAGAGCCCTAGGGAGATTAGTGTGAACTCCATTGCTTGTGAGCTTCTTCCCTAGAGAGATCAAGAGTGACTTGTGTGCATCCATCACCCTCTTTGGCTTTGTTCTTGGTCAAGTGAGAGTCTAAGCTTGTTACTCTTGGTGATCGGCATCACCTAGACGGTTTGGTGACGATTGGTGGCTTGGTGACCGCTTGGAGAGCTTGTGGACGGCCCAAGTCGAAGTTGTGAGCGGTTGTGGGCGATCCACCGCGCCAGAGTGACAAAGGATCAGCCCGTAGAGAGCACTTGGTCTTTGCGAAGATCAAGGGGGAGCTACACCCTTGCGCGGGTGCTCCAACGAGGACTAGTGAGGAGTGCCGACTCTTCGATACCTCGGGAAAAACGGATTTGTCTTTCTAACCCCTTATATACCCGCATTTCCTTTGTGTTCACTACTTTCCTAGAGTAGCATACTTGTGATAGGACTTGGCTCTAGGTTGCATAACTTGTTTTAGGAATAGAATTGTCACAAGCACTTGTGGGGTGACATTGGGCAAATTGCGATAGGTTGAATTGTGTTTCGAAAAATTATTAGTTGCCCAATTCACCCCCCCCCTCTTGGGCATCCTTGATCCTTTCACCTCTCTTCAACAACCTTGCTTCTAGGTGCTAATAACCAAGTGTATAAGCACTTAGGCACGAGTGTTAACTTGTTTTTAAGTTCATTAGCAAGGTTTTAGGTTAGTGCTCTAGATCAAAATACATATGCTCAACTATGTCAACTAGAGGCACTTGATGACCGAGGTTGTTAATGAAATTTCATCCCCCTTAATAGTGCGGTCATCTAACCTAAAAGTGATCACACTGTCTATAGTATCTTGATCACCAAAATGGAAAGAGCCTTATGAGTTTCACCTTTGCCTTGAGCTCCATCCATTGCACTAAGTGTTGAAGCATTTGATCTTCAAGTTGATGGGCTTACTCCAAAGACTTGGATGCCGTCATAGCTTCACACTTGATCTTCTAACCATACTTGTAATCACAAAGCTTAAACATAATGGTTAGATACTAGGTGTCATCAATTAGCCAAAACCAAACATAGAGCTTTCAATCTCCCCCTTTTTGGTAATTGATGATAACCTCTACAAAGATATTCAATGAATTCAATTTGGTAATATTAGCTCCCCCTACATATGTGCCAAGTGTTTGGATTTGAAAGGCTTTGCACATATGCATTGGATTAGAAGTGTGAAAGAGATACTACTATCAATTTGATGCTAAGGTTTATAAAATTGGACCTTTAAAGCGTGATACCATCGGAGTGCATATATAAATCATCCTTAGCACCAGGGATAGCTAGATTCCATTTGAAAGAATTCTTGTAACCAAAGACACTAGAATACCTCGTGAGATCAACATTAGAAACAAGGTTCTAAAGTCACTTGGAAAGACCGGGAGCTAGCTACCACTTCCTATGTATGCTAGTACTTCAATTCACCACACAAGTTTAAGTCTAGCATACACCAAACAAGCAAGTATATTGAATTTAAGTACAAATGCAATGCAACAATCATATGAAAATGCACAATCAAATGCTTGCAAACATGCTTGTGAGCTTGCTCCCCCTAAGTGTGAGATCCAAATTTAAAATTTTGTGATCCCTCTCACTTGGCCTATAGCTCTCCCATCATCGGCCTAATGATGGTTCATCGCTCAACCACCTCCATATCTTTGTACCATTCTCTCTCCCTTTGTCATCAAAGACCACAAAAGGGTAACATGGGTAGGATATGATTTGAAATCAATGGAGGGAACCATTTGTTAGATATTGAGATTATTACCATTGTCTTCCTTCTTTTAAACATTTAGCTAGATTACTTGCACAAATATATAATCCGGTTTGTCCTTTGGCAAGCTTCTTCATGCCACTAGGGGTTATCTTGATAAAGCTGAATTATAGACCATAATGCTCATATTCTAGGTAAACACTAGGTTCACAATCCCACAAGCTAGTCATATGTCACAACTAGATCAAACAAAACATAGAAGCAATAGAAGTGGCATATGATCTCAAAAGCACTTAGTTTTCCATGAATGAGCCTTTTTTTGAAAAAAAATATGTCTATATGCTCTACACAAGTTCTAGCAACATATGAATGCCATGTCAAATAATGATACCTTTGCTTTGTCGGAGTGGAGGCAAGTCATATAGTGGGGGTGCTAGCTCAACTCATGTTGGAGAAATCAAGGATGTTCAATTCTTTCATCAATTTGTAGAATCTTGCTTCATCAAGTGGCTTGGTGAGAATGTCGGCGAGTTGATCATCGGTGCCCACACTCTCAACTTGAATGTCACCTTTGGCTTAATGGTCTCTAATGAAGTGATGCCTCACATCAATATGTTTTGTTCTTGAGTGTTGAACCGGATTGGTGGCAATCTTCACGGCGCTTTCATTATCACATAGCAACGACAGATTCTTGAATTTGATTCCATAATCACTCAATGTGGCCTTCATCCATAATAATTGTGCACAGCAACTCCTCGCACTAACATACTCGGCTTCGGCGGTGGAGAGTGCAACCATGTTTTGCTTCTTGAATGACCATGATACTAGTGATCTCCCTAACAATTAGCATGTACCGGAAGTGCTCTTTCTATTAATCTTGCATCCCGCATAATCAGAGTCCGAATAACCAATCAACTCAAAGTTTGACCCCTTAGGATACCATAGTCCAACATCGGGTGTGTGCTTGAGATATCTCAATATTCTTTTGGTTGCCTTTAAATGACTCTCTCTAGGTGAAGCTTGATATCTTGCACACATGCAAACACTAAACATCACATCTGGTCTAGAAACGGTCACATAGAGTAAGCTCCCAATCATAGATCTATACTTCTTTTGATCTACCATATTTCCACTCTTGTCTTCATCTAAGTGGACCATTTGTGCCCATAGGTGTGCTAACGAATTTTGCATCTTGCATCCTAAACTTCTTCAACATGTCCCTAGTGTATTTGCCTTGGCTTATGAAAGTGCCATTCTTCATTTGCTTAATTTGAAGACCAAGGAAATAACTTAACTCTCCAATCATAGACATCTCAAACTCAATTGCCATCATCTTTCCAAACTCCTCACAAAAATCTTGATTGGTTAACCCAAAGATAATGTCATCAACATAGATTTGCAACACAAACAAGTCTTTGCCAATTCTTTTGGTGAAGAGAGTGGTGTCAACTTTTCCCATTTTGAAACCCTTGGATAATGCATAGGAGCCCAAAAGTAAAATTTTATCACACTCGCACATTCAATCATGGTGTATAGCTTAGTAGTCCTTTGTAATCTTATTAGTAGACTCTCATTATTTTCTAAATAAAAATTATATACTTAAAAAAAACTCTAGAGCAATGGTTGAAACAAAGGGTGAAAGACATAGTGCTTGCTTAATTATTCTGTCTCTCAATTACCCAAGATTTAGTTTAAAAGCCCCATGGTTGAAAAGAGTAGGAATAAGTTTGAGAGGTGGACTAATGAATTGCAATCCGGAGAAGAATTTCTGTTTAAATATTTGAGTACTTGTTGGAAGTTATACATATTGATGAAACCCTGAATAAATTTCAAGTCAACTTTGCTAAGGGACTAGCAAAGACTTAGCTTGGGGGTATTGTTGACGGTCGTTAAGTACCAATTTTATACCGTCAACTAACACTCAAAAAGGGGCAATAATAGAAACATAGGGGTTATTACTGACAGATTCCACGAGTTTTGGTGAATTGTCTATTTTCCAGGGAATTATCCAGAAAAGCTTAAAAGAAGGATTAAAGTGCATAATTACCACGAAACTTGATCGCAAAGGAAACGAACGTCATCGGCAAGGTAGAAGTATCTAGAAAACACCCGAAGCAAGCGGGGCCCCACCTGGCAGGTAGTGGGGCCGGGCGGCCCCAAGGGGGGCCGAGCGGCGCCCCTAGGGTTTCGCCGCCATCTTCTGGAGTCTTCTTCCACCGCCTCCGAGGGGTCATCTCAGCCCTATGTTAAGTCGGTTTGATCCAACGACGCACGTTCACCCCACCGGGCTATAAATAAAGGGGTAGACCCCCTCCTAGAGCACCAATTCATTCCTCCTGCTTCATTTGTCAAGAGTAGACAGAAGTTAGGGTTTTCAGAGATTAGAAGTAGAGCTCTAGTTCTTCAAGTTCATTAGTTTAGGCGTCTAACAAGGTTCAATTAGAGTTGGGCGCTGCGCTCGGGATTCCAGATCTGTTCGTCTGGAGATCGGTAATTTTATCTTGTATCTCATTATGACTTTGCTCTATTTTAATATATTGCTACTTATTCAGTTCTTAGTTTATTCTAGTTGCATATTCGATATAGTTGTGATTGGTGATGATTATTGTCATATGGTCGTAAAGCACCTAATTCAGTACTTGAGTGAGTTAGGTGGTATGTATTATGTAGACGTGGTGTCTAGATATATTACGTAGCTACGGAGGCACCCTGACGTGTCGGGTCGTGTGGTAGTCCGCGTAGGTGACAGCTGTGTTGGTTCCTCTGTAGTCCACCCCCCGTATGTAGGACGAGCAGAGCGCGGTCACGAAGGAGGTGACCCTTATGTCTTAATATCCTCATTAGATGATGCTCCTTCTGATGTTTTCTGAGTTGATTATGCTATAAATGAAGATGTGTAATATGGCGTAGGCGGTAGACTTTGTATTTAGTAATTACATAGGTTTCCTTTACTTTAGCCGAATCTCGAGATCGTCTTACTACATTAGTGAGTCTCTATATTCTATTTCTGGAATACCATTTACTTCATTTACTCAGTTATCATTTATCATATTATTATTGACTTATTATCGCTAAAGCATTAGAGTTACTGGTTATCGTAGGTTTGCACATTTATTAATTGTCTTTTCAATCATTATAGTAGATTATCCTAATGAGTAGAATGTCTATTTATCCTTTTTGCATAAAACAAATCAACGATACTCGGAATACTTACCGGGTGAATTGCTACAATGGGAGAATTATCTGTGCGCTTGCGGATATATTCTATAGTGTTATATGTTTAGGTGGCAAGTGTAGATTATTTTACCAATGGTTTTTGGCATCATGTTAGGGATGGCAACTTAACGTGAAGTGATATTAAAAATACCAACAAGCATTTCTGGAGCCGTTGCCGGGGAAGACAATTATATTCATTAGGATAATTTATTGATTCGTTGATTTTATTCGCTAGGATATTTCTAGAATTTCATATAAGGGAGTTTTCATAGATAATATTATAGAAAAGCATAAAAAATAACTATAGACATAAATACTTATAGATATACTGTAACCTTTTGCTTTAGTAGACTTACCTGTGTTTTGTCTATGTTTAAGTATTTTATATAGGCTAAGTGCAGGATTGGTTGTAGTACTTTAATTCTTATCAATCAGGAACAACCATAGGAAGAAGGGTCTTACATTATTTTGTGAAGCCATGGCTGAGAAAACTCTGCGTGAATTCTCTGCTCCAAGCACTGAGAATATTCGCGTTGGGCTAACTTTTAACCTTGAAGATCATGATTACGAGATCAAGCCAAGCCTCGTCAAAATAGTGCAAGCTATCACATTTAGTGGAAAGAGGGATGTAGATGCAAGTGTCCATCTGCATAATTTTCTGGAGATTGGCAACACCATCGACATTAAGGGCATTCCTCGAGACTGTTGACGGTATCTATACCATGTTTTCCACTGTCATAACCGTTAACAAAACACTGTTTTTGGGAAAAAACAAGTAAACACATAGTGAAATAGGTACAAATAACTTGGTTCCACATGTACATGTCATTATTTGCTTGCAGAAACTCAAACCAGGAGTTTTCAGAGTATAGAAGCCTCAAATGACACTATTATGCAAATCAAGATATAACAAAATGACAAAGTGATATCACAATCATCAAGACCTTGGCTTCATGAGCAAGAGGACCCCTGGAGCCCACCAACAATGAGTCGGCCGACCCATTCTTGGAGGGTCCGGGACATGTCCTTCAAAGGAATAATGCAGGACATCATGTAGAAGGAAGAAGAACCAAGGGAGAGCCCCTACATGGGTTGGCCGAACCATGTAGGGGGCCATCCTAGCTCTGCTGACGTGACATGATCCCTGGCACACCTCCTAGAGTCCATCTCCACCCTTGGATCATGAGTGTGCTTCCAATCAATGGTTAAAGAGCAAAGCACATGGATTCATTGGCCCATAGGAAGCAACCACTGAGCAAATGATGGACCCACTTCCTGTGACAGATGAGGACACATTCTAGAAGATCCTAGCTAGGCCCACCTGTCATAGGGGGTCGGTCGACCCACCCCTGGTGGCCAGCCAGGTCGGTTGGCTCCCCACTGACTTGTGCACACTTCCCCCGTGCTGGTTTCATCGCTGCCGTCCATCCAAGGCGGTTTCAAGGGCGGTTTATCCAAGGGCCAAGGTGGAAAGGCACATGGATTGATGACGTGGCACTCCTCTTCATCCCCCTATAAATACCCCTAGTCCTTCACTCTAAACATCAAGTATCAAGTGTATCATAGGAAGAAAGACTACTTAGTAGCTTTAGTGTTAGAATAAGAGGGAAGAAAGTGAGGGAAGTCTTCTGGAGAAAGCCCCGGGCCTGTCGGGAGTCTTCTCTAAGGTGTACCTCAGTGGATGCAAGCTTCTAGTAAGTTTTTCATCTGAGTCCTTCTAGTATTTGATATTCTGGTTCTGATACTTTAAGTATATACTTGCTTTACTTGCACATTGCTTTACTTAGTAAAGTACTCTAGTCTCTAACTAAGATTAGAGTAGTAAGTATAGTGTAGACGTGGTGTCTATACTATATCTTATCAGTGTGGGCCGCTTGTCGCACGGATTGTTTGTGGGTGCCAGCAAGGGGTGACAGCCTTGTCTGGTCTTAGTATCCCTCCACGTGTGTAAGACAAGTTATTAAAACGGCAGGGCATCAATACAATAGCATAGCCGTCTCGGGAGGAGTTATATATCTCCTCCTGTTTCGCCTATCACCTCTTGTAAAGGGAGGAGGTGGTAAACCTCTTTATACTTAGAAAGCCAAGACCAGATATCTTTTGCTACATAGGATCTCTCTATACCTATATACCAAACCCCTTTGATCACCATACCCTTTGATCACTAGCTGACGGCCTTGAACCTAGTTAGTTCACATCGCGTTCCTCGTGGAAAATACGATACCTGAAATACTCCTGGTGAAGGCTACATTGACTACCGTACGCTTGCGGTATATCCGTTTGCCACTTCTGGTGTCAACAAAGACGTCGTGCTACTTCATTTATTCCCATTCTCACTGGAGGGAAGAGCGAAGCAGTGGTTTTATCAGAATCAAGATCAAGTCAAGACATGGGGAGAATGTTCAAAAGCTTTCTTAAAAAAGTTTTTCCCAGTAAGCAGAACCAATGCTTTACGAGCAAAGATTTCAGAATTTTATCAGCAGAAAGGTGAACCTATTCCAGAAGCCTGAGAACGTTTTCAAAATTACATATCAGATTGTCCTCATCATGGGATGGAATAATGGTTGCTCATGCAAACATTTTATCACGGACTAGCTCAATGGTCACGTGAGCAACTAGATGCCACTGCTGAAGGATCATTTATGTCACTCACCCCGGGAAGAGCTGAAGATATTATGGCAAAGATAGCAGAAAATCAGAGTTGGACATACAACACTCAGACATGCTGTTGGTATTTCCTATGCACAATTAAAATATGAAAGATTCCGCAAGCGCACAGAATACTATTGTAGCATTTTACCGGGAGTATTTTAGCTATCGTTATTTATATTTTACCACAGGGAAGCAATGGTTAAAGAATATGATAGCTACCATCATGCATCTACTAACTTAGTATACCTACTAGACTATAGTAAGGGTAAGTGATAAATGATAGGAGTTATGTATATCTGACACACACAGGAGAATTCTATGATAAAAGAGCAGATAGCTAAAGTGAGAGGACAACGGGAGAGTTCAAGGTTCCTAAGTACTTCTCTATTACCTTAGTTCTATAAAACTAATTCATGGGTAGATAAAGCAATCACACAATAACACTTTGGAGCAACATTACCTTTTCGACTCTCGAATAGACTGGGAAAAAGGTAGTCAGGAGAAGGCTGCCAAAAGCTCTATGAAACACCAACTCCGACGTGGTGGAATATGAAGGCCTAACAGAGCTGTCACCTCTGGGGCTACCACAACTAACCGTAAGAATTGGGCGCAACCTCAGGTAACCTATAGCCTAGACACTACGTCTACACTATCGATTACTACTCTAATCACATATAATAACTAGAGCACCTAATACAGGCGGAGATCCCATGCCAAGATGTAACAACTATACTAACCAGATATATAAAAGGCATAAAGGTAAATGAAGAAGATAAATATTAAAGCATAAGTCTTACAAAGATGAGATACAAAGATATACCAGACCCCTGAAGACTTCTCTAGAACCAAAGCGCAGCTCCGCTTTCCCTAACTCTCAACTAGAACTAATCTACTACATTGAAAAGTCTAGCCCTAATTCTCTAGAGTTGAGAGGTTATCCATTCGAGGGACGCCTCTACAACTCCATAATGGTGCCCTTGACTCGGGGGGTCCTGGGTTCCTTATATGGGGGCGCCTGGCCTCCCCTCCACCTTGGGCAAGCAACATGGTACTAAGCCTTTCCACCATGTACACATAGGCTTTAATGGGCCAAATTCTAATTTAGGCCCAATTAATCCCGCAGCCTTTAATTAATCCCGTGGTTCAGGTTCTAGAATCTTTTAGTGTTTGTAAAATCCATATCTCTTTATTCCAGACTCCAAAAATAGCAAACCATAGGTCCGTTTCGATCATCTTGATGAGCTCTATGCATTGGTGAACTCAAATTCCTCATTTGAGATACTTTTAATCGGTGAAAAATTGAATATCTTTTTAAACCCTGCAAAACAAGTGAGAACACTAAAACTCGTGGAACTTGTTAGAATCAAACCCCATAACTAAGTTGTGTATTGTTTTATGCCCTTGATTCATGTTTATTTGATGGATAAAAATGAGCAATAACTACCGTCAACACATGCCATAAGAGTGAAGAAGTTCCAGAGGAAGTGTGTGCACTGTCAACCAAGATGGATGTACTGTTGAACTGGTTTGATAAAAGAGCAAAGTATAAAAGAGATCGTCAAGCTATTCAAGATGCATTCAATTCCCAAAATCAATGTGGAGAATATTTAGGAGTTGAGTTATCTGATTCCCTAGAAGATATTAGTGCAGTCATCAAGTCCACTTCTCAGAAACAAGGATGGACTCAACCTTGGTCAACCAGTCAAGGTAAATACCGGGGCAATTATAATTTTTCAAATCAGAAACAACCACCCTTGAGAGAATTAATATAGAACAAGCTATAATGAATGAAAGTATTTATAAGAAGCTTGATCTTAATGATAAAATTTTAGAAGGAATTAATTCTAAATTAGACAATTTCTTTTATGCTGTTAAAGATCAAATATTATTTAATAAAAAAATAGAATTACAAATTGCACAATTGTCTTCTACTTTGTTTACTACTGACCCTGAACTAGTAAAAGGAATATCTACTAGATGAGGTAAGTCTACAAGTGATCCACCTTACCCAGAAGGGGCACGTAGACCACCACATTTAGTACAGGTAGAAGAAGAAATTGAAAAGGACAACAGAGAAGAAGAAGTCACACCACTCACACCACCAGCTGAACCACAAGATCAAGAATTAACTCAAGATTTTTATGACACAACCCTCTTACCGTTTCCACGTAGAAGGAGAAGAGGTAAAATGGATGATCAGTTTGGTAAGTTTGTAGAGTTAATTCAGAAATTATATGTCAATATTCCGTTGCTAGATGCCATGCAGGTACCTACATACGTAAAATATCTTCGAACCATCCTCAACAACAAAGGACCACTACCTTCTACTAAAGTTGTCAAGCTAATGGAGGAGTGTAGTGAGGCAATTCTGAGTTCTTCTCCTGCTGAGAAGAAGGATCCAGGGTGTCCCACTATTGATTGCTCAATCGAAGACCAGATATTCGAGAATGCTTTATGTGATTTTGGAGCAAACGTCAGCATCATGCCCAAGACAGTATTCGACAAAATCAACTATTCTACACTCACGCCAACTTCAATGTGTCTGCAATTAGCTGACCAATCGGTCCGCTATCCTGCAGGAATCGCAGAAGAAATTCCGGTAAGAATCCGCAACTTTTTCGTTCCTGTAGATTTTGTAGTACTTGACATGTAGGAAGAGAGAAAGATACCCCTCATCCTTGGGTGACCATTCCTAAACACTGCAAATGCAACCATCAACGTTGGAGCTGGAGAAATCATATTTACCATCAATGGGCAATAAGAGTGGTTTGCATTCAAGCCAAAACTGGAACAGTGTCAAACTTTAAAGTGTCATGAAGGACAAGATGCAATAACATCTCCGGTACCGGAGATAAATCATGAAGAATAATTCAACTGGAGAAGTTCGGGTCGGCGGACTTAAAAACCCCGAACCTTCGCCGAGAGGTAACTCAGTATTTATCGGTAATTTAATTCTTACATTAAAATTTGCATATTTACTTTCCCATAAATTGCATCATTAAAATAAAATAAAAATAAGCATAACATGCTTAAAGCTTAAGCCCCATGTGATTATGACTAACGGAGCATAAAACCCCCGTTAGTAAAATTTGCTGTGGTGGCAGAAAATTATAAAAAGACCATCATTGGAATTCTAATTTTTCATAGATTCATAAAAGTAATTTAGTTTTTCATTCTTGTGTCATTATATGGTATAAATACAGGAGACATATGGGACCCACCATCATCACCTCAAGTCTTATCACCAACCACTACCGTTCACTACCATCCAAATTTCATTCACTCATTCATGCACTACCCTCCATTCATTCTTTTCATCAGAGAAAGCACTCACGCACATGCATTTGAAGAGATATGTAGGCAATGTCGACACACTTCAAAGTGGAGAGCCAGAAGACACAAGGTGGGGCCGGCCGGCCCCATACCCACGCCGACTGGCGCCCTTCTCCTTCTTCTCTGCCTCTCACTTCTCTCACTCACTCATTGCCTCACTTGCACACCAGAGAGCACCAAGCCACGCTACTTTGCAGCTCAAGATTTCCAACTTTCACAAATCCCCCATTTAATCCAAGTTTAAGTAAGGAAAGACGGAGAGAAGAAGATTAGCAAGAACACCTAGTAGAGAGACTGCCACTTTGATTCCTTCTCTTTACTTGTTCTTGTTTTGTTCTTGTGTTCTTGTTTGTTCTTGCCATGTTCTTCGTGTTCTTCATTTTACAGGCAAGATGAGCAATAAAATAAAAGGTGCCATCCAGTCCCTTGGAAGAGCATTTTCACGCCGCACAACAAGAAGTCAATCATCATCACAAGTGCGATCGTTTGTCGGCTCCGACATGAATGTCGATTCTCCTTCACCTTTCGTATATGACAACCCTTCATCTTCTTCCCAAAGGGAAGAGAGGTATGAGATCACAAGCATCACTCAAATTTCATTACCAACTAGACCACAGAGGGAAATATTAAATGTGGTTAAGAACAAGAAATTTACGCATACTCTAATTTTTGATGCCACCCTGCTCCATGAAACCGGAATGGATTCCAAGTTTGAGCTTATATTTAGAAATGTTGGTTGGGAAGGTGCTTGGAAAATAACTGAGCAGGGTAGCAAGTTACTCACAATAGAATTTATTAGCACCCTGGACTTTGATGATGATGAGGTCAATTTTAGAATGTTTAATGAACTTTTCACCCTCTCATGGAAAACCCTTAGTTTAGCACTAGGATTCCATAATCAGTGTGTGGTTAATATAACAGAATCTCTCCAAGATTTTGATAAAGATGATTTTTAAAAGAGCATCACTGCAAAGAAACCAGAGAGAAAACAAAAATATACTACTGAAGAAGTCCATCACCCCACACTTAGGCTCATGCTTAAATGGCTAGCTTTTACATTATTTCCTATAGAGGAATTAAATACTATTAAAAAGATGAGCTACATTTATTATACATCACGATAAAAAAGAGAAAAGCGTCACCTGTGAAAATGATATTGAATTACTGGAGAACTGTCCCTTCCATGAGAAAATGCAATATTTCTTTTACTTCCTGAATTACACGTTTAGCTACTAGGCTAGGTTTATTACAGAATGCTACGCTTTTTTTTAATTCCTGATGCTCGTAGAATTATTGGTTATGATTTTTTTCTTTCGTGCTCACATGCTCAAACACCGAAATAATAAAATAGTTATGATTTATAAAAACTATGCAAATGAGTATGAACTGCCAGACAGTGAGTTAGGAATTTATTCTGTTCATAACTTTATATTTCCAGCTAGTGGAGTTAACGTTGGCAAGTGTACGTCCGCACGCATCAGCAGGGCGCCGAGTGCTGATTTCACTGGAGCTGACCCGGCACCATCTGGGCCAGCTTATTTCTACTTTGTCAATTTTGGTGAGCAGGGATCATCGCAGGAACAACGCCAGCAGTGGACCGCCCACGTAGGATGGGAAGACCAGCCCACATTTCAGTAAGGAGAGTCTTCATCCGCAACAGTAACAGGTTGGGAAGCATTTCCCACAGAGGCACCAGGTGTAATACCTCTGGTATTACAAAGCAATTAACCTGCCATGTCATCATGTTTAAATTTAAGCATCTGCATATGATTGTGCTTAGGGTCACTAGAGTGCTTTGATTTCATGTGTTGTGGATTGTGTAATTAAGCTTTTAATTAAAAGTCAAAAATAAAAATTAAATAAGAAATCAAATTAAGCCATAGAGTTGACCTAAAACCCTAATTCAAAATCTACAATGAATTTGATGAAAGTGTCTTAATAAAAGTTGTAGAGTTTTTAAAATGAAACAACTTTTATTTTTGGATATTTTGAAGTTATATTACAGAAATTCAAATTTAACTCAAATTATTATGTTAAAATTTAAATTTAAAACTTTAATATAAAAAATATTGAGAATCTGATAAAACTTCCTTAATAAAAGTTGTAGAGATCACTGAGAGGAATAACTTCTATTTTGACCATTTTTCTAGTTGTTGAGAAAAATCAAAAGTAATTTTAAAATTCCAGTTTGAAATTCAAACCCTACTTTTACCCCCTTTGCTGTAGTTTGAAAATTTGACCGAATTTGAAAATGGTTCCAAAAGAAAAAATGTTCCACTGGAAATTTGGCATAACTTTCGTTTTTGCCACTTCTTTAGATTCACACTGTAGGGTTCCCAATTTAATTCAAATAGCTTTTGACCTACATGACCTAGCTACTGTACCGGACCCCTACACCCGCACTGGCCACACCGCACGCGTGCGCCGCGCCGCGCGCCGGCGTCGCACGGCCAGGGTAGCACCGTGTCGCCGCTGGGAAAGCAAGCGACGATTGCGGTCACCGGTGAAATTTGTCACCCGTGCTCCACCTCCACATTCTCTATCTCGCAGACAATTAGCCACTTCCCTTGCGCTTCGTTTGCACCCGTTGGTGCGAGCTGTAGCAGTCCGAGGGTCCCAGAACGCGGTCGTCATCTCCGTGGGTGCACAGAGCGCCGCCGTAGGCCTCGTCGTCGAGTTCCTGTCTCTGTGGTGAGGGCCTAGTCCTTTCGCTGGGTGTTTCGAGCTCTTGGTAGCTCGGTGATTCTGATCCTTAGATATCGTGTGGTATGGCGCTTCAGGTTCGTCGGAACGGGCCTTCGCCATCGACTGCCGAGCCGTGTCAACCGCTGTCGTCGTCAAGCCGCCCTCACCGCGCTACCGCTCCTTCAACCAATCCGTCCGCTAGCTTCTTGGTGAGCTCCCGAGTCTTCCCGCACCCTTTTACTTGGCTTTAACGCGTCCCACCGGTCGGAACGCTCGTTACCGCGCCGCCGTTCCGCCATGGGCTGGCACGAGCTCGCCGGAGGCGAGTAGGGTGTAGAATAGGTGTGTAGGGTGGTATGCTAGACTCTAGGGTAGGCGTAGGACAGCTCGGATTCGTTGCCGGCTTGGGCCGGCTCGGGTTAGCTAGGCCGACTCGGGTGAATTTGTTTTTCTATTTTCAGAGAGATTTTCTAGTGATTTTCCTTATTAATTAGAATGAATAGTGTTAAAGTTTGTTATTTTTGGTAGAATTATTTTACTATGCCAAAAATTATGAAATTAATGGTGTAGACTCTGGGCAGTGTATAGTCTTTAATAAAAATACTAAAAATGATGTTTGGGTAGTTTTTGTAGCAACTAAAAATCAGCACATTAAATAATAAATGGGACTTTGATGATTTTAGATAAATTTTCTGTAGATCCAAAAATCATGAAAATTTATTTGGTATTGTTTTAGGCCTAGAGCTAACTGTTGGTGGAATTTGGCATCAAATGGAAATAGTTTAAATATTTATTAAATTATATGTTGATTTAAATGATTAATAAAAGGAATAGGAAATGAAATAATTATTGAATGGTGTGATTTTGGGATTGATTGAGATTCTAGGTTAATCAACTGTATGACCTAGGGCATGATGAATTAGAATAATCATGGTTAGCTTATGGTAGGAATATGATTGGATCTGTGTTACATATTTATCTGTCATTTCATGTGCATCGCATTCATACATTACTTATTGCCAACATGTAGTGACCGAGAATCCGGAGATAAAATCTGAGGGTACATCTGAGGAAGTTGCTCCGGAGATTGTGCAGGGCTTTAATATTTGTGACACTGACCCAGACCCAACTCTCTACACCATCCAAGGCAAGCCCCGGTGCATTTGGCCCTATCCTTGTTGTTTTAAAAATATTTATCACTCGAGTTAATTGATTGCATTAGGTTAATAGGAGTTGGGTGACAACCAATTGATGCATTACCATCCTTGAATACCTGTCAATACCTGAGAACCTGATTTATTAAAAGTATTGAAAAATGCTTAGTCATGCTTAATGGTTAGTTTTGCAAAAATGCTATTTTAATTTGTGATGATATAAAGCAAAAGAACCACTTTGTGGGACTGGTTATGTCCTTGTTGGTTGGCGGTGTTCCTAGCTAGTTCATTGTCATCAACGAGGAAGGGTTTTCCTGCTCGGTGATCGTGGCATTGGGTTAAAGTCCCAACAATTGTCACCGACGGAAACGGGATTTGAAAACCAAAGGGACGGGGTATTTGGGTTAGAGTCCCAATGCACTGTCGCCGTCGGAAAAAGATTTAGGGACCGTTCGTTGTAGGCCAGCTGGATCGAGACTTTGCAACTAGCCACATACTACGGGAAGCCTCTGACTCCGGTGGCTCTACTGCTGGAACCGACAACCACGCACTGGGAGTGGAGAGATGGCGAGAGTAGCGTGTACCCTCATGGCCGTCGTGCCTGGAGACGAGAGGAATACTGTGCTCTCGGGTGGCGCAGGACCGGTTTCGGGGTATGAAAAGCCGTGGTAGGCGGGGTTGGCGAATGCAAGCTTAAGTGCTACATACGCAGTGTGGATAGGGATCCCCAGTTGGGTATTAATCGATTCGAATCGTCGTTGCTCCTCGGTTATGGAGACTTGATCCTTCGACCATTCAGTGAATAGTGGTTCAGAACTAGGATGTTTTTTAAATGAATAAATATATATTGAAAGAATGATGATGGATATTGGAAAGTACTTAAAATATGGTAATGATTAATAATATTATGAAAATAAAATATTGAAATAGGACTAGTAATGCTTTTTCGCAAAACTCTTGAACTCTTGCTAAAGCCTTACCTTGACTCCCCTCAGCCTGCATTCCTGAGTCTAATTTTACACCTTTTTGTCGGGTAAGTCTTGCGGAGTACCCATGTACTCAGGGTTTGTTAACCCCGTTGCAGGTAGTCAGCAGGAGCGTGAAGTCTGTCTTGCTCCGTGCTATGTCACTATCATCCAGGAGAGCGAGGAAGAATAAAGTTGAACCCGTGGGCAGGATTCGTGTACTACCTATCTATCTTGTTGTAATATTGTTCTACCGCTACTGTTACCATTTTTTATTATGGTCTGTAATAACTGCACTTAATTTCTATTTGAACAACCGGTTTGTAAACTAAGTACTATTTAATCTTCCGCACTTTTACTCTGATGTATTTTGTTATGAAATGTTGTAATCCTGTAATGGCTTCGCAATGAGATCTTGTCGGAGATAACGGGTGCTTATGTAGCCCAGCAGAGCTGCCTAGGTCATCTGGAACACGGGCCCGGCTGTCAGATGTCATTAGTGGCGATGACAGGTGCCTGTGGGCCACGTGATTTAGGCGGTTCTGTTACAGCTGGTATCAGAGCATTCCATTGCTAAATCATTGCGGGTTACCTTTCGAAAACTTCAAAATGTTCTTGGATCGTAAAAACTTAAGCTACTATTTTGGGTCCAAATTGCTTACATTCTTATCTTATCAGTAGTTCCTACCTTGATCTGTATTTTTTATACCTATTACTATACTTATGGTAGCAGGTGAAACAACAATATTATTAATATTAGCCATATGTGCAAATTATTTATGCTTTGATTTATATTGCATGATTTAAAATTCGTAAGTACGTGCATGCATCATGATAATCACACATGTTAATAACTTCCTCCTTAAAAGTGGGTATATGGGTTAGGATCTATCACACCTATTCTTGCTAGCCTATTATATCCTCACTAATCCAAACTTACCTTTCCAGTTGGCACGTTGTAAGTTGACTGCTCGCAAGATGACTGGTCCCCGTAGAGTTCCGCGCCACCAGTTGGCACCGCGCGACGGTGAGGAGGCGTCTGGCAGCCGCCCTCCCCGCCGCAGTCGTAAAGGGTTGAAGAAGGAGATCAAGGAGCTGCACAGGGAGATGAGTCTCATGCGAGAGGACTTCCGCGTGGCCTAGGCTGACCACTACCGGGATGTGAGGACCAACCGGGATCTACGTCGGGAGATCGACCGCCTGACTCAGCAGAGGGACCAGGCTTTGGAGTGTGAGGGCATGGCCCGTGAGAGGGTCGAGGAGCTGGAGGGGTATGTGGAGAACCTTGAGTGGAACAATGGTATGCTGCACGAGGAGGTGCATAGGTTGAATGATCAGCTTAATCCGATTCAGGTTCCACGTGAGGATGAGCCTGAGGGAGGTGTTGTTGTGGGACCAGAGGTGGAGGAGTATGACAGTGAGGCTACTGAGGACGGTTACTTTGAGGCAGTTGACCCGATGGAGGACGTGGTCATTGAGGAGGACGACGAGGAGGAGATTGTCGTCATCGACTAGGCTAGTCTTAGGACTAGTGACTTTAGTCTTCTGCTATCCAAGTGTTGTAATCATCGTGCCAAGAACCATAGTCTGGGGTGGAACTTGTTATCTCCGAGTGTGTTGAACTTTGTTATGTTTAATGTTTTAAGTTGTAATGCTACCATGTTTTAATTATGCAAAGTAAGTCCTAAGTTGGTTGTCCTAAAAACAGATGGTCAACACCCGCTCGTCTGGTGCCGGTACTTCCGATGAAGGAGCTGGTCCCTACCCGCCACCCATTCCACCAACCTTAGCCGATGCCATCGCAGCCCTTACTAATGCAGCCAATGCTATGGCCCAAAACCGGGAGAACCGTGGCGGGCATCGAGGCCACCGCGAAGATGAGGAAACTACCTATGTGGATTTCACTGAAACACGTCCCCCAGTGTTCACAAAGGCCGATGAGCCCTTGGAGGCCGATGATTGGCTCCGCAGTATGGAGCAAAAGTTCAGCTTGATCCGCTGCACAGATATCCAAAAGCCACTATTCATGGCTCAGCAGCTGCGTGGTCCTGCCAGTTCCTGGTATGCCAAGCTGTTATCTGCACAGCCCGAGGGACATCAGCTCACTTGGGCATAGTTTCGTGAAGCTTTCCGAGCACATTACATCCCTGCAGGTGTAATGAAAATGAAGCTGGATCAGTTCTTGGCTCTGCAGCAGAAGGATTCTTCGGTTATGCAATATGCGAACCAGTTCAATCATCTTGCCCAATATGCTCCTGAGCATACCAACACTGACCAAAAGAAGAAAGATTGCTTTGTCAGGGGCCTAAACTTCAAGATCCAGCGCAGCTTATCCAACAACCTTAATTGCTCATATCACGAAGCCGTCAACAGCGCCATTGCTTACTAAGAAAGTGATCGTAAGCATCAAGATGAAAAGAAGAAGAAGAAGTCAGGCTTTTCTGGCGGTCAAAAACGCCAGAAGATCATCTATCATCCTACTCACCACAACCGTCCAGTTTACCCCTAGCAGCAAGTCGTGGTACGCACCGCGGCTATCTCCCATACCTCAAACCAACAGAACACCACTCAGCCGAATGCCCCTGGCGTTCGTATAAATACACCTTAGACCACCTTCAATCACCCCTGCTACAACTGTGGCAAGATGGGCATTGGGCCTGCAATTGCCCATACCCCAAGCAATATAATCAAAATGCCCAGAGAGGTCCTGGACAGCAGCAGCAGCATCAGAATCAGCACCGTGGCCAACAGCACCAGGCTCAGAAGGGAAAAATTGTCAAGAAAGCAGGTCAGGTCTATTATACTCATGTTGATGAAATCCCTGCTGGAGAGCCCGTCATGATGGGTAGGTTTCCTGTCGCCAATCACCCAGCTATTACACTTTTTGATTCTGGTGCATCACATTCATTCATCAATCGTACATTTGTCGTCAAGCATGAGATTCCAATTGGGGAAATAAAGGAAAATTTCCTTATACATTCGCCCGGGGGGCGTATAAATACTAAGGAGGTAGTGCAGCGAGTACCTATCGAGTTGGGCGGGCATATATTCCCAACCACCATGATAGTACTCAAGGATCAGGACATAGATGTCATATTAGGTATGAATTGGATGTATCAGCATAAGGCTTTGATCGACGTGCTGAATAGGACCATAAGAGTCAGTATACCTGTTAGTCAATCTCAACTTCTCATCCAGCTTCCACTACCTGTGAGAATTGTTGAAAAGTCTGTGCAGTGATTGTGTGCCACCTCGGACCAAGAAATCTAAAACATTCCGGTAGTCTGTGAATTTTCGGATGTATTTCCTGATGATCTGCCTGGCCTACCACCTAATCATGATGTGAAGTTTGCTATTGAGTTGAAGCCGGGAACTGCACCTATATCCCGTAGAGCCTATTGGATGCCTCCCAAAGAATTAGCCGAGCTTAAAGTTCAATTGCAAGATCTACTTGATAAGGGTTTCATCAGACCTAGTTCATCTCCCTGGGGTTGTCCTGCTATCTTTGTAAAAAAGAAGGACAAGTCCCTCAGACTTTGTGTTGATTATCGCCCACTCAACGAGGTAACCATCAAAAACAAATATCATTTACCTCGTATTGACCTACTCTTTGACCAATTAACTGGAGCCAAAGTATTTTCCAAAATTGACGATAGGTCTGGTTACCACCAAATAAAAATCCGTCCCGATGATATCCCCAAAACAGCATTCACCACCAGATACGGCCTTTATGAGTATCTGTTCATGTCCTTTGGCCTAACCAATGCACCTGCCTATTTCATGTACCTAATGAACTCTATCTTCATGCCCGAGCTTGACAAGTTTGTAGTCGTGTTCATCGACGACATTCTTGTTTATTCCAAAACCCCCGAAGATCATGCCAACCATCTTCGTGTTGTTCTAACCCATTTGAGAGAACACCAGCTATATACCAAGTTCAGCAAATGTGAGTTTTGGTTGGACCGAGTTCCTTTTCTCGGCCATATTTTATCTGCTGAAGGTGTATTCGTGGACCCGAGCAAGGTAGAAGAAGTATTGAATTGGAAGCCACCAACCACAGTTCATCAAGTCCGCAGTTTCATGGGAATGGCGGGATATTACCGTCGTTTTATTCCGGACTTCTCAAGAATAGCCAAGCCCATTACCAACTGTTGAAAAATCAAGTCAAATTTGTCTGGTCACCAAAATGTGAGAAGGCATTTCAAACTCTGAAAAAGTTGTTGACCACTGCACCAGTACTAGCTCAACCAGACATTGAAAAGCCATTTGATGTGTACTGTGATGCTTCTGGTACCGGTCTTGGTTGCGTCTTGATGCAAGAGGGCCGTGTCATTGCTTATGCTTCACGTCAGCTCAAGCGGCATGAAGAGAATTATCCTACCCATGACCTGGAGTTAGCAGCTATGGTACATGCCTTGAAGATATGGCGTCACTATTTGCTGGGCAATACCTGCAATGTATACACAGATCACAAGAGTCTGAAATACATCTTTACTCAAGAAGAGTTGAATATGAGACAGCGAAGATGGCTCGAGCTGATCAAGGATTATGATATTGAAGTGCACTATCATCCAGGGAAGGCGAATGTGGTCGCCGACGCACTCAGTCGGAAGGTGCACTGCAATTGTTTGATAGTCAAACCATATAACTTATCCTTGTGCTATGAGTTGGAAAAGTTAGGCATAGAAATAGTCCCACAAGGCAGTCTAGCAAATATCAGCATTGAAACACCTATCCGTGAGCAAATCATTGCTGCTCAGAGGGAAAGTAAAGGAATCAAGCACATTAAGGAGAAAGTCCATGCTGGCAAGGCTGATTGTTTCAGGATTGATGAAGATAGTGTCGTATGGTTCAAGGATCGTTTGGTAGTTCCAAAGGTTCCAGAGCTGAGGCCAAAGATCCTTGACGAAGCACATTTGACAAGGTTTTCTATCCATCCTGGCAGCAACAAGATGTATCAGGATTTGAAGCAAAAGTTCTGGTGGACAAAGATGAAGATAGAGATTGCTCGGTATGTCGCGAGATGTGACACTTGTCAGAAAGTGAAGGCTGTTCACATGAAGCCTGGAGGAGAGCTGCAGCCATTGCCTGTTCTTGCTTGGAAGTGGGAAGATATTAGTATGGACTTCATCACCGGTTTACCCAAGACCATAAGAGGTTTTGACTCCATCTAGGTTATTGTGGATCGTCTCACTAAACAGGCTCGTTTTATGCCAGTGAAGACCCTTTATCCTGCCTCTACCTATGCTGACCTATACATCAAGAATGTTATGAAACTTCATGGGGTACCCAAGACTATTGTTTCTGATAGAGGTACACAGTTCATCTCAAACTTTTGGAAGTCTTTTCACAAGTCGTTGGGAACGAAACTTCTACATAGCACCGCATATCACCCACAGACAGACGGACAGACGAAAAGAGAAAATCAAGTACTGGAAGGTATGTTGAGGGCTTGTGCACTCAATTACCCTGACAAGTGGGACGAGTGTTTAGCATTGGCAGAATTTTCATACAACAACAGCTATCAAGAAAGTATCAAGATGGTTCCGTTTGAGGCAGTTTATGGTCGTAGGTGTCCTACATCATTGAATTGGTCTGAACCTGGAGAAATGTGGTTTTACGGCGTTGATTTGGTCAATGAAGCCGAAGAAAAGGTTAGGCAGATCCAAGAGAATTTGAAAGTAGCAAAGTCTCGACAGAAAAGTTATGCCGATAAAAGGCGTCGACCTTTGGCATTCAAAGTGGGAGATTATGTTTACCTGAAGGTATCACCAATGAAGGGTGTCAGCCGTTTTGGGGTCAAAGGGAAATTAGCCCCTCGTTACATCGGACCATTCCAAGTTTTGGGACGTTATGGAAAGGTAGCTTACAAACTGCAGTTGCCTGATCATCTCTCGGCCGTGCACAATGTATTCCATGTGTCGCAACTCAGGAAATGTCTACAAGTGCCTGACCAAGTTGTCGATGTTGAAGGAGTAGAGCTAGAGCCGGATTTGACTTATGCCGAATATCCAATTCGGGTTTTGGATAGAAAGGATCATGTCACGCGAAGGACAACAACCAGATGGTACAAGATCCAGTGGAGTGAGCATTCTGAAGAAGAAGCCACATGGGAATTTGAAGACTATCTCGCCGAGAATTTCCCCGAGTTTTTCACTACCTTGTAGATGTAATTGTCTGAGGGTGTAGCATGTAGAGCTCCCTAAATAGTTTGTATCAGGTGGGTTTAGATTGCTTAAGACATTTTCTTTTCCATTACTTTGTTTGAGTCTTGTTTTATCTTGTATCAAATCTCGGGGCGAGATTTCTTTTAGGGGGGAAGGCTGTAATACCTATGGTATTACAAAGGAATTAACCTGCCATGTCATCATGTTTAAATTTAAGCATCTGCATATGATTGTGCTTAGGGTCACTAGAGTGCTTTGATTTCATGTATTGTGGATTGTGTAATTAAGCCTTTAATTAAAAGTCAAAAATAAAAATTAAATAAGAAAACAAATTAAGCCCTAGAGTTGACCAAAAACCCTAATTCAAAATCTACAATGAATATGATGAAAGTGTCTTAATAAAAGTTGTAGAGTTTTTAAACTGGAACAACTTTTATTTTTGGAGATTTTGAAGTTATATTACAGAAATTCAAATTTAACTCAAATTAGTATGTTGAAATTTAAATTTGAAACTTCAATTTCAAAAATATTGAGAATCTGATAAAACTTATTTAATAAAAGTTGTAGAGCTCACTGAGAGGAATAACTTTTATTTTGACCATTTTTCTAGTTGTTGAGAAAAATCAAAAGTAATTTTAAAATTCCAGTTTGAAATTCAAACCCTACTTGTACCCCCTTTGCTGTAGTTTGAAAATTTGACCGAATTTGAATATGGTTCCAAAAGAAAAAATGCTCCACTAGAAATTTGGCACAACTTTCATTTTTTCCACTTCTTCAGATTGACACTGTAGGGTTCCCAATTTAATTCAAATAGCTTTTGACCTACATGACCTAGCTACAGTACCGGACCCCTACACCCGCACTGGCCACGCCGCGCGCGTGCGCCGCGCCGCGCGCCGGCGTCGCACGGCCAGGACAGCACCGTGTCGCCGCTGGGAAAGCAAGCGTTGGGGGCCCTGGACTTTCCCGTTCTTATCCCGCCAATCCCTCTGCCCATAAAGGCGTTGAGCGCCCCTTTCTCGCCATTTTTCCCCGCTCGGCTCGCTGGTGAACGATTGCGGTCACCGGTGAAATTCATCACCCGTGCTCCACCTCCACATTCTCTATCTCACAAACAATTAGCCACTTCCCTTGTGCTTCGTCTGCACCCGTTGGTGCGAGCTGTAGCAGTTCGAGGGTCCCAAAACGCCGTCGCCGTCTACGTGGGTGCGCAGAGCGCCGTCGCGAGCCTCGTCGTCGAGTTCGTGTCTCTGTGGTGAGGGCCTAGTCCTTTCGCTGGGTGTTTCGAGCTCTTGGTAGCTCGGTGATTCTGATCCTTAGATGTCGTGTGGTATGGCGCTTCAGGTTCGTCGGAACGGGCCTTCGGCATCGACTGCCGAGCCATGTCAACCGCCGTCGTTGTTAACCCGCCCTCACCGCGGTACCGCTCCTTCAGCCAATCCGTCCGCTAGCTTCTTGGTGAGTTCCTGAGTCTTCCCGCACCCTTTTTCTTGGCTTTACCGCGTCCCACCGGCCGGAACACTCGTTGCCGCGCCGCCGTTCCGCCATGGGCGGGCACGAGCTCGCCGGAGGCGAGTAGGGTGTAGGTTAGGTGTGTACGGTGGTAGGCTAGACTCTAGGGTAGGCGTAGGACCGCTCGGATTCGTTGCCGGGGGTCGCCGGCGGCGAGGTTCCGCGCCGTGCCGTCGCGCAGATGAGAGAGAGAGCGGGCGGGAGGAGGAAGACGGGCCTGACAGGGGTGGCCCGCCTGTCAGCGCTCGGTGTGAGAGTGGAAGTGCGTGCGCGCACGCGGGTGGGCCGAGTTGGGCCGGCTCGGGTTAGTTGGGCCGACTCGGGTGAATTTGTTTTTCTATTTTCAGAGAGATTTTCTAGGTATTTTCCTTATTAATTAGAATGAATAGTGTTAAACTTTGTTATTTTTGGTAGAATTATTTTACTGCGCCAAAAATTATGAAATTAATGGTGTAGGCTCTGGGCAGTTTATATTCTTTAATAAAAATACTAAAAATGATGTTTGGATAGTTCCTGTAGCAACTAAAAATCAGCACATTAAATAATAAATGGGGCTTTGGTGATTTTTAATAAATTTTCTGTAGATCCAAAAATCATGAAAATTTATTTGGTTTTGTTTTGGGCCTAGAGCTAACTATTGGTGGAATTTGGCATCAAATGGAAATAGTTTAAATATTTATTAAATTATATGTTGGTTTAAATGATTAATAAAAGGAATAGGAAATGAATTAATTATTGAATGGTGTGATTTTTAGATTGATTGAGATTCTAGGTCAATCACCTTTATGACCTACGGCATGATGAATTAGAATAATCATGGTTAGCCTATGATAGAAATATGATTGGATCTGTGTTACGTATTATTGAATTATATCTGTCATTTCATGTGCATCGCATTCATACATTCCTTATTGGCAACGTGTAGTGACCGAGAATCCGGAGATAAAATCTGAGGGTACATCTGAGGAAGTTGCTTCGGAGATTGTGCAGGGCTTTGATATTTGTGGCACTGACCCAGACCCAACTCTCTACACCATCCAAGGCAAGCCCCGGTGCATTTGCCCCTATCCTTGTTGTTTTAAAAATATTTATCACTTGAGTTAATTGATTGCATTAGGTTAATAGGAGTTGGGTGACAACCAATTGATGCATTACTATCCTTGAATACCTATCAATACCTGAGAACCTGATTTATTAAAAGTATTAAAAAATACTTAGTCATGCTTAATGGTTAGTTTTGCAAAAATGCTATTTTAATTTGTGATGATATAAAGCAAAAGAATCACTTTATGGGACTGGTTATGCCCTTGTTGGTTGGCTGTGTTCCTAGCTAGTTCATTGTCATCAACGAGGAAGGGTTTTCTTGCTCGGTGATCGTGGCATTGGGTTAGAGTCCCAACAATTGTCACCGACGGAAACGGGATTAGAAAACCAAAGGGACGGGGTATTTGGGTTAGAGTCCCAATGCACTGTCGCCGTCGGAAAAGGTTTAGGGACCGTTCGTTGTAGGCCTACTGGATCGAGACTTTGCAACTAGCCACATACTACGGAAAGCCTCTGACTCCGGTGGCTCTACTGCTGGAACCGGCAACCGCGCACTGGGAGTGGAGAGATGGTGAGAGTAGCGTGTACACTCGTGGCCGTCGTGCCTGGAGACAAGAGGAGTACTGTGCTCTCGGGTGGCGCAGGACCGGTTCCGGGGTATGAAAAGCCGTGGTAGGCGGGGTTGGCGAATACAAGCTTAAGTGCTACATACGCAGTGTGGATAGGGATCCCTAGCTGGGTATTAATCGATTCGAATCGTCGTTGCTCCTCGGTTATGGAGACTTGATCCTTCGACCATTCAGTGAATAGTGGTTCAGAACTAGGATGTTTTTGAAATGAATAAATATATATTGAAAGAATGATGATGGATATTGGAAAGTAGTTGAAATATGGTAATGATTAAAAATATTATGGAAATAAAATATTGAAATAGGACTAGTAATGCTTTTCCACAAAACTCTTGAACTCTTGTTAAAGCCTTACCTTGACTCCCCTCAGCCTGCATTCCTGAGTCTAATTTTACACCTTTTTGTCGGGTAAGTCATGCGGAGTACCCATGTACTCAGGGTTTGTTAACCCCGTTGCAGGTAGTCAGCTGGAGCCTGAAGTCTGTCTTGCTCCGTGCTATGTCACTATCATCCAAGAGAGCGAGGAAGAATAAAGTTGAACCCGTGGGCAGGGTTCGTGTACTACCTATCTATCTTGTTGTAATATTGTTCGACCGGTACTGTTACCACGTTTAATTATGGTCTGTAATAACTGCACTTAATTTCTATTTGAACAACCGGTTTGTAAACTAAGTACTATTTAATCTTTCGTACTTTTATTCTGATGTATTTTGTTATGAAATGTTGTAATCCTGTAATGGCTTCGCAATGAGATCCTGTCGGAGATGACGGGTGCTTATGTAGCCCGGCAGAGCTGCCTAGGTCATCTGGAACATGGGCCCGGCTGTCAGATGTCATTAGTGGTGATGACAGGTGCCTGTGGGCCACGTGATTTAGGAGGTTCTGTTACACCGGGCAACACAGCAAATGACTTTCAGAGAGGACGAGCATCATTTTTTGTGCATGGGAATACTGACTTCACTACTGGTGGACCGTATCCGTTCCACGCACCACCAGAAGATGGCTACCACCGGCCGTTTGAGCAACACTTTGAGACTCCCATTAATGATTTTCCATCTTTTTCTGCATACCTCACTAACATTGAGTAGCGACAGAACACGATAAGCGACACACTGCACCAACACGAGCAATGGCAGCACCACATGGACCAATGACTTGATCTGTTATACCAAGGACAGCAGCAAACACAGAGTGGACTGGAGTATTTGATACATCAAATGAGATTTCCGCCGCCACCTCCACCACAGTACTGAGCGCGGCAACATTTAGCTTGGGGGAAGATCCCCGCTAGGTGAGCACCCCTCACCTTTGTATATTTTCTACCATTTATTTTAGTATTTATTTCAGTCTTTGATTCTATCAATTTCAATATTAAAAAATATAGAGCATTTAAGTAAGTTTGCTTTACATTCCGCATTAAATTTGTCTTCAGAGTAAGTAGAACTTGAAGCTAGAGAAAAAAATCAAAAAGATGATTAAATTACTTAAATATAAATTCCTGCAAATGCTTAATATTTAAATTTAAATTCTCCTACGTATTGCATGAAGTTATCTACCGTGAAAATTTATTCTAAAACTTGATATCTGTGGGTAACATAAGTTTTGGATTAAATACAAGTAATTGGCGGATACGATATAAGAAAGTTTGAGTTGCTATTTATTTCATTCTGAGTGATAACTAAGCTCAGACATTTTAAAAGTCAAAATCAAAATAAATATAATAATTTGTTCTGCTAATATGATTTAAGAAGACTATTCTGTTATGCATTCATGATTGAATTCACATGCACAAAAAGTTTTTGCTCTACGCACAAAGTCTTTCTTAGAAGTCCAAAAGAGAGTGTGGGTTATAAAATTAGAAGATGCCATACCAAAGAAGTATGAGCCTGAAAGATGCCATATCAAAAGGGTATGTCCCAAAAAAGAGAGAGAGTAAAACAATGGGTGCAAAGACACCCGCCTGAGAGAAAAAATGGGTAAAAAAGTATCCGCTGGGGAGATAGACCATACTCTTCAGAAAGACAGGAAAGAGAGGATAATGCATAGGAGCCCAAAAATAAAATTTTATCACACTCGCACATTCAGTCATGGTGTATAGCTTAGTAGTCCTCTGTAATCTTATTAGTAGACTCTCATTGTTTTCTAAATAAAAATTATATACTTAAAAAAAACTCTGGAGCAATGGTTGAAATAAAGGATGAAAGACATAGTGCTTGCTTAATTATTCTATCTCTCAATTACCCAAGATTTAGTTTAAAAGCCCCATGGTTGAAAAGAGTAGGAATAAATTTGAGAAGTGGACTAATGAATTGCAATCCGGAAAAGAATTTATGTTTAAATATTTGAGTACTTGTTGGAAGTTATACATATTGATGAAACCCTGAATTTTGGTGAATTGTCTATTTTCCAAGAAATTATCAAGAAAAGCTTAAAAGAAGGATTAAAGTGCATAATTACCACGAAACTTGATCGCGAAGGAAACAAACGTCATCGGCAAGGTAGAAGTATCTAGAAAACACCCGAAGCAAGCGGGGCCCACCCTGGCAGGTAGTGGGGCCGGCCGGCCCCAAGGGGAGCCGGGCGGTGCCCCCCTTAGGGTTTCACCGCCGTTTTCTGGAGTCTTCTTCCACCACCTCCGAGGAGTCATCTCAGCTCTATGTTAAGTCGGTTTGATCCAACAACGCACGTTCACCCCACCGGGCTATAAATAAAGGGGAGACCCCCCTCCCAGAGCACCAATTCATTCCTTCTGCTTTATTTATCAAGAGTAGACAGAAGTTAGGGTTTCCAGAGATTAGAAGTAGAGCTCTAGTTCTCCAAGTTCATTAGTTTAGGCGTCTAGCAAGGTTCAAGTAGAGTTGGGCGCTACGCTCGGGATTCCAGATCTGTTTGTCTGGAGATCGGTAATTTTATTTTGTATCTCATTATGACTTTGCTCTATTTTAATATATTGCTACTTATTCAGTTCTTAGTTTATTCTAGTTGCATATTCGATATAGTTGTGATTGGTGATGATTATTATCATATGATCGTAAAGTGAGTAACGTTGCTATTATTGTTCTTGATGATTAGGTGGTATGTATTATGTAAACGTGGTTGTTGGTATAAGATAACTCAAATAAATAAACACTAGGATTATCTGCAAGCGGACAGATATCGATGTAGCACTTCACCCGGGAGTATTCCTGGTATCGTTATTTATATTTTACCAAAGGGAAAACGGGATGACTAGAATCTAGACTTAACCTCTAAGCTTCTATCAAGGACGGGGAAAATAGGTGATATAGGAGATTGCTAAGGCTTCTAGTTCTAATCCTCACAAGATATGATATGATTGTTCTCAAGGGGAATTACTATAGGAATACCCCAACAAAGGGTAAATTCCTTAGTAATGGAATCCTACGGTCTTACTGATGGGAGGTGGACTGTGTAAGACTCAACAAGGCTGGGTCACCCTCACGATCTACCACTAATCCGGACAGTATAGAGCATTTACGAGTAAATATAATCTAAGCACCACGCTTAAATTATAAATAACTACTTCAATCAAGGAGATACAAATATTAAAGTACCCAAAAGAATCATAAACATCAAGAACAATAATAGCAACGTTACTCACTTGGATTAGAAGTTGAACTCCGAAGAAATCTTGAGAAACAAGTCCCGAAGAAGGGCTTGAATCCGCGGGTACAAGTCGTAGAGCAGTCACCGACAGGCCGGCAACTCCCCCAACTATCTCCAGCTCTACTACCACACCACTTCTAGAACAAGAATAGCCCTAATCTAGAGAGACTACAAGGCTAATCTTTTACTTGATGCTTGGCTCTAGATCCTATCTTGGGTTTCTACTCTATTCGAGATATGTCGGTGGAATTCTGAAACCCTGGATTGATTTCTCTCTGGATCGTCTGAAAACCCTGGGGGTCTGGGGGTCCTTATATAGGCCGGTGGGATGAACCGTAGCCCTTGGATCAAACCGACTTCGACGGGCGGCTAGGATTGCGTGAAATTTCGAGATGTGGGTCCACGTCAAAGCGGAGGCCGAGGTGGCTCACTGACAGGTCGGCCGACCTGGTCAGTGGGTCGGCCGGCCCCCTCTCTCTGAGTTACGGGTCCCGCTTCGGCAGGCGTGTCTTTGGTGTCTTCTAGAATATTCTTGATCTCCTGCCGCGACGTAATTCGGTATTTTTCTCTGCGGTATGGGTCCTCTTTGGTTCTTTTCCTGTATAGTCCCTGGAAAACACAGATTCACCAAAACTAGTGGAATTCTATCAGTTTAAACCCTATTCTAGGTGTTGGCTCTGATTTATATTCTTTTTCATGATTGGTTGACGGGTAAAATCATAAAATAACTACCGTCAAGAAGCTCCCCCACACTTGATCTTTGCTCGTCCCGAGTAAAGGATGGAATTAAGCAATCTTAACTTCAGCACTAAACGTCAACATTTCACCATTCCTAGTCATACCTGCACTACGGGATTCATTGTGTCTACCATGAAACTTTGAGCGGTTGAAGAATAGAACAGCCAGAAACTAATTACCTTCTTCTATCAATCAAGTAGTTGGAGTTTTTTTAATATTTTTGAAAGCATAGCTTACCTTCTCCTTCTTTGTAGTACTCTCATGTCACTCATATGTGGTGGTGCTGATCCTTACCAAGGCATAGATGTTGTTGTCTTCTCTGTTGCCTACTTCCAAAGCTTATGTGCAGCTGAGGTAGGGGTAGAGTGAAAACATACTTGTATTGCATATATTGTAAAGTTAAAACAAGGATCCAAGGAGAAAGATGTCATACTCTTAGATCAAGATGTGCATGTGTGTGGAATATAAGGTGGCTAACCTAATTCTACTATGCTCCTTTTGAGGATTTTCTCTCTCTTTTGCTTATGCAGGACAACATGGGCTATCTTTCTTCTTCTCTCTTTTTTTTCCAGGCGGGCATCTGAGTACCCATTGTTTTGTCATTCTGGACACTTGTCCATTTTTACCTCTCAGGCGGGCATCTTTGTACCCATTATTTTCTCTCTTCTCACACTTTTGCATAGCCACATGCCTCTTCTCTGCATACTTTAGAGAGATGATAACAAGAACTTTGGAGCACTTATTCCTAACTTCTTTTTATGCTTCCTCCAATATTGGAGTGAAACATTTTTGGGTAGAAAGGCATGTTGTTGCGTATTCCCAGTGTAGGAATAGCAGATATATGTGGAGTGTACGCGATCTTGATCTTGGGAGCATGATAAATTTCTCAACAAGGGTCACTCGGTTTGACAAAACTCAAAGCAATAGCAAGTAGTAAATATAGAAGGTTGATTCTATCCTATATTTGGCTCTGGTAGATAAATGCTTTTACTACAAAGGAGAAGCATAGCTATTGGTTTTAAGTTTTCCAAATAAAAATTCTCCAACAACTAGATATCAAGAATCAAGCTTTCAATGTTCTTACTATCTCATATTCCACAACAACTTAAGCAACATGGGGTCCCTATTTTAAGTTTCCAACAGTAGCAAGACTTTCAGAAAAAGTGTTATGCACGTCTATCCTTAAGTCAAGGCTACTCAAGTTAATCCTTTCATGTTTTAAAGTTGTTTAATCATAAGATCTTCAATTCAGTGCAAAACAATGAGCGGCGTACGCAAAAATAGAAAGTTCAGGGTGTGTACCTGACCATGGACGAAGCTCGTGGTGAGGCGGCACTGGGGTGGATCGGCCGACCTAGGGTAGGGATCGGCCGACCCCTCCTGGTGGCCGTCCGTGCCCTGTCTCGTCGTGTGTGATCTGTGCATCGGTTGCCTCTGTTTTGGTGTACTTTTATCTTCGGTGTTCGTCGTTCTATCACGTTCCCCTCCCCCACACTTGTTTCCTGTTTTCCTTTATGCACAACAAAGTGGAGACAAGCACAAATATATCCAAGCGAGATAACATTGACTCAAACTAACTTTTATTAATAGGGCACTTTTATTACACAAGACTTTCAAACTATAAAATACTAAGCGAACTAATCAAGCTAAGCGAACTAAACAAACTAAGGGCCCTATGGATACACAACTCTAATACTTCCTAGAATTTTTCTGGTTGAAAAGCTCTAATTTAATCTCTAACTCCCTCTACTTTCCATCCTTCAGATCAATCCTAAGATTAGTATCAGCTATAGTCCTAGCAAGGAGCCTATCCTGGTTCTTCATGATCTCCATCTCATGTCTCATCTGGTCCATCTGCTTCTGAAGCTCTGCCGTGGTGACCTTGGAACCCTTCAGTGGAGGTTGCTCTCCACGTGGTGCTTCCTTGGGTGGCACGTACTTGACCTTAGCCGGGTCAGCACGGACTCCATCAAAGGTGGGGCGATTGGTGTACTTGGCACATGAGACATGGCCATCCCTATCGAGCTTCACCCCCGTCAGCGTCTCGTTCGGCTTCGGTGGCAGGAGCTTGACATCCTTCGGCAGTTTGACGATCGGTTCCTGTTGGTGCTTCTTAGCGTCAGCAGAAAAGTCCGCAGGCGTACGGAAGTACCGTTGTAGCCTTCACCCGGAAGTATTCAGGGTATCGTAATTTCCCAGAGGAACGGTCTTTGTACTTAGTCTCTTAAACTAGTTTACTCAGAAGAGACGGAAGGGATAGCTTGGGTAGAGAGATTCTTCTAAGGTCAAACGCATATAAGCGATGGTAACTTCCCCACTACTTGTCTGCTTCAGGCCCACTGACGCAGCTGGTCTGCCAGCCGATACCAGTTTCAGCGCTACTCCGCGGCCAAACGTGGGGGAATTTAGATATGAGTGGACAGGGCTATCACCACCTGCCACCTACCCCTCTGCCCATGGGCACGAGCAACATACGAAGGTAGACCCCGACTTAGACACCACGTCTAGGACGGCAACTACTACTCTAGCGGCGTACAGGAACATCCGTCTCTATCAGGAGTCCTCTTACTAGAGCATCCGTCCAAAGGACGAACGACGATCCCACAAACAAGTAGCTTTATGGAAGTAACATGCTTAATGAATCAAACCAAAGTTGAACACGAACTTCTTACTTCAAGTAGCAAGACGATGTAACAACCCGGGGTTTTGGGATAGCCAAAATACAAACTTTTTAAAACTTTTCTTGCAAATGTGTGCAGCATGTAGGTTCTCAGTTTAAACGCGACTAACACGCTAACAACCGTTGCATGCACGTAGAGTTGCTTGTAGGATCTCGATGGAGTTCTTTATTCGATTTACGGTTTCGTGTCGGAGAGCACAAATCCCTAGCGAATTCCTCATGAATCCATTTCTAATCTTCTTGAAGTAATTCTGATTCCTCATCGAATCTCTCACAAGATTCACCTCAATTTCCCTCTCAAATCTCACCTCAAAATCCTGGCAACATAAATGGGAAAATTTCCTTCCCTCCTCTTGGGCCGAAACCCCTCTTCCTCTCCTTCCTTCACCCTAAGCGGCCCGCTTCTCCCTCTGGCCCATGCGCCCCTACTCGCCCCCTCCCCAGCTGAAGTCGGCCCACCAGTGCCCTGCGAGGCCCACACGTGACCTCAGCCGGCCCAGCTAGCGGCCCGTTCGGCCGCCACCCCCTGGAACCCTAAGCGCAAGGGCGCCCTCCCTGGCCGCCGTCGCCACCCAGCTTCACAGCACACACGCGGAAGCCACCGCGCCCTGATACCGTGCCCTCCATCTCAACCGAGTGGATGCCGACGCGTGTCCTCGACACGGAAGCCAAGGATCGACGCCGTCCATCCTTGGGAGCCCTAACTCGTTGCGGGTATAAGAAGCCAAGCCGCCGGTCTTCATCTTCTTCCCCAAGCCATGGCCGCCACTCCTCTGTTCCCTGCCAGAGCCGCCGCCACTATCTTCTTCCCCGGAGCCGATGCCCTCGCCTCCCCCTCCCTGCCGGTCTCTTGCTCGCCCGCGCAGCCGAAGCTACTCGTCATCGCCGGCAGCTGCCAGCCACAGCTCCTCTCCACCCCGTGCCCTTGCTTCCTGCCGCAGGCCGCAGACAACCATGGCCGTGGACGTGGTCGCCGTGCCCACAACGCCGCGGCATCGCGTCGTAACTGCTGTCGACCACCACCGCGACGAGCACCTCCACCACCCTCGCCTGCTCGTCGTCCGCCCGGCCGACCACCCGATGAACGCGGTCTCGCCATGCCTCCTCCATGCCAACCACGTCAAGCTGTGTCCGCGACGGGGTCGTGTCCACGATGTCGTTGGGCTGATGCACCATCGGACCGTAGCCCCCTGTGCTGTCCTGAGCTCGGCATGTCGCCACGATGCCCATCTCGCCTTCCGTCCACTGCCGAGCAGAGCACGCCGAACACCTCCACCACTGCGCCCCATCGGTCTTAGCCTCAGCATACTGGGGCATGCTATGTGTCGTTGCCGGTGAGCCCGCGAAGCCTGAAACCCCCACCTTTATTTCTGTTGCCATCACGTATCTGATGCCGGCCTTCGCGCCACCAATACCACTGCTGCAGGGAAGGCGCTCCGTCCACGTCCTCACCCTCCCTGTGCTGCCCTCGCTGCCCTGACACGATGTGGCGGCAGCAACACCGACCACAACGCCTCCCGACGTACACGGCGACCTTCCGCGTCAAGCCACCGCAGACCGGTCGTGGCACCCGACTTGACGCGGCCACCCTGCAGAACTATTGTCGAAACCCTCTCCGTTCGCGCTCTGCCGGCAACGAGCCCGACCCGCGTCAAGCGACCTACCGTCCGCAAGCCCTCGGTGAGCTGACCAAAGACCCGGCCCTTCCAACCCCTGCTGCCGGCGAATTGCCGATGAACCTTCCACCTTCACCCCTACTGACCTGCTACCAGCCCAAGGCCGATGATCCCTCCATGTGTCCGGCCTTCGAGCTGTGTTTTCTGCAGGGACCTCGTCGACCGTGTGGAGCTGACGATAGTAGGCACGATGCATGCACACCCACTCACCATGTCCTTTTGTGGCACTCACGCACACCGGACTAAACCCAGCCAATAGGGCGATGAACCATGAACGCTTGAAACAATCATGACGGGCATCGCTGTCACGAGCACCCGGGGCGCCGATGTCTCGACGGCGTTCCCGCGAGTTGTAGCTACTCAACTATGACGGGCATCGCCGTCGCGAGCACCTTACCATTCGACATCGGCCTTCGTGCTGTGATTTTATGACTTGTTGGGAACCCGGCCATGCTCCACCGCCTCCCGGCCACTTGACACCACCTCCAGCAAGCCTCTAGCCAGCCACAACCTTGTCCGGCCAGCCATAGCCCCACCCGGCCAGCCGCGGACAGCAAGCAGCAGGCCACGGCTAGCCGCAGCCAGCCCATAGCAAGCCGCAGCCGGCCAGAAGCTACTAGCAGCTGGCCGAGAGGAGCTGGAACATGTAGCAGCAAGCCTCACCACTTTCCTTTGACACCAACCCTGTCCAGCCTTCGTACCGTTGCCCCGTTGCCAGATCTTAAGACCCCATAGATGATGCTGGACTGTTGGAGAGCCTAAAATAATAGATGATGTTGGATAGTTGGAAAGCCAAAGTGATACAACGCTGGAGCATTGGAGAACCCCTTCTCTTACTTCTTGTACACCTGTCCACCATATTGTACCCTATCCTTGCAATCTGTCTGTATTTGTATCTGTTGTACCCTATCCTTAAGATCTGTCTATCCATATATCTGTTGTATCCTGCCCTTACATTCTCTCTGTATATGTATCTATAATAGAGGATCCATCCATCTTAGAGCTATGGAATTGTGCTACTCCACTGTCCTGTCGAGTTGTTTTGTCTTGTGGTCGTGCCTTTGGATCTTATTGCTGGTTGTTCTTGTTGTCTGTCTATATCGTGCCTTCGAGCCGGCTGAGGGATCGTACCTCGTTCAGACGTTACGATCGTGGGATCCGTCCTGCCATGACCGTAATGCCAGGTGTAACTCGACCTCTCGTTGGTGTAGCTTGTGGCCGCGAGCACGCCTCGCCATGACCATGGAGCTATACCCCGTGTGCCATTCTTTGATTCTTCGTGCTCAGACCCTCGTATGCTTGTACCCTATGCGACCGTCGTATTCCTTCAATTCTCGCGGTGACAACTGCACCGCTACGAATTCGGGAGATGACTTAGTGCCAGTGCACCCAGGTCGTGGTACCCTACGAGTGGTTTGCGCACTTGCGACTTTTACATGTCGCTCTCTTCCGGCGCCCCGTCTATGCCGTGGCGTGTGCGTTGGAAGAAGTAGACCATTGCCTTATTATGTTTCTCGCTCTTTTGTTCCCGTATAGCCCGCCCTATTCGATTCCGTCTTACCCATGGCGATTGGATCAAAGACCGGACTAACCCTTTTTAATTAGCGAAGCTATGATCCATATTAAGATCTTGGACCTATGTGAATCGACTCGATCGACCGCTTAAAACCATCTTCACTAAAGGTGTGACTGAGAATATGATATGGATGTGCCTAGCTAACTCCCCTCTCTCCCTCTCTTGATTCTGGGTGTTCAAGCACTTGTATGATTATACCCGTTTGAATCACAGCCTTGGTACCCTACAAGTGGATTAAACACTCGCACTATTTTGTGCAACATTCATTGTTGGTAATTCCTTGTTCTTCCCTTCTGATCGGCCGTCCTCCGATTCCCGTCTTCTCCGTGGCGTTCGGATTGGAAGATTGTGAGCCATGGTGTTTACTATGGATCAGCTATAGCCTAAACCATTTGTTATAAAGCCATATTGGCTTGGCCGTGATATAAGCTTGTGCATAGCAAACCCCACTCTTGTTTCTTTGGCCCGATGAAATCGGACATACGCCGAGAGGGCCAACTTATGCTCAATTTATTATTTCTCTGGTAATATTTGGATCGTCCCGCGTCTTGTCGTCTTTTAGTGTATTGGGTGTTTTCTTGCCTTGTATTGCTTCGCGGAGTAGCCGTTTCCGGATTAGCGACGATCGGGCTAAGACCCGCTGGAGGAGGAGAATATGGACGACGACAGGAACCGTGGAGTGAAGTCACCCTGGAGGAGGTGGCCCCACAGAATGACTACACTAACTGAGGAGTGCTCATACCACTACTTTCCCGACAACGCAGGTGTCATGGCAGCACCTTCTTTTAGAGAATCCTATTAGACATTGCATATTTAGAAATGCTAGTGCTTTATACTTACTCCTTTGCTAGTATATGATGCATGCAACTACCTAAGCCATTATTACACTGCTTGCAACCACTCTACTATGCTACTTAGCTTCACGCTCACGCCCTTCTATATATATTTCTATCTACCTGCTTGCTTGCATGTTACATTACCATATTTATTAACTCCACTCGCATTGTATCTGTGATGTGATGCTGGTGGTGAATATATGGGAATGGTTTGGCATGGGATGCCAGATTGGTGGACTATGAGTGTGCTGCGTGTGTCTTGGGTGTGTGGTGAGGGTCGAGTCGACCAAGTGGGATACACGACGAGCTGTGTAAGCAAGTCTTGCCGGGAGTTGCAGCTGGGCATTCCCACGAGAGATACCTGTGGCGGGTAATGGTTTTATGAGGAGGTTCCGGGAAGGATAGCCTGCGTGGTTTGAAACCCCGTGAATGGAGGTGCCGTGGTGGCACGGGGAGAGTATCCCCTAGGAGAAGATGTCTGCTTGGTCAAACCTAGGAAGGACTAGTACCAGGTTCATAGGAATCCTTTACTGCTCACTCGTCTTTGATGGGCGGGGAATGGCTGGACTACTTGGTAGGGCGGTGCCACTACTGCTAGGTTGAAAGGTGATAAGGGTGGGCGGTGATGGATGTTGGGATTCCTGAACCGTTCAAGATGCGCAGTACCACTGATTGGGCCCGGTACTGCGTCTCCCAGTCTCAGCATTTCGGTTCGTGCCCGAAGTTACCCAGGGCTGAGTGGTAGGGTGGCATCGACCTAGGCAAGCAAGCACCTGGAATTCTGCCTAGATGATTGTACAGGATCGATGATGGCTAATCTTGTGAGTGGTAAAACCTCTGCAGAGTGTTATGGTTGATCGATCAATACATATGCCGATTCGTCGGCTATAGACCTTTCCTGTGAAGCTCTGACTAGTGTAGAGAGCGATATTCTTTTCTCCCCTGGTTGATGATTGTCCGGCAGTGTGCCCGGTGTGGCAGTGTGCCGTTGAGACAGGACCCGAGAGGGAGTTGGGCCTGTCAACTGAGCGTGAGCTGTGTGTGTGTGAGGTGGTGCATGGATGGGATGATGGATATGGGATAGACTGATGGGAATTGATGATATGGGTTAAAACTTGACAAACTATTATGATATTATTACTTGATACTACTTTGCATGCGCTTAGGATGCAAACCACAGCCAAATGTTAGGATCGCCAGATCCTTTGTTTTCTCTTTTCCACTAAAGCTCATCGGTGCTGACCATGGCCTGCACATATCTAGCGGTGTGCAGATTACCTGACTAACAGAGATATTGAGATAAGAAAGATTAGGAGGTCTCGTGCCTACGCTCAAGTTTGGTTCAGGAGATGAAGACTATGCTGCGCCAAGATTAACTTTGATGATACCCGTGAAGGAGGAGCCTTCACTCGACAACATATTCTGCCAACTCTGATGACGTCTAGATACGCTTCTGCTAAATTAATCCTTTAATCGGTGTATCCTCTAATGAGGTAAAACTTGTAAGGCTTGTAATCATGCGCTGTATGACTGAGATTTCAACTGATATATGATAATGTGATGGAATCAAACTTTGGTTTGATCGCATTATAACTCATTCTGTGGATTTTCCCTTCGTGGAAAATCGAGGATGTTTCAGACGATCGTAGAGGTGCAAGTTGGATCGAGAGCCGACAAGCCCGGCACTTCGTCCACCCGGAGGCAGAACTGCTTCAACTCCGCTCTTGTCCCTCTCTCACTCCCTATAATAAATTAGCTATAAGCTAATGGAATGGAGCTTGCTCTTCCTCTCTACATTGTGACCTCTTGTGTTGGTGAATCAATTTATCACTTTTATCTTCCATAGGTATAGAGAGGAGGCCTCCTTTTATAGCTTGAGAGGAGGGGGTTCTATGCAAAAGGTTCATCCCCACATGGAAAGACCCAAACCGACCTCCAAAGGGCGGTTTCCACTTTCCATCTGTATTGATCGTAGGTGGGACCATCCTTGGGGAACCGCCCTACAACCGCCTGAAGAAAACTGGGCCCGAGAGGCCCCACCAGGGGGCGGCCGCCCCCGGGACCGGTCGGTCCCCTGGTGGGCCCGTTTGGCCACCACCTTCACGTGGTTGGTTCTCCTCTGGGCCTAGACCCCTCCTATGGTTACGAATGGGCCCAGATTTGTAATAAAGGTGGGCTTCTTTGTTATTCTTGGTTGCGCATTCTCTGAATTCACATTTCTCCGTTACGCTTTCCAATTGGTGTTGTGCACTTCCACTTGTTTCACCATAAATCCTGCAAAAACATAAACACTAGGGGTACAAGTGGAACTCTGTTAATAGCATATGTCTATGTGTTAAAGTATGATAGTTTCTCTCCCTTTAGGCATAAGTTGGCGGTTAAAAATGATCTATAAGGACCGCCAACAAGACCTCCAAGCTTAACCTTTGCTTGTCCCAAGCAAATAGCTAAGTATAGGAGTTGCTACAATGTCGATCATATTTCAAATGTACCAAGTTTATAACAAAGTTTTTCACCGTAATTTGAATAAATCAGCATGCTATGCACCCTGCTATTATCTTGAAACAAATGGGGCCTTTTAGCCATCTCAAGTCTTGGGTGATTGCAAGACCGAACAGATTCATAGACATTGCTTATCATTCATCCCAAGATGAACCATCTTTCCGGAGGTTTTTGAAACTTTTTGCAAAGAAATGTAAGTTCCTCAAATGATTCTCTCGATTGCTCAAAGTCTATGAATACCTCACCAAAGGCATTGTAATGTTGCCTTTCATATCCTACCACTAAGGCTTATGAGTGGAGTTTTGGGTAGGTATAAAGGTGGGCATACTTGCATCACATATATTGCTAAGTCAAAAACCAAACCACAAGGAGATACAAGTCATATACATTGATTGAGATGTGCAAGTTTGTGGAGTATGAAGATGGTGGAATCCTAATTTCTAAATATTTTGGCACTCCATGCATCATGAATTTCTCCTTTATTGGATGGAATGAAACTTTTTTGAGGGATGTGGGCTATAAGATCATATATCCATATTATTATTATTTTTCTTCTTCTTCTTTTTTTTGAACGGGTATCTTTTTTTCTGTTTGTTTATTGCATGCCCCTTGGCATGTTTTTTAAGCATAACCCATATCTCTTGTTAGTATTTAAAGAACTTTGGCTGGAGAGATGTCATGATGGAATGCGAGGAGTAATTATATGGTGAAAAATGAATGCGCGGCTTCTCAGGGTAAGAGTCAGCATTTTTATTTAGTTGAAGAGTGCGCAACTCTCAGGGTAAGAGTTGGCATATTATTTGGTGGATGGATGGGTGCATGTTGTGTGCAACTCTCGGGGTGAGAGTTGGCTTTATTTGGTGGGTGCATGTGAATCTCAATCATGGGTGCATGACCATAATCTCACTTAGGTCACAACAATTTGACCTAACTCAATGTTCCACAAGCAGCATATGACTAAAAGGTTTGCATAATTGAAACATGTCATATGGCCTTGGTAGGTATTTCATAATCATCGAGCAACTTTTGTTTTTGAAAATTTTCAAAAATAAAACTCCTGATGTCAAGTTTCTCTCAAAATAAAGTCACAGCGCAGCCCATGTCACCATATCATATCAGGCAATAACTTAGACAAGATTAAGCATGTGCAACCCATTAGCCCAAGTTTTTAGGATGAGACATTTTTAGCTGATAAACCCAAACCTTAAAGAAAGCTCGATTATAAAATGGGTACAGGTGAAACATAAGACAGAGCAACTGTTCATTATTTCAACAAGGGTAGAAACTAACACATCTTAACACATATGAGAGAGGAGAACATATCTCACCATTTTTTAAGTTGGAGAATTTTAAAAAGAAATATGAGATACAAGTTACCTTTGTGGGAGCCCTCCCGCAAGCTTACTTTTGACTTACCAATGTGGTTCAGCTGGGGGTGCCGCTAATTGGTGCTGCCTCAGCTTGATGTGCAGTTCGTGGCCTCTCTTGAGCGTGCTAGGAAGCTCCCCCCACAAGCTTGTTTTTATGGTGGTATTGAGATAACAAGACAACAAAACTTGGGGTTGAAAGATAAATTACTCTTTTTCAAGATTTTATTTATCATTATATGTTTTTCTTTTCAAGGTTCACCTAAGAAATTCTTGTCTCTGCTGTCATCTCAAAGACTTACCCTCATGGAGTTGATAAATTTCTGCAAGGGGTTAGTCCATAAGATTAACCAAAATCTATACTAGCAGCTTTGGTTCCAAGATCAAACTAGACACCACGTCTAATTTGTCAAGGTAGCCTTAAGAATCTAAGCACCATGCTTACATTTAAAATCCTATAGAGGCATGATCTCACATCCCAGCTTCAAACTAAACACTGTGCTTAGTTAAAAAGATGTAGGACCAACACTTCTAAACCAAAACTTACTAGCAGAGAGAAAAGAAATATGACAAGATAACCAAGAATCATTCAACGGAGACAGATTTTTGAACAAAGGAACCTAGTCAGAAGTTTGCTCAGCCAATCTATTCAAACTCAAACAAGGCTAGGATAAGAGAGCAAAGAAAGACATGCCTTGCTTCATCTCCAACATGAATTTCTTCCATTATTCATGATAACAACTCAAAGTTCATTAATCAAAATGCAACACAATGTCACAATTTTGATTAAAGAAGGCTAGTTTAACCTAAGCACCATGCTTAAATTAAAAAGCCTATGGATGTACCACAAGTGTACTCATGTGAATACACCCAAACTTAGAGCATATGGCATGAACAGAGAAAGAGCATGATATTATATTTTCATGGAGACAAATATGAGTGAATGAGTTGGTCAACATTACCTTGACATACCTGAATGTGTGTACCAACAGCATGTATGGATGAAGCATCAGAGTTGTCGCTGGGGTGGCTCAATTTCCATCTCAGGTGACTACCAAGGCGTGGGTTGGAGTCCATCACTTTTAGTGGCATGTCGTCGTGTAGCAAGTCGTTTATTGGTAACTCCTACATATTAGTGACTCGCATACACGACAAATGTAGGAGGAACAACTCATTCAAGCTTCTAACTAAAAGGAATATTGCGACCATGACTCCCCTTTGTTGTGTTTTTTTAGAATCTTTAAACAAAGTGTGATCCAAGATATGCATGGAGTCATGGTTGGTCAAAGGAGTGAGAGAGGTGTTGCACAAACCACCGTTGAAGATGAAGGAGGTTTATGGAAGTCATGTGTCCTGTCCTGGTTGCGTGATGAGTCACCCGGTGTTGTGCAACGTGCAGGGGAGATCTTGAAGGTGTGTTAGGTATGCTTGAGAGATCTCCCCCACACTTATTCTTGTACCTGCTTTATTTTGATAAAAAGAAAACAAAACAAGAACAACAACAACAAGCAAGGACTCTATTGTCTATAAGACTAGAGAGCAAGAAAGATTTTATTGTTATTTCTTTATTACTTTTATTGAAAACTTGTTCACTCAACTTTTTATAAACAAGGCCAAGATAAAGATGCAAAGAAAGATATGCCTTGGTTTATCTCCATATCAGATTACTTTCATTGATTATGTCAACAACTCAAAGTTCATTGATCAAATGAAGACAGTTATAAGAAGTTGGTAAACATTTATTTACCTTTGCATACCTGAGTATATGTACCGGTAACATATATGTATGAGGCGTTGAAGTTGTTGTTGCGGCTAGCATGATGGTTCTGCTCAGGTCATCTCCGAAGCCAGCCACACACACATCAATGTGCATGGGCCATGGGCCTTGATGATACTAGCAAAGGTTCAAAAGAGGGAGACTCCCAATCTTTTTTTTCTTTTTTTTTCGTCGTTTTCTTTCTTCTTCTTTTTTAGTCTCCCTCATCTCTCTTCTTTTTTTTCTTTCATTCGTTTTTTCTTCTCTTTTTTTTAAGGCAAGGCTGACATCTTCATCATCATTTTTTTTAATGATCCTTTGGTGTGCATGGAACTTGGGTTTCTCACAGTCCTCCCTCACACTTGGACTTTTGCATAAAAGTCAAGTGCAGAGTTAGGGCCTCCTTTTGAGTTTGTTCCATCACCAAAGATCATTAATGTGTGTTGTTGATGTTGCTCTCATGTTCTCAAGCTTCGTATGTCCTTTCTTGGTTAACCTGAAATGGTTAGTGACAAGAATAACCGAAGGTGCATACTAACTTGACAACATGTGCTTACATTTATTAAAAAAGAATTTTTTTTATTATTATTATTTTTTTCATTTCTTTTTTTTTTTGCAAGGTAACAAAAGGATATGAGAGGGATAGAGATACATGTTACCTTGTTACGGTCCTCCCCCAAGCTAACTCAAAGCCAAAGGATTAGGGTTGTACCCAGCATTTTTGGTTTTCCTGCATGGTTATGGTTTGGTAGATCGCAAGGGCTCTTGCCTTTCCCTTGTGATCACCGAATTGTAAAAGATATGCAGGAAGCAAATTGAGCTAGTTGGTTTTTTTCAAAAATTTATCGAAACTTTATTATGCAAGGGAGGACGTTATTAACAAATTCGTTTTAATGAAGATTCATTTTTATTGTGTAAGAACAAAAGAAAGAACTTATTTTAAAGATAAGTTTTTAAATTTTAGATTTTCAAAATATCTCTTTATTTTTTAACCATTTTATAGAGTATTTTCATTGATAAATAAAATAACTCAATTTTTTTTATTTAAAGCCTACACCCAGCAGTTTTGGAACAATGATTAGACATGTCGTTTAATCAAGGTAGGCAATTTTAACCTAAGCTCCATGCTTAAATTAAAATGCTTATGAACATACGATGATCAATCATACTTCAAACCAAAACATGCTGTATGTAAAACTTTGAAAGCAAACTAGCATTTATTAAAAACATTTTAGCAAAACTTTATTTATATTTTTATTTTGTAAGAGGACAACAACTTATAAATAATTTTAATATATATATATTTAAAAATCCGGGGTGTTTCCCGGTAGTGCTTTCTTTATGGTCATAAGCTTGACCACCAAAGCTAGGGCGAAGATTGAAGCCAGAAGCTATGGTTGGTTTCGATGGTGGCTACAAGAACTTGTCCTTAGGAGAAATATTTTGATTTTGAATTTTGAAAGGGCATTACTGTAGAAAGAGAGAACAAGAATAATAAAAACTATTTATTTTTTAAAATGCTTTTTGAAAATAAGAGAAGATGATACGAGAGTGAATAGAAATCTTTTTGTCCATGTGCAAAAATTTGAACATGCAATTTAAAAATAATAATGCCCTTTTTCTTTTTGAAAGATAGGCTTCATGAAGGAGGGTCATGAACTTAGAAGAAATAAATTTTTTTTATTAGACACAAGGACACATAAGTGAACTAGGTTCGGAGATAAATACGACAACCGTTCCCCGGCAACGACGCCAGAAAGCTTGTTGGCGCTTCTTAACGTCAGCAGAAAAATTCACAAGCGCACGGAAGTACCGTTGTAGCCTTCACCCGAAAGTATTCAGGGTATCGTAATTTCCCAGAGGAACGGTCTTTGTACTTAGTCTCTTAAACTAGTTTACTCAGAAGAGACGGAAGGGATAGCTTAGGTAGAGAGGTTCTTTTAAGGTCAAACGCATATAAGCAATGGTAACTTCCCTACTACTTGTCTGCTTCAGGCCCACTGACGCAGCTGGTCTGCCAGCCGATACCAGTATCAGCGCTACTCCGCGGCCGAACGTGGGGGAATTCAGATACGAGTGGACAGGGCTTTCACCACCTGCCACCTACCCCTCTGCCCGTGGGCACGCGCAACATACGAAGGTAGACCCCGACTTAGACACCACGTCTACAACGGCGACTATTACTCTAGCGGTGTACAGGAACATCCGTCTCTATCAGGAGTTCTCTTACTAGAGCATCCGTCCAAAGGACGAACGACGATCCCACAAACAAGTAGCTTTATGGAAGTAACATGCTTAATGAATCAAACCAATGTTGAACACGAACTTCTTACTTCAAGTAGCAAGACGAGGCGGCAGGCGCGGTCGGCGGGCAGGCTAGCAGGTGCCCGAGGCGGCCAATCCGGTAGCGCCACGTGGCGGCTGTGGGGAGCGCGCGCGCAAGCGCGGAGGCGGGCGGCTTTTTGCCCAGGACACGTGGCGGCGGTGGAGTGGTGCCCAGCGGCGGTGGCGCGGTCCAGTTGTCCAGCGCGAGGCTGAACCGCCCAAACCGGCCGGTTCAGATGACCAGAAGATTCCAGAATTCCCCAAAAACACTGCAGACGCACGGTTTCATCGATTTAGCTCTAGTTCAGGGCCTATACGACCGGTTCTTGACCGGTTCTTTGCGCAGGATTGCAGAGGAATATGCCAGCAAGGTTCCCGTGATCTCCCACGTCCGTACAACGTCGGTTTGATCCGATGGTGGGCATCAAACGGAGGCGTGGATCGATGACGTGGCAGTTTCTTGCCCCTTACTCCACCTGGGCTATATAAGGACGCCCCAAGGCCCCTCCTGGAGGCATTATACACCCCGGGGCCTCATATTCTCTACATAAATTAGGGCTAGTAGGGTCCCTCTAGTTGATCTAGTTCTAATTCATCTAGTTCTAGTTCTAATTCATCTAGTTGTAATTAGAAAATAGGGAGAGAGGAGAGGAGAGAGATCTGAGGAGGAGCCGGCCTGTCGGATCTTCCTCAACTCTGTACCTCTACGGAGACAATTCTTCATCGATTCATGTTCAGGTTCTTCAGTCGGTAATTCTAAGTTTCCTATTTAATTAAATTCAGTTCTTTCTTTACTTTGCTTATGGGATCTCCGCTCGTATTGAGTGCTCTAGTTAATGTACATGATTAGAGTAGTATTCATTGGTGTAGACGTGGTGTCTAGGCTAGTGTTTACCTAAGTTTGCGCCCAATTCTTACGGTTAGTTGTGGTAGCCCCAGAGGTGACAGCTCTGTCGGTCTTCGTTTTCTACCGCGTCGAAGTTGGTGTTTCGTAGAGCTTTTTGGCAACCTTCCCCAGCTACTTCTTTCTCATCTTTTTGAGAGTTGGAAAGGTACTGTAGCTCCAAAGTTGGTTTAGTATAGTAGGTCTGATCCTTTTTCATCTAATTGACTTTAGATAACCCCACTCTACCCAAAAGAATATATATATCTCACCTATCCTTGGACGTTCTTGATTTGTTTCTAGTACACTTCGCGTTTCCCGTGGAAAATCGATACCTTAGAATACTCTTAGGTGAAAGGTACAGCGGTATCCGTGCGCTTGCCGATTAATCTGTCTGCGTTAATAAATACTAACAGGCATAAAACAAATCAACGATACTCGGAATACTTACCGGGTGAAGTGCTACAATGGGAGAATTATCTGTGCGCTTATGGATATATTCTATAGTGTTATATTTTTAGGTGGCAAGTGTAGATTATTTTACCAATGGTTTTTGGCATCATGTTAGGGATGACAACTTAACGCGAAGTGATGTTAAAAATATCAACAACATGGTTGGGCTTCTTCTCATCTTCAAAACCCGTGGGTTGCTCAACATATACTAGCTCATTTATGTATCCATTCAAGAAAGCACTTTTGACATCCATTTAATAGAGTTTGATATCATGTGCACATGCATAAGCTAGAAGGATCCTAATTACTTCCAATCTTGCAACCGGAGCATAAGTCTCACCAAAATCCAATCCTTCCACTTAAGTGTATCCTTGTGCAACTAACCTTGCCTTGTTTCTTACCACAATGCCATCTTGATCTTGTATGTTCTTGAACACCCATTTGGTACCAATGACATTGTAGTTCTTGGGCCTCTCAACTAGCTCCCAAACTTGATTTCTCTCAAAGTTTTTGAGCTCTTCATGCATAGCATTTACCCAATCACTATCATTCAAGGCTTTCTCAATAGTTGTTAGCTCTTCAAATGAGACAAATGAGAAGTGCTCACAAAAATTTGCTAACTTTGATCTTGTTTGGATACCACTTCTAATATCCCCAACTATTTGATCCAATGGATGATCTCTTGCAATATGAACCGGTTGGAGAACTTGATTGCTTGAGCTTGGTTGACCCACTTGAGATGGACTAGCATGTTGATCTTCATCATGTTGCACTTGAGTTTGATCATGATAACCACTAGAGCTTGCTTCATTTTGATTTGCTTGCACACTAGGTTGAGTTTTCACTTGATCTTTGTCATCTTCATCTTCCACATCAACCACTTGTCTTGGCCGGATATCACCAATGTCCATGTTCTTCATTGCATTTACCAATTGAGTTCCTCCCACATCATCAAGATTTTCTTCCTCATCTTGAGAATCCTTGGTTTCATCAAATTCCACATCATAAACTTCTTCTACTAGCTTGGTGGTGTGATTCCACACTCTATATGCTTTGCTTGTGGTGGAGTAACCAACTAGGAAGCCTTCATCACATTTCTTCGCAAATTTTTCCAATCTTGCACCCTTCTTCAAGATATAGCATTTGCAACCAAACACTCTAAAGTATGCAATGTTGGGCTTTCTTCCATTCAATAGCTCATATGGTGTCTTCTTCAAGAGGCGGTGACAATAGAGCCTGTTGCTACAATAGTTAGTCGTGTTGATTGCTTCGGCCCAAAAGTCCAAACTCACATTGTATTCATTAAGCATAGACCTTGCCATATCAATAAGTGTTTTATTCTTTCTCTCAACAAGGCCATTTTATTGAGGAGTGTACTTGGCCGAGAATTGATACTTGATTCCAAACTCATCACAAAACTCATCAACTCTTGTATTTCTAAACTCACTTCCATTGTCACTTCTCGCACTCTTGATTGTTACTTTAAATTCATTTTGGCTTCTCTTGATGAATGTCTTGAATATGCCAAACACTTCACTCTTGTCAACTAGAAAGAAGACACATGTGTATCTTGTATAATCATCCGCTATGACAAAGCCATACTTATTTCCACCGAGACTAGCATAAGTGGTTGGGCCAAGTACATCCATATGCAATAACTCAAATTCTCTAGATGTACTCATCATGCTCATTTTAGGATGTGTGCTTCCAACTTGCTTTCCCATTTGACATGCACTACACAACTTATCTTTCTCAAATTGCACATTTTTCAATCCTCTCACCATGTCATGCTTGACCAATCTATTGAGTTGCTTTATTCCAACATAACCAAGCCTTCTATGCCATAACCAACCGATACTAGATTTGGTGAACAAGCATGTTGACAATTGAGCTTCTGTAGCATTGAAGTCCACCAAATAGTGATTGCCATACCGAAATCCCTTGAATATCAAGTTGCTTCTATCAACACTAACAATCTCCACATCATCAACACCAAAGATGCATTTGAATCCCAAGTTACACAATTGAGCCACGGACAACAAGTTGAAGTTCAAGCTCTCAACTAGCAAGACATTAGAGATAGACATACATTTGAAATTGCAATCTTTCCAAGACCAATAACCTTGCCCTTCTTGTTGTCACCAAATCTAATACTATCAAGATTCCCATCTTCATTTGGCTTGATTGAATTAAACAGGGTTGATTCTCTGGTCATATGTTGAGTGCACCCACTATCAAGCACCCAATGCCTCCCTCCGGACTTCTAGTTCACCTACAAAGAAATCAATTAGACTTTGGTACCCAAGTTTGTTTGGGTCCTTGGAGGTTAGTGACCAAGTTCTTGGGCACTCATATAGCCTTCTTCTTTGGGCTCTCCTTAGGTGCATCAATATACTTGACTCTCACTCCCTTTGCACTCTTTGTTAGCACATAGCAAGAATCAAGTCTAATGGAAGAAACACTAGGCTTGCTTTGCTTCATCATCCTCTTTTTGCAATATTGCTCCTTGTACCCCATGTTGACGGTCGCTAACACTCTATTTTACCGTCAACATTCCACCCATAATCAAGGTAAAACCACATGAAATCCAAAGAACTCACCTTGAAACTTACCTAGTTCCACATGTCCTGTGAGAAACATTGTGTATGAAGGAAAAATGGTGAAAACAAGGAAAAACAAAGCAAGGCAAGGCAGCTTGACACCTCAGCTGCCACATGGGGGCCAGGGGGCGCCCGCCCTATCAAAAGTGCCAAATGGCACTTTCCACCTCATTGATCCATGTGCCATCCTTCCAAATGGTCTGTGGCACGTTGAAACAACATCAACGGCTCAGATACAAGGCACGAGGATCCGGTGGCCCTATCAACAGGGCGCACGCCCTGTCCAAGTTGAGTGACACGTCCACAATCCGAGGGAAGGTGTCCAGGAGTCATCTACACCATCAAATGAAGTCGGTTTTCATCCAACGATGATCAAGTGATGTGCCATGGATTGAAGGACCCACATGTCATATTCCCAGAGGTTGCAAACCGTCATTTCAGGACATTAACTGACTTTGCAACCGCCATAGGGGAGAAAGGAGAGCCGTAGGATGCAAGGCAGTGCATCCAAGGAGGCGCTTGCCCCCCTAGGAGGGCGCCCGCCCTGCTCCTTCGCGCCACCGACCTCTAGGACTCCTACAAGTACCCTTGGAGCACTCTTACACTATAAATAGGACTTGAATCCTCACTTGTAAGAAGAAACACACTAGAAAACACTAGAGAAACCACATGAGATTCAGCTCATAGTCAGTAGTAGCTCCTCTCTCTCTCTCTAGCGAAGTTCTGCTCTTAGGAATAGTGCTAGCTAGAGAAGAGTAGAGTGATAGAGAGATGTCGGGAGAAGGAGGAAGTCTGTGTAGGAGCCGGGCTTGTCGACGACCTCCTCTGCGGTGTTCTTCGCTCTTATCGGTAATAAAGATCTCCTTCTTCATTTACTTATTGTTATACTTTAAGTAGTTGCATACTTGCTCATTGCTTGGTTAGAGTGCTCTAATTCTTGAGCTCGAGTTAGAGTAGTAAGTTTTATAGATTAAGCGCGGTGCTTAGGCTATAGCTTACCCTTGAGTGCGGCTAGGTCCGTGGATAGTAGTGGTAGGTTCTAGGTGGTGACAGCCCTAGAATCCTCTGGATTCCACCACGTTCAGTCTAGTTTTATCATCGTAGGATTTTGGGACGTACGGTGCCTAATCAATCTAACCCTAGTGAGTTTAGGACTTTGCGTGTTCCGAGTATAGCAATCTCTTTGGTATAACAATCATTTGATCTTTCACTGAGATAGAGTTCTCCCCCAAAACTCCAGAGCTACCTAGCGTGTTTCCACCTTAGTTATACTTCATTGATTTATCCTTACTAAGGTTATTATCCCATTTATCCATATCTAGATCCTTGGAATCACAAACCCTGCCTTCCTTTGGGAAAATATAAATTTGACACCAGGTACTCCCAGGTAAAGTGCTACACGATAGTTTTGTGCGCTTGCAGAATCCCATCACCTATCCTATAGAACTACCCATAGCATTTTTGGCCAACAATCACATACTTTGAGTATAGGGATTGACAACCCCAGTGATTGCGTTGAGAAGTATTGTTACCATTGCTAGAGGATATGTTGGTATTTTTAGCATCACTTCATGTTAAGTTGTCATCCCTAACATGATGCCAAAAACCATTGGTAAAATCATCTTCACTTGCCTCCTAAAAATAATACTATAGAATATATCCGCAAGCGCACAGATAATTCTCCCATTGTAGCACTTCACCCGGTAAGTATTCCGAGTATCCTTGATTTGTTTTATGCCAAAAGGATAAAGATGCATTCTACTCATTAGGATAATCTACTATAATGATTGGAAAGATAAATATGCAGACCTATGATAACCCATAACTCTAGTGCTTTAGCGATAAATAAGTCAATGATAAATGGTAAATGATAACTGAGTAAATGAGGTAAATGGTATTCTAGAGATAGAATATAGAGACTCACTAATGTAGTAAGACAATCTCGAGATTCGGCTAAAGTAAAGAAAACCTATGTAATCACTAAACACAAAGTCTAAAGCCTACGCCACATTACACATTTTCATCTATAGCATAATCAACTCAGAAAACATCATAAGGAGCATCATATAATGAGGATATTAAGACACAAGGGTCACCTCCTTCGTGACTGCACTCTGCTCATCCTACGTACGGGGGTGGACTACAGAGGAACCAACGCAGCTGTCACCTACGCGGACTACCACACGACCCGGCACGTCAGGGTGCCTCCGTAGGTACACAATATATCTAGACACCACGTCTACATAATGTATACCACCTAACTCACTCGAGCACTGAATTAGGTGCTTTACAATCAAATGACTATTGACGGTCGCTAACACCCTATTTTACTGTCAACATTTCACCCATAATCAAGGTAAAACCTCATGACATGCAAAGAACCCACCTTGAAACTTACCTAGTTCCACATGTCCTTGGAAAAATCTTGTGTATGCAGGAAAAATGGTGGAAACAATGCAAAACAAAGCAAGGCAAGACACCTCAGCACCTCAGCTGCCACGTGGGAGCCATAGGGGGACGCCCGCCCTGCCAACTGGGCGCCCGCCTTGTCCAAAGTGCCAAATGGCACTTGCTACCTCACTGATCAGTGTGCCAACCTCCCAAATGGTATGTGGCACGTTGAAACAACATCAACGGCTCAGATACAAGGCACGAGGATCCGGTGGCCCTCTCAACAGGGCACCCGCCCTGTCAAAGTTGAGTGCCACGTCCACAATCCGAGAGAACATGTCCAGGAATCATCTACACCATCAATTGAAGTCAGTTTTCATCCAACGGTGATCCAAGGCACCAACCGACTTTGCAACCGCCTATGGGGAGGAATGAGAGCCGCTGGATGCAAGACGGTGGATCCAAGGGGCGCCCGCCCCCCTAGGAGGGCGCCCACCCTGCTCTTTCGTGCCACCAACCCCCAGGAGCTCTACAAGTACCCCTGGTGCACTCCTACACTATAAATAGGGCTAGGATCCTCACTTGTAAGTTGAAACACCTAGGAACACACAAGAAACACTTGAGATTCAGCTCAGTAGCTCCTCTCTCTCTCTAGCGAAGCTCTGCTCTTAGGAATAGTGCTAGCTAGAGAAGAGTAGAGTGTTGGAGAGAAGTCGGGAGAAGGAAGAAGTCTGCGGTGGAGCCGGGCATGTCGGCGACCTCCTCTGCGGTGTTCTTCACTCTTATCGGTAATAAAGATCCCCTTCTTCATTTACTATTGTTTTACTTTAAGTAGTTCTATACTTGCTCATTGCTTGGTTAGAGTGCTCTAATTCCTTGGCCAAAGTTAGAGTAATAAGTTTTATAGATTAAGTATGGTGCTTAGGCTATAGCTTACCCTTGAGTGTCGCTAGGCCCACGGATAGTAGTGGTGGGTGCTAGGTGGTGACAGCCCTAGGATCCTCTGTATTCTACCATGTTCGGCCTAGTATCCGGTATAAGCGTAGGACTTCGGGACGTACGGTGCCTAATCAGTTGAACCCCGACGAGTTTAGGACTTTGCGTGTCCCAAGTATAGCAGTCTCTTTGGTATAACAATCATTCGATCTTTTACTGAGATAGAGTTCTCCCCAAAACTCCAGAGCTACCTAGTGCGTGTTTTCACCTTAGTTATACTTCATTGATTTATCTTTACTAAGGTCATTACCCCATTTATCCATACCTAGATCCTTGGCTATCATATCCTTGGAATCACAAACCCCACCTTCCTTTGGGAAAATATAAATTCGACACCTGGTACTCCCAGGTAAAGTGCTACACGATAGTTCTGTGTGCTTGCAGAATCCCATCACCTATCCTTTAGAGCTACCCATTGCATTTTTGGCGCCGTTGCTAGAAATAACTTTATTCCTAGTAGCTACGTTAGCAGTGTCAACAACCACATACTTTGAGCATAGACATTGATAACCCCCGTAATTGCGTTAAGAAGTACTGTTATCATTGCTAGAGGATAGATTTGGCTACATTCTTTTGATAGCGTTAGTATCTGTCAACAATGACAATAATCATCACCAATCACAACTATATTGAATATGCAACTAGAATAAACTTAGAACTGAATAAGTAGCAATATATTAAAATAAAGCAAAGTCATAGTGAGATACAAGATAAGATTACCGATCTCCAGACGAACAGATCTGGAATCCCGAGCGTAGCGCCCAACACTACTTGAACCTTGCTAGACGCCTAAACTATGAACTTGAAGAACTAGAGCCCTATTTCTAATCTCTGGAAACCCTAACTTCTGTCTACTCTTGACAAATGAAGCAGGAGAAATGAGTTGGTGCTCCGGGAGGGGGGTCTGCCCCTTTATTTATAGCCCGGTGGGATGAATGTGCGCTGTGGGATCAAACCGACTTAAACAAAGGGCTCAGATGACTCCTTGGAGGCGGTGGAGGAAGACTCCAGAAGGCGGCGGCGAAACCCTAGGGAGGGCGCCGCCTGGCCCCACCCCAAGGCCGGCTGGCCCCACCTGGCCAGGTGCGGGCCTCCACTTGCTTCGGGTGTGTTCTAACTCTTGCAGGGTCTTCGTGATGATGTTTCCTTGGCGGTTAAGTTCTGTGGTAATTAAGCACTTTAATCCTTCTTTTAAGACTTTCTAAAATAATCCCTGAAAAATACATAATTCACCAAAACTCATGGAATTTGTCAGTAATAACCCCTATGCTTCTATTATTGTCCTTCCCGAGGCATTAGTTGATGGTATAAAATTGGTACTTAACGACCGTCAACAACAACCCCAAGCTAAGTCTTTGCTAGTCCCTTAGCAAAGTTGACTTGAAATGATTTATTTAGGGTTCCATAAAAATGTATAACTCCCAACAAATACTTAAATATTTAAACAGAAATTCTTTTCTGGATTGAAATTCATTAATCCACCTTTCAAACTTATTCCAAATCTTTTCAATCGTGGGGCTTTTAAGCTAAGTCTTGGGTAATTGAGAGACAGAATAGTCAAGCAAGCACTAAGTCTTTCATCCTTTGTTTCAACCATTGCACCATATTTTTTTTAATAAGTATATAATTTTTATTTAGAAAATAATGAGAGTCTACTAATAAGATTGCAAAGGACTACTAAGCTATACATCATGATTGAATGTGTGATTGTGATTAAATTTTATTTTTTTGAACTCCTATGTATTATCCTCTCTTTTCTGTCTTTCTGAAGAGTGTGGGCTATCTCCCCAGCGGATACTTTTTGTACCCATTTTTTCTCTCAGGCGGATGTCTTTGCACCCATTGTTTTTCTCTCTTTTTTCTTTTTTTGGCACATACCCTTTTAATATGGCATCTTTCAGGCTCATACTTCTTTGGTATAGCATCTTTTAATTTTATAACCCACACTCTCTGTTGGACTTCTAAGAGAGAGACTTGTGCATAGAGCGAAAACTTTTTGTGCATGTGAATTCAATCATGAATGCATAACAGAATAGTCTACTTAAATCATATTAGCCGAACAAATTATTATTATATTTGTTTGACTTTTTAATTTTTGAAATGTCTGGAGCTTAGGCATTACTCAGAATGAAATAAATAGCAACTCAAACCTTCATATATCATATCCATCAATTACTTAGAAAAGCTTATGCTACCCACTGATATCAAGTTTCAGAATAAATTTTCATGGTAGATAAACTTCATGTAATTCGTAGGAGAATTTAAATTTAAACACTAAATAATTGCAGGAAATTACATTTAAACAATTTAAATATCTTTTTGATTTTTCTCTAGCTTCAAGTTCTAATTATTCTAAAGACAAATTGAATGCGGAATTTAAAGCAAACTTAATTATACAATCTATTATTTTTTTAGATTTTTATTTTTACACAAGCAGGAATTTAATGCAATAACTAAAGAAAGCGGTAAATAAATTTTTATTTGGTTTTCTTATTTTGTTTTTTAGCAATATTGAAATTGACTGAATTAAAGACTGAATTAAATACTGAAATAAAGAACATATATAAAGGTGAGAGGTACTCACCTAGCGGGAATCTCCCCCAAGCTGGATGTTGCTTAGTAATGTGGTGGAGGTGGCGGGTATCCCATCTGATGTATCAAATACTCCAATCCGCTCTGCGTCTGCTACTGTCCCTGATAAATCTGATCAAGTCGTTGGTCCGTGCTGTGCTACCATTGTTCATGCTGGTAGAACCAGTCATCAACCTGTTGCTGCCACTGCTCGTGCTAGTGCAGTGTGTCGTTTATTACGTTCTGTCCCTGTTCAATGTTAGTGAGACGCATGAAAAATCATTAGCAGTAGCTGTAAAGTGCTACTCAGGTGGCCGATAGTAGCCATCTTCTGGTGGTGCGTGGAACGGATACGGTCCACCGGTGGTGAAGTTCGTGTTCCCGCGTATAGAAAAAGATGCTCGTCCTCCATGAAAATCCTTTGCTCCCCAACCCGCTGCTGCTGCTGCTGATGAAGATTCTCCTTGCTGAAATGTGGGCTATTCCTCCCATCCTGCATGTGCAGTCCACTGCTGACGTGGCTTCCTGGCACGGCAACGAGGAATTCCCCGTCGGGTATTGCTTCCCCATCCCCGTCCCCGCGGGGGGATTTTCCCCGTCCCCATCCCGTGAAGGTTCACGGGGAACGTTTTCACCCCATCTCCGTCCCCGAGCGGGGATTTCGTACCGTCGGGGTCCTCATCCCCGCTACAGAGCAAGTAACAACTAGTAATCTAGCAACATGAAAATACAAAAAAAACACATTGCAAGAACTAGACAAGTTACAGATCACAAATCCTTTTACATGTCAAAACTAGCTATGCGACCAAAAGAAAAAAAAAAGTAGATCCCATAGATCAAGAATGGGGAAAAGCAACTAGATGTTGCATTCTTACAGATCGAGCAGCAGAGAGAGGTTGCAGATTGAGCATATCCTTCAGAGAGAGAGAGAGAGAGTTAGAGAGAGGAAGGGATATCTGCAGATTCGGAGCAAGCTAGCACATAGCCATCTTGCTCGCTTCAGCTCTGCTGCAGGCGATGGAGATGCTCATGCATGTTGGCCTTATTCTGCTTGACGAGGAAGGAGATGAGGGAAGGTTGGGATGTGCTCGCGACCGTCGCGAGTGGCATGCAGAGCATGGGCGTCGGTGATTCTGTTCCCTGGCTGCTTTCTGCATTTGGTGGCGGCGCGTGGGGTGGAAGTGGAACTGGGGGGTATGAGTTAGGGTTGGCTATTTTATATATGGCACTTCACACAAGGGCTTTTCATGGGTCAGCTAGCTGTAGAATTATACACCAGCGACTTAGCGGATCGGGGACACGGGGAACGGGGACGGGGGATGGATCCCCATCCCTATCCCCGCCAGACCCGACGGGGGGCATATTTTCCCCGTTTAGATCCCCGTGGGGATAAATTTTGTCCCATCCCCGTCCCCTAATAGGGGAATTCCCCGCGGGGAATCGGGGATCGGGTTCCCATTGCCATCTTTAGTGGCTCCTGCGTCGATTCCTGTTCACTAAAATTAACATAGTGGGAATAAGCTGGCCTAGATGGTGCTGGGTCAGCTCCAGTGAAATTAGTTCTCGGCGTCCTGCTGATGCGCGCGGATGGACACCTGCCAACATTAGCTCTAATAGCTGGAAAAAAAATTCTGAACAGAATAAATTCCTAACTCCCTGTCTGGTAGTTTGTACTTATTATCATAATTTCTATAAATCATAACTATTTTTTTATTTTGGCGTTTGAGCATGTGAGCACGAAAGAAAAAATCATAACCAATAATTCTGCGGGCATCAGAATTGTAAACAAGTGAAGCATTTGATAATAAACCTAGCCCTGCAGCTAAACGTGTAATCCAGGAAGTAAAAGAAATACTGCACTTTTTTATGGAAGGGACAGTTCTCCAATAATCCAACATCATTTTTATAGGTGACGCCTTCCACTTTTTAATCATGATATATAACAAATGCAGCTCATCCTGTTTAATAGTATTTAACTCCTCTCTAGGAAAGAATGTAAAAGCTAGCCATTTAAGCATGAATCTCAGTGTAGGGTGATGAACTTCTTCAGTAGTATATTTTTGTTTTCTCTCTAGTTTCTTTGCGGTTATGCTCTCCCAAAAATCAACTTTATCAAAGTCTTGAAGAGCTTCAGTTATATTGACCACGCACTGATTATTGAACCCTACTGCTAAACTAAGAGTTTTTCATGAGAGGGTGAAAGGTTTATTAAACATTCTAAAATTAACCTCATCATCATCAAAGTCTAGGGTGCTAATAAATTCTACAGTGAGTAACTTGCTACCCTGCTCATTAATTTGCCATGCATTTTTCCATCCAACATTTCTAAAAATAAGCTCAAACTCGGAATCCATTCTGGTTTCATGGAGCAAAGTGACATCAAAAATTGGAGTATGCATAAATTCCTTATTTTTAACCACATTTAATATCTCCCTCTGCGGTCTAGTTGGTAATGAAATTTGAGTGATACTTGTGAGCTCATACCTCTCTTCCGGTTGGGAAGAGGATGAAGGGTTGTCATACGTGAAGGGTGACGGAGGATCGATATTCATGTCGGAGCCGACGAACGATGGCACTTGTGATGATGATTGACTTCGTGTTGTGCGGCGTGAGAAGGCTCTTCCAAGAGATCGAATGGCACCTTTCATTCTATAGCTCATCATGCCTGAAAAATGAAGAACACGAAGAACACGGCAAGAACGAACAAGAACATAAGAACAAAACAAGAACAAGCAAGAACAAGTGGAGAGGAGAAATTGAAGTGGCAATCTCTCTACTAGGTGTTCTTGCTAATCTTCTTCTCTACCCCTTTCCTTGCTTAAACTTGAATCAAATGAAGGATTTGTGAAAGTTTGAAGTCATGAGCTGCAAGGCAACGTGGCTATGTGCTCTCTGGTGTGTGAATGAGTGAGTGAGTGAGTGAAAGAAAGGAGAGGCGGAGAAGAGGAGGAGGGGTGCCGGCCGACTTTGGCATGGGGCCGACCAGCCCCACCTGGTGTGCTTTGGCCCTCTTCTTTAGCTAGTGTCGAGATTGCCTAGATGCTCTTCCAAATGCATGTGTGTGTATGCTTTCTCTGGTGAAATGGCTGAATGGTGGGTAGTGCATGTGTGAATAATGGAGTTTGGATGGTAGTGAAAGGTGGTGGTTGATGATGGAACTTGAAATGACTTGATGTGATGATGGTAGGTCCCACATGTTTCCCGTATTTATACCGTATAATGACACAAGAATGAAAAACTAAATTACTTTTATGCATCTATGAAAAATTAGAATTCTAATGATGGTCATTTTATAATTTTCTGCCACCACAGTAAATTTCACCGACGGGGGTTTAACACTCCGTTAGTAATAATCACATGGGGCTTAAGCTTTAATCATGCTATGCTTATTTTTATTTCTTTTTAATAATGCAATTTATGAGAAAGTAAATATGCAAATTTCAATGCAAGAATTAAATTACCGATAACTACCAAGTTACCTCCCGGCGATGGTTTGGGGTTTTTAAGTCCGCCGATCCGGACTTCTCCAGTTGAATTATTCTTCATGATTCATCTCCAGTGTCGGAGATGGTGTTGCATCGTGTTCTTCATGACACTTCAACGTTTGGCATTGCTCCAGTCTTGGTTTGAATGCGAATCGCTCTTCTTGCCCATTGATGGTGAATGCGATCTCTCCAGCTCCGACGTTGACGGTTGCATTTGCAGTGTTTAAGAATGGTCGCCCGAGGATGAGGGGTATCTTCCTCCCTTCCTGCATGTCAAGTACTACAAAATCTACAGGAATGAAAAAGTTGCGGATTTTTACCGGAATATTTTCTGCGATTCCTGCGGGATAGTGGACCGATTGGTCAGCTAATTGCAAACACATCGTGGTTGGTGTGAGCTTAGAATAGTTGAGTTTGTCGAAGACAGTTTTGGGTATGACGCTGACACTTGCTCCAAGATCACATAAAGCATTCTCGAACATCTGGTCTCCTATTGAACAATCAATAGTGGGACACCCTGGATCCTTCTTCTTAGTAGGAGAACTCAGAATTGCCTCACTACATTCCTCCGTTAGCTTGACAACTTTAGTAGAAGGTAGTGGTCCTTTGTTGTTGAGGATGGTTCGAAGATACTTCGCGTATGTAGGTACCTGCATGGCATCTAACAACGGAATATTGACATATAATTTCTGAATTACCTCTACAAACTTACCAAATTGATCATCCGTTTTAGCTCTTCTTCTTCTGTGTGGAAATGGTAGGAGGGTTGTGTCATGAAAATCTTGAGTTAATTCTTGATCTTGTAGTTCAACTAGTGGTGAAGGTGGTATAACTTCTTCTTCTCTGTTGTCCTTCTCAATCTCTTCTTCTATCTGCACTAAATGTGATGGTCTACGTGCTCCTTTTGGGTAAGGTGGATCACGTGTAGACTTACCTCCTCTAGTAGATATTCCTTTTATTTGTTCATGGTTAGTGGTAAACAAAGTAGAAGATAATTGTGCAATTTGTAATTCTATCTTTTTATTAAACAATATTTGATCTTTAACAGCAGAAGAGAAATTATCTAACATAGAATTAATTCCTTCTAAAACTTTATCATTAAAAGCAAGCTTCTTATAAATACTTTCATTAATTCTAGCTTGTTCTAATATTAATTCTCTCAAGGGTAGTTGTCTATGATTTTAAAAATTAGTATTGTCTTGGTACTTACCTTGACTGGTTGACCGAGGTTGATTCCATCCTTGCTTCTGAGAAGTGGTCTTGATGACTGTACTAATATCTTCTGGGGATTTGCAAACTCAATTCCTAAAGATCCTTCATACTGATTCTGGGAATTGAATGCATCTTGAATAGCTTGACGATCACTTTTATGATTGGCTCTTTGCTCTAACCAGTTCAACAGTACATCCATCTTGGTTGACAGTGCACACAATTCCTCTAGAACTTCTTCACTCTTATGGCATCTTTGAGTGTTGTTTGTCCAATTATGATTTTCTGCTATCTTTGCCATAATATCTTCAGCTCTTCCAGGGGTGAGTGACATAAATGATCCTTCAGCAGTGGCATCTAGTTGCTCACGTGACTTTTGAGTTAGTCTATGATAAAATGTTTGCATGAGCAACCACTTTTCCATTCCATGATGGGGACAATCTGATATGTAATCTTGAAAACGTTCCTAGGCCTCTGGAATAGATTCACCCTTCTGCTGATAAAATTCTGAAATCTTTCCTCGTAGAGCATTAGTTTTGCCTACTGAGAAAAACTTTTCTAGGAAATTTTTTGAACATTCTACCCATGTCTTCACTCAATCTTTATTCTGATAAAACCACTGCGTCGCCTTTCCCTCCAACGAGAACGGAAACAAACGAAGTAGCACGACGTCTTGAGGAATGCCTTTGATGTTGATGGTGTTGCCAATCTCCAGGAAATTCTGCAGATGGACACTTGCATCTTCATCTTTCTTTCCACTAAATGTGATAGTTTGCACCATTTTGATGAGGCTTGTCTCGATCTCATAATCATGATCTCCAATGTTAAAAGTTGGCCCAACGCGAATATTCTCAGTGCTTGGGGCAGAGAATTTACGTAGAGTCTTCTTAGCCATGGCTTCACAAAATAATGTAAGACCCTTTTCATCTACGCCACATTACACATTTTCATCTATAGCATAATCAACTCAGAAAACATCATAAGGAGCATCATCTAATGAGGATATTCAGACACAACTTCTGACCCTAATACCACGCGTTTTTGTCGCAACGGCAAGGTTTCGTTGCAACAAGGGTTATTGTCACAACGATTTTCACGTTTTGTTGCGATAGATAGGTTTTTTGCCATGAAGATTGTTTTGTGGCCATAAGTGTGGAGGTCATTGCAAAAAGTAAGTTTTTTTCAAACAAATTATTGAACTGTTGCAATAAGGGATGAATGTTGCCACGATTTGATTTGCGTTGCGGGCAAATTTATTTTCGTTCCAACACTTAGGTGATATTGCGACTCTTTATTTGATGGTTGCAATAGCCCATCTATATCGCCACGAATATGTTCCGTTGTATATAATAGTCGCTTGCGTTGCAAAAAATTGGTACATATAGCAACGAAAAAAAAGAGTTCATTGCAATCATTAAGGTTGAAACGATTATGGTTTCATTGTATGCAGCAGTTTCATTCATTGCAAAAAGGTTATAATATTGCAACAAAAAATTACATCGTTGCAATATCTACGCCTTTCCTTTTTAATGGTTGCATAAAAAAGTTTTCAAAAAAATGCAACACAATATGTGATTCGAACCTGCAACCTGCTGGTCTTAAGCGCAAGAGCTTACCACCAGTCAATGTTTGTGTTAATAATGGCAAAAGAACGCTATAGTAATTATGTCGACCAGTTATATTGGAAAAGGATCTAATCTAATTTACAGATCACGTAGAGGCCACGGCCTGTAGCTCCCATCGCGGCTCCTTCTCTCCCGCGGCCTCTCTTCTTCCTCCACGCGCCGTCTCCTTGCGAAGAACGTGGTGGAGGCCACGCCCTTGATCCCTACGGCCAGCACCAATAGCTAGCGTGATCACGGCCTCTGAAGCTTTTGTCGTCGCGGCGCTCCTTCCCTACGGTCGTAGTCATCACAGCCCTTGAATTCCCCTGCAGCGACTAGGGCATATTGGTGCCCTAGTTCGTTCCTGATCATCAACGAGATAAGGAGAGCGAGCACCGTCTAGTCTTTCCTTGGCGTGCGAGAGGGACAGCACGTTGAACCAGTTTCACCTTACACCCTTCATCATCCATGACACGATCAGCGACCGGCCAGCGATTATCGACGTGAAAAAAAGAATTACGTACGCTTGCATTATTGCTCAAGTTTTTCTCTAAATATTACTATTAAGTTTGGTACTTGACTAGATCAAAACTCATTGTTGTTGATAATCTATACAAATTTTTGCAAGATTGTTATTCAGATGCATTGGCTAATCCACATATTTTTTTATTTGTCTGATTCAGTGCAAAAACGTTCCATTCCTAGCCAATGGTACTCTATTTATGCTGAGGTCTAGTTTATCATTTTTGGCTTGGTCTAGCAGCGTTGATTAGTTATTATGACTTAATGTGTAATACTTTGTTCGGCTCAGAAAATCGATAGATTTTTATTTTCTTCATCTCTGATAATAAAGTTTATAATAATGTCATGATCCTTTCAATTTAACGTGCTGCAGGAAATCATTGTGATATAATGGCACTTGATGATGATCATAGTTGGATGCTGTTGCCTCGGTCATCGCTTGAGTGGCAAGCAGGTCTGGACAAATTTATTGACACTCTTTTCGAAGGCACCTATGGATCAGAAACTGCACCATGTCCATGTTCAAGGTGTCGTGGAGTCGTGTACAAAAGAAAATCCGAGGTTCAAATGGACTTGCTAACTAAAGGGTTTGATGAGAACTTTGTCAAAGAGAAAGGTGACTCTGGCATTTTTTTGAATGATGATAGGGATATGAATGTAGGCCCACCAGATGATGCATCATCCGCCAACAATCTGTTGTCCGCATTAATTAGGGGTGCGACCAGTGGCAATTCCAATGAAGAGCCTTGTGAGAGTGCAAAGAAATTCTTTGATTTGTTGAAAGATGCGCAGCAAGAGTTGTGGCCAGGCTCACAGCTTACCAAGGTATCATTCTTGGTCAAGCTCTTTCAACTTAAGTGCATGGGTGGATGGAGTAAGGAGAACGCAGAGCAAACACTTAGCTTATGGAGAGATACGCTCCCCCAGGACATTGCATCCCAGACACTATCAAGAAAGCACAGAAGATTATCCGCGACCTTGGCCTCACATATATTAAGATCGATGCTTGTGTGAATGACTTTGTGTTATTTCGTGGGCCATTGGCTGATATGGACACATGTCCAACATGTGGAGAGAGTAGGTGGAAGAAAGACGACACAAATTCTGATGAGATTGGCGAGTCTAGCGAAAGTGGTGGAGCAAAGAAGCGCACTCCTTGCAAAGTTCTAAGGTATTTTCCACTTACTCCTCGATTGCAAAGATTATATATGTCAACTGAAACATCATCATTGATGCGGTGGCACAAGGAAGAATTGGTTAGTGATGGGAAAATGCGGCATCCAGCAGACTCATTAGCATGGAAGCACGTGAACAACAGATATAAGTGGTTTGATTCTGATCCACGTAATGTTAGACTGTGACTTGCATCTAATGGCTTCAATCCGTTTGGGATATTAAATGTTAATTACACTTGTTGGCCAGTGATACTGATTCCTTATAACCTGCCTCCTTGGCTGTGTTTGAAACAACCTTATTGGATGATGTCGATGTTGATACCTGGGCCTAAATCTCCTGGAGTGAACATTGATGTATATTTGCAACCTCTGATCGATGAGCTACATGATGTATGGGTTAATGGAGTTTTAACATGGGATGAGAAGGAGAAGAAGAATTTTACTCTGCATGCAATTCTGCTGTGGACAATTAATGATTTTCCCGCATATGCGATGTTATCTGGTTGGAGCACAAAAGGTAAGTTTGCTTGTCCTTATTGTCACAAGCATACTAATTACTTGTGGTTAAAACATGGCTCAAAGTATTGCTACTTGGGACATCGCCGATTTCTGCCCATGAACCAAAAGTGGCGAAGGAACAAGATGAGCTTCAATAACAAGGCTGAAACTAGGGAAGCTCCAGTGCCGCTCAGTGGTGAGCAGGTGCTGCGGGACTATGAAAGTTTCCAGCAAGTAAATTTTGGAAAGGAATCAAGGAAAAGGAAGCAACGTGATGAAGAAAATAGGTGGCACAACTGGAGGAAAAAGATTATTTTCTTTCAGCTTCCTTACTGGAAATCATTGCTAGTATGACATAATTTGGAAGTCATGCATATCGATAAGAACATATGTGAGAGCTTACTGGGGACTTTGCTGGAATTACAAGGTAAATGCAAGGACAGTGAGAAGGCTCGACTTGATATGCAACATTTAGGTATAAGGCCAGATCAGCATCCGTTGCTCCAAAAGGGTAAGTACACCTTGCCACCAGCGCTGTACTCTCTAGGTAAGGATGACAAGGAAATTCTGTGCAAATTTTTACATGGTGTCAAGTTCCCTGATGGTTATGCTGCAAATATTCGGAGATGTGTAGACGTCAATAGTTGCAAGCTGTCTGGACTTAAAACTCATGACCTACACGTAATCGTGCAAAAACTTTTGCCTTTAGTGGTGCGCAACATATTGTCTGAAGATGTGGTGACCCCATTGATGGAGCTAAGTAGGTTCTTTAACTCACTGTGTCCAAAGGAGTTGGAGTTTTCAGAAATTGAAAAACTGAGCACTTCCATTAGGGAGACCCTTTGTCGGATGGAGATGATTTTTCCACCAGCTTTTTTTGATATTATGATGCACTTACCGATTCATCTTGCGGACGAAGCTAGACTTGGAGGCCTGGTTTGTTATAGATGGATGTATCCAGTTGAGAGGTACCTTCGTACTCTTAAAGGCTATGTGAAGAACAAAGCGCGCCCTGAAGGTTCAATTGCAGAGGGGTATATATCTGAGGAGTGCCTCACATTTTGCTCTTGTTTTTTTGAAAATATTAGTACCAAGCTTAATCGTCCAGAGCGTCATGAAAGCACTGCTGCTAGTGAACCACCATCTGGGCTAAGTATATTTGGGAGCCTTAACTACAGCAGGAAAGGATATAGTCTCGAGAAAGTTTCTGATATTGAAATGCATAGGATGAGGCATTACATATTAAGCAACTGTGACGAGGTCACTCCATGGATAAAGTAAGCTATTTTTATTTTTTTTTTATGGTGGTCATGAATTTTTAAAATATATTTGTAACTAATGAACGTATTTTCAATTGTTGTGGACAGTGAGCATATGGATGAGCTGAAGAAAATCAGCTCAAGGCATGTTGATAAAAGACACAAGGAGGAGTTTGTATCATGGTTTGAGCATCAAGTGAGTCGCCCCTAATATATTTATGCATTTTTTTATTTCTGTAGTTTCCGCATGCTTCTTGTAAATTTATTAGTCCGTGATAATATAGCTAGCCACTTTGTCGGTTTATTAGTCCCTAATATATTTTTAAAATGATTAAATGCAGATCAGCACATTGCGTGCACAAGGGGAAATAGAAGACATGATTTATTATCTATCTCGCGGTCCAGACCCTCGGGCTCGTGTGTTCAACAGGTGTTTCATTAATGGCTTTCTTTTTCGGGTCTCTTCCATAGAGAACTGCTTAACTACTCAAAATAGTGGTGTTTTCTTGAAGGGCGATGCAAATACAGGAAACATGGGCTGGTATGGCGTGCTGAAGAAAATCATTTGCCTTGATTTTCATGGTGGCAAGGAAGTGATGTTGTTCCAGTGTGTATGGTTTGATGTCCCGGCAGCTAGTAGTAGCAGATCGAGAGGTTACAATAAGGATAAATATGGGGTCATCGATATTGATATCACCCGGTTTAGGTATTCAGATGAACCTTACATCCTGAGCACACAAGCCGAGCAAGTCTTTTATGTGAGAAACATAAAGAAACCAAATTGGTGCATTGTCCTTAGAGTGCAGCCTAGAAATCTCTTTGCCATGCCTGAAGCAGAAGGCACTAACAATATGGGCGAGCTTGATCTAGACTCAGTTGTTGTAGGAGTGGAAGATATAAATGTTCAACAACAAAATGAAGATGTCACAGCTTGGAATAGGTCTGGCCTTGATGGAGCTACTGTTGATGCTTCTGTTATTGAACATGCTATTGCAACAGCCATGCTGGAACCTGAAAACCAATGACCTGTCTGATGAAGACGAAGACCCAGATGACACTTACATTAATGACGGAGTACTTCCTCCATTTAGTAATCTGGGAGACGATTCTGATGATGATTTTTTTTTGTCTAAATTTTTGTCAAGTAAGAAGTGAGGCATTTGTGAACTTGTGCACATTTATTTAATATTTTTGAAGACATATTTCGTGGATACAATCTACTTTTGATATATAACACTTATGCAGACTATCGTATTAATTAGATTATTACTTTTAATGCATATTAGGTCTTCTATTTGCCTGTGCTGATGTGGTTTCTGATTTCTCAAGTTTATGTATAATAACATGGTCTGTGCCACAGGTCGTCTTCATGTTTGCACTTGCACGGGTTGCAGGTTTGCAACTACTAAAGATTTTGTTTTTTCTTTCCATTTCGCTCGGTTGGGATAATGGGGTGATGTCACACCCATATTTTAAAAACAAAATAGGATGTATAAATAACTCATATGTGCCCTAAGAATAGTCACACATATAAGCCGACAAATTATAAATAGTACCATCACAGTGTTTACAATCCGAATAGCCATTTATTACATAGTCTCGAACAAATATAGATCAAATAGATAAATAATAACTAATGTCGAAATGCTCACGGAAGCTCTAACACAGGGACACGTCAACTGGGAGACACCAAACCTAATACTCATTGCGGTAATCTTCACTCTAATCTTCATCTGTGGTGGTGAATTTGCAAGGGTGAGCACATTTCGTACTCCGCAAGTACAACACGGGTTCATGAGGCACAAATAGGCTAGACACTGTTTGACTGCATTTAGCTTTAATATTCATATTTATTTTAGCAGTTGAGTAGCATCAAGATCCCAAACCCATAATTAATGCCATGATCAATTGTAATAAGGTTAATAAACAGCAAAGATATTAACAGCAATAACCAACACAGTATAATTTATAGTAACCATCTAGCACAACGTGTGACCAAGGCCGCTCGTGACCGTGAGCACGGCTATCATGATAGATTATTAAACTCTGCGCAGAGGTGTACACTTTACCTGTGAATCATGATTTTCTAATGCTTGGGTTGATCGGACGCAAACACCAGCTAACCATATAAAGTCATCTAAAGGTTCGTCTAACAAGTTAGGGCCGCAAGGGGTGAATGGCAGCGAGATGTAGGAATCCCCCTTTTCAATATGGCACATTCCTTCTCGGCTATACACATAAGACTAGAAGCTGTACTACACCCAAGGTGGCAAACACCCAACTGCGCCCTTTCGGGTAACCTCTAACAAGTTAGAAAAGGTCTTTTAAATGACTAAAGCCAGAGCCATATAGCCCTCACAGCTGTACGGAAAATCTCGGTTCATCAGGTTCAGAAATCTTATGGAGAGAAACTAGAGCCAAACCATCCAACCCAAGGCTCTAGCTCCCTTTTGAACAGTAATAAAAATCATATTAAATATTCATTGCACAATCCATTAATCATATCACAAGATCATTGGCATTAATAAAGCACTAGCAAAAGTTACCCAATGCACATCCCAATAGGTAAACAAGGAATTAAGATAACAAATCTAGATTATGATCTCTAAGGTTATCAAGGTGGACACATGCATATGTAGTATAAATTTATCGTGAACAGGACACAAGGATGGTCCATGTTATACTTGTCTTGATCAAAGAGTTCTTGCTGGTCCTGCTCGTAGAAGTATTCTTGATCTTCCACGTACTGCTCACCGTCTATACTCGATCGATCACCACATCACCACACAAGCAACGGGTAGATATACACGAAGCAATCAAGAGAAAATAATTAGAACAGTACACTAATAGAACAAAAACAGTTTGAAAATGTTATAAAAATATTCTACTCGTTCCAACGATCACATCGATATAAAGATCACCAAAAACGGAGTTGAAACGTAAAAGATATGGGCTCCGTTTAGATCCCAGTTGCAGTTGCAATTCTGCACTGTAGCACGTTCGTTTGTATTTGACAACTTTTGTCCAATCATGACCCAAGTAGGCTTAAAAGATTCGTCTCGTGATGCACATGCAAAAAGTACAAACATGCAAACATTTCGTCTACATTTAATGCTCCATGCATGTGCCGCAACGTTGATGTGACTAGTTACAGTTGCAATTTGCACTGGATCTAAACAGAGCCATGGTTTTCCGAAGATTTGCTATAGAAAAATAATTAATATAATAACAGCTCGAAAATTTAAAAAATGCCAAACTCACTGTACAGTGGTATTACTACGTAGGGTTCGAAAATACGAAGCTAACGTAATTTGAATCAATTCAAACGGATTTGAAATGAAGTTTTTATGGGCAAAACATACTACAATGGCGAATCTGTAAATATATGAAAACGTCTTTTGGACTGCAGCCGGAACAATACGCTTTCCCAACCGCGAAACACCCTGAGCTGAGGGCGCTAAGGATGGCGGGTTGATATTGAAGAAACAGAGGGGCTCTTTACATATTTTACCAATCGAAAGGGTATCTAGGGATGAGGATCGTCGGATTTAAAATGGACGGCCCGAAATAGATCCACCCCAAGGGCTGATGGTTAGGACTTTGGAAACTCACAGGGGGTTTCCTGCAAAACCGGCTAGCCGGCCGGGAAACAGAGCAGGCCGGCTGCTCCATTGCCGGCGGCGAGCAAACCTCGCCGGAAAATTGTAATCCGGCCCTATCGGCCATAGTTTCGCAAGGTAAAAGGTCCTGGAGTTCAAGGCTCCTGCCAGAAACCTATCTAGGGCATCAGGAAGGGCCGCGACGATCTACAGAGAGAGCCGTGCGAGCCATGGCGGCTTCGAGTCGCGGGTGAGGTCGCGGGTATAGCAGGGGGGCGATTACGCCAAATTGGCGTGGCAGGGGGCTTTCTCACCTTGCAATTACGCTTCGGGAAAGTTCAATTGTGGCGGAGGTGCGTCGGAGATACGGAGTCGACGTTGAGGAGGATCTCGCCTTGCTGTGAACCCCACGGCGAGCAATGCGGCGGCTGCTGCTTTACTAGGCGGCGTGCAGAAGATTAGATGGGAAAATAATAGAGCAGAGAAGACCCTATAGGCCTTAGAGGACGTATGTGGGTCGCAAGACCCAGCCCCGAGACGGAATCGAACGATTTGGTGCCTGCGGCGCTGCCCGACTTGCTCACGACGCGGGAAGGCTACCGCGTGGGACCCGCTGGTCAGCCGAACAGAATGAGATAGGAGCTTGCTGGCTTGCGCAAGGATCAGCAGAAAGGGCGGCTTAGCTGTTACGGCCAGGGAGAGAAATCGGAAGGGGAGGCGATGTGGCCTGGTGCCCTGAAGCCATCCCCTCTGTTCGATGAATAGAGAGGGCAAGGAAAAGCAGGCTCTCGGCCAGCACCTGGAAGAGAAATATATTTTTTTAACATAAACTGATTTTTCCAAATAAAACTTCCCAGAAATAACTTGAAAAACCAGCAAATAAAATAAGACCCAGACCAACCAAAACAATACACAGCAGCATGTATGCATCCATACATAAATTCAAATTTTCACATCTCATTTCAATTCAAAAAATTATTATTTTGCCTATTAATCAAATAGCTAAAAAAATGTTATTAAAACATTTAAATTTCTTTCTATGTTTTAATTAAATCAAATTTTAGGGTGTTACAGGTGACTAGGGCCATTTTTATAAGGTGCCTGTGCCGATCAGTTATTATTTGATTCGGGAGTTTAAACTGTTTCATCATAATAAAAAGCTTATTGAAGATCATTCATGAAGATAAACGTTTCTATTGCCTAGTGATTTTAGCCAAATAAGACTTGGTGATCGAAGCCACACCCATACATAATGTATCAAAGACTGACATACTGTCTATAAGTGATGGCATTATAGAAGTGATGCATCTCATGTCAATAGCCAGCAACAGGCAAGTATGCATACAAATCGCACAAATAAACTGCTGCCTGCTGCATCAAGTCCTGAGCACGAAGACCAGAGGACAGTCATATGCCCACGTTTTTTTTCTAACCCGGCCATGCCTACATCAATTACCCATTTATGCTGTCTTTCAGATGTATGTGTGCCCCACCTTCCTATTCTGGATCTTCCATCTGCAGATCATGCAGTAGTCGGCCACGCACGCCCAGCAGAAAATGTGCTTCTCATCTCCCTGTGTGCACAAGATATGTAACCCTCAGCTTCAGTTGCTCCGAATTATAGATTTTGGACATCGTCGGCTGTTTAAGTTTAAGAAAACCTTGCCAGAGGTCCCAACCAGATGAAACATCTATTTGGGAAAACAAACCAAAATCTAGCATGAGATGTACATTCATAAACATGCAACGGAAAGAGCTCTAACATCCAATTTATAATTCTTCTCATAGCTAATTAGCCCATCCCATCAAGTATCCCATTTCACGTAGATTATTTTTTCTTAAATAAAAAAGGCGGAATAGTTAAATTCGTCCTTGAACTATCGCCAAAAGCTCAGTTTAGTCCCTGAACTATAAAAACGGCTGTTTTAGTCCTCAAACTTTCACAGCCGGCTCAATTTCGTCCCTAAACTATGAAAACGACCGTTCTCGTCCTCAAACTTTCGCAGCTGGGTCAATTTCGTCCTTAAACTATGAAAACGACCGTTCTCGTCCTCAAACTTTCGCAGCCGGCTCAATTTCGTCTCTGGTCCGATGTGGAGCGCCACGCTGCCTTGTCTCGTCATCACCCAGTCAGCTGGAATCAGTTTTCGAAAGCCTGTAACTGATTTATTCTTATTCCAACTTGTCACAACTAGTTGTAACTCTTCAATACAAAATGGGATGAAGATAATTTTTTTATAAAAATTGTAGATCTCGATAAGATCTATAACTTTCTAGTTTTAATGTTTTTTATTTGAGGACATTAAGATACTCAAAAAGTTTATATTATGGTGCTAAAATTTTATATTAACTTTTATATTAATTACAAACAGCAGCAGGTAATTATTATGGTGCTAAAATTTTATATTAACTTTTTGAGCATTTTAACATCCTTAAATAAAAAAAATTAAAACTAAAAATTTGTAGATTTTATTGAGATCTACAATTAAAAATCATCTTCATCAATGTTGTATTGAAGAGTTACAACTAGTTGCAACCAGTTGAAATAAGAATAAATCAGTTGCAGACTTTCAAAAACTGATTCTAGCTGACTAGACGATGACGAGACGAGGCAGCCTAGCGCTCCATATCGGACCAGAGACAAAATTGAGCCAGCTATGAAAGTTTGAGGACGAGAACAATCGTTTTCATAGTTTAAGGACGAAATTGAGCCGGCTGCGAAAGTTTGAGGATGAGAACGGTCGTTTTCATAGTTTAGGGACAAAATTGAGTGAAAGTTTGAGGACTAAAACGGCCGTTTTCATAGTTCAGGGACTAAACTGAGCTTTCGGTGATAGTTCAAGGACGAATTTAACTATTTCGCCAATAAAAAATAAGGCACATAAGAAAGCATGCAGCCAAATCTTCGAAAATAAATTGAAATATAACCTGTGCCAGCTAATGATTACACTTTCAGAGCTCAATTTAACAACAAATTGTATAAGCACAGTTCAGATTCAACAAAAAGACGTACTAATGGAACCAAGCACTCCTCTTCACCTGTAAGAAGTAAGAAGGGGAGAATAAAAGTAAGAAGTGGAGAAAACAATATGTAATGGGCAGCGTCATGGTATTTCAGCTATTTGATGATGCCATATTGCTAGAAATATCAGTAATATACAATGAAGACTTGTTATGCTGTTATAGACACTTCATATATAAATCAGATCTCCTAAAACAAACAGGAAGAGCCTAGTAGTAAAGCTATTACACTGAATTTCATCATCAATACAGTATATAAACAGATCCTAAATACAAATGAGACTGCACAGCAACATCCACAGTCACCATCATACAAAGAGATGACCATTGACTTTTGTTTGGAGGGAAATATCCAGCAGATGCCCACCTGAAATTTGACAGTCCTCCAAGTGAATCTTAACAATCAATCAAAGAGTGAATGTTTATGTACACAACACACAGGTTTCAGTATTGGTTCTTGACTGAAGGTTTCAGTGTACAAATAATATTCTTTTGAGTCCACTTATGAAATTCTCAGACTAGCTATAGATACGTATGAATGAAGTTCTCAGATTTGGATCTGGATTGTACACAAAGCAGATTAATCTTCCTCAATAAAATGCCATCTCAACAGTGAAAGGAGACCGAAACCCTAACTGCGAACGGGATCGAAAGGGTACCTTCTTCTTCGACGATGTGCGCACTGACTCTTTGCAAGCTCTCGCCCGAGTCATGGGAGCCTTCCCCTTGAAGCGGTTTGCACCGGTCGCCAGAGCTTCCAACGCCATCCGGTTGTCGTCGGAGTCGGAGATGACGACCACCGCAGTACCTGGGGCGAACTGGCCGCACGAGTTGCGCGCTTGAGTCCGCGAGTTGTGCCTGCGCTTGATGGCCATGGTCGAGTAGTCCCCCGCCGCCTCCGTCGCCGCTTCAAATCGCCGCCGCTGCCGTTGCTCGTGGAGAGTGGTGGACTGGTGGGGAGAAGGAAGCGGCTGCTGGGGGTTTTGATGGCACAATGGGCCGGCCCATTAGCAAATGATGTTGGCCATCTATCTGGTGCCTATGGTTGCGACATTGGCATATAGAACCACATCGCCAATGCTGAGAAGATTAACATACCTAAAAAGCTGAAGAGACCAACCCACACCGAATTCCTGGCAATGTATACCCATTCATCAGGGCACAATCTCGAGTCTGTTTCGGCCGGTGATGTTCTTGCTGGCTCCCAAATGCGGTTGAGCCTAGAGAGGCCGCTGGCCCGAATTTGGACTCCCAGATAGTGCATATTTTTTGAACTCTATAATTTTTAAAATGCAGACGACTTTTAAATTTCTATAATTTATTTAAACCTATCAAATTAAATATCGCAACTTGATTTAAACTTTTTAAACCAAAGATCATGAGATGGGGTGGATGCTCACAATTTTTTAAGTTCTATAATTTTAAAATTCTACAATTTTATAAATGCTAGTGTCACTGTGTCAGGCAACCCATGAGTATGCATCTTTGAACTACAACCTTTAGTGACCGAGCTTAGCGAAGGCCATAGTGGGACATGCCACCTCTTTTCATGACCGAGGTCCGCCAAATGTGGAGGGGCACACCAATTTGATGTTAAATATTAAAGTTTCTCGTAGCTAGATGCCACATCGAACAACAACTTGATATGTAGTCTCATCCTCTCGAGTACCATGTCATATGTTACCAAGTGCGATGTCGTATGCCACCGAGTGCCGCATCATGATCATAGGGGCACGTAATCGCCTATGTCTCATCCACTGGATAGCACTTCATTGCCTATGCCTCAGTAGCTAGTACGTACATATAATGGATTATACTTGTGACATGTAACACAACGACAGAGCTGCATAAGGGTGGGGTCGGGCAGCTGCCCCAGCTACCGGCAGAGTTGCCTTAGCCTCCGATTCCAGCTCCGCATCGACGTCAAGGCCGCCCGATGTCCACCGTCTCCTTCCGACAACCACTACGTGTAAGGATGGCATCAGGGCAAATTCGGATCGGGTGGAGCCTTCATAGATCTAAACCCAAAACTGAACTCAAAACCCGAAACCCACCACTATATAACAATAAGAAAAACAATAAAGATTTTTTAGCAACATATGTGTGATATATATTACATATTCAAACGTATAAACAAGAGGCAATAAACAATACATAATTTCATGACTCAACTTAGAACAAATTTAATAGCTTACATAAATAATTTATTAATAAAAATACTATATTTTTTATTCAAAATGTTATATTTCGGACATTCATTGTGTATCCGCGGATGAAAACCAAAGCCTGAAACCGAACCTAATAAGTTTTGGGTACGCGAACCCAAAAATTGTGGTCGAAAAATTGGATACGGATAAAAAACTCCTCAAAACGGATTCGGTCTCGAATACGGTCAGAAAATATCCATATTGTTTTTCATCACTACACGGCACTACACCATCCATCGGCACGACTTGTATGACTCATGATCCTAATCAATAATGTCTGTTGACCTAATATGTAGAAATTAATAAATTTTCTAATATCTATGTCCAATTAATACTTATGTTATTTATTATTATTTACTCTAGATGGGCTTGTGACGTTAAAATTAATGAAATATTATTAGTATATTTTCAAGTGTCTGTTGTTTGGTTATTTTTATAAATAAATTAATTAAAGGCTAATAATAAATGTTTTCCTTTTAGGAGCGTCCCCAAATTTGTCCGCCAAAAATTTTGACCGCGCCAAAACCAGGTTTGACACCGCGCCAAATTGACCGCGGTATCCCTCCAAGGCTCCAAAAGACCAGACCGCATGTATCCCTCCACCTCCCCCCAATTAGATCGCGATCCATCTCCCAGGATCGTGTGGGGGCCATGGCGCTACCGCCGACGCCACCTCGGTCCAGGACGCCCCCAACATCGCCTCCGTCGAGGATGCCACTGGCAACGCCTTCAGGCAGGATGGCGCTTCGTTCGCAGGGCATCAGCACCAGCACAGACTCCACCACCTTGGGTACCCATCGCCATCGATATACTGAGGCAACCCTTGAAGTAGAAGACGATCTTGGGTTCTCTTCTCCATATGTCCCCAGGTACTTTGATTACTTAATCTAGGTTTTTTTTGTTCATGTTTAATCTCGCATCACAGCAAATTCTGCAAATTGTGAGGGGTTTAGGGTTTTCAAGGATTTGTTGCTTGCATATTTTGGTCATGATAAAAGCACATATTTTTTTCAATCTATGAGGATGGAATTATCTGATTGTGTCATCGACTAGAACAATTTTGGTCACGATAAAAGCAGAAAAAAAAATTTCAATCTATTAGGGTTTGGGCTCTTGATGTTCTTTGAGTTGTCCTGAAACCACTGTATCTTTTGTCGCAAATGTCAGCATAATGTTCAGGCATAAAATTCAGACTTTTTTTGTCAAAGTAATATAATTAAGAAAAGAAGAAACAAATAAATAAAAGCATTGCATTGCCATTACCTTGCACTATCAGTATGAGTGCATGAAGAAGAAACTGGCCAGCTTACAGTGTACATTCAGTAGTAGATAACAAAGCCACGAAAAGAAAAATCACCCATTCTGGCAGTGTGAAGTGCCATGGCATATATAACTCTGGTTCATCTACCTTTGGTGTAGGAAAAAATCATCCTGCGAGCAGAGAAAGGTGGGAGATGCTTTGCTGTCCAAAACAAGGATGCAATTCGTACCTCTTATCTCTAAGCGACTACTTCCTGCTTCATTGCAATTAACTTATTGTAGTAGCTGGAATGGAAGCACAAAAGCTTTGTTATATCAGTTTGTAGGCAGGAGACAAGAACAATAGAGCTCAAACTGGTTTAAAATTGCTCATCATTTATATATGCAGGCAACACTGATCCAATTGCGTGGAACTTCTTATAAAATTAGCAAAACATGTTTCTGAACTAAACCACTGCCTCCTTATTGTCAGAGAAAAAGATATGCACCATTTACTCTTTTTATATGTGTGTTTCATGAATCCTAAAGTGATGGTGTGAGCTTTCAACATATCATTCAGATCTCTCCACTACAAATTTTTTATACTCATATCTGAACTTCAACCACATATCATTCAGATCTCTCCACTGCAAAAAAATTTTCAAGTTTGTTGAAGCTTTTCACATAGAGGAGAAGAGGATCAGAGCTAAATCTAAAAGAATGCTGGACGAAACAGCCAGCGCAAACTTGCATATCGTGCCTGAAAAATTCTGTCCACTTATATCTAAACTCGAATCACACATTATTCAGATCTTCTATTGTAGCCAAGCTGCATAATTTCTAGGAAGCAGTTTTGTAAGTTTTGACAAATTGATATTGCTACTGCTGCCTCCAGTAAAAAATATGTTTAAGAAAAGGCAATTACTTGTTCAGTAATTTGTTTTGCTTGTCTGAAATTACAGAGAGTAAACCTGTCTGTTTTGATTCGGGAATACAAATTCTGAGATCGTTTTCTATGCTTAAATATCAAAATTTAACTACAAAATTGCATGGATGTAGTTAACCTTTCTCTGCATCACGCATTGAATTTCTCATGTTGCACATGACTGCTCTATAATCGGATTACAGAAACCATCTAAAATACAATCCAAAATTCAATGATATTTAGTTAAATTACTTTTATATATATATATATATATATATATAATACTTTACCTTTTTTATTCTTGTTTATTTATCAACCATTGTACTATTTATGCAGTGGCACGGGTGAATAGTGGACTCTTTATGTTCATTGCAAGAATGGACTTCCAAATCAGGAATATGTAATGTTCAAATTGGAAAGGCCTCATATAAAATTATCAACATTGACATCTCTTAAGGACCAGCTTGGGTATAATGCCCGGGACTTCTTGTACTACAAGAAGCGTTGTGGAAGAGATGTTGCAAGTCTTCATCCCCTCAATTTTGTCAGACATGCAGAGATTATACTACAAGACAATGAGAGTGAGAAGGAAATCAGATTAATACTCTCAAAGGAACAAGAGACAGCACATCAAGTCAGCATAACACCCCTCAAGCGACCAAGGCAGCAGCTGGAAGAAGATGAGCATCCGTTTATGGATGAGCTTTTTTATGCATACAAGCACTGGCTAAAGAAGCTACCACCGGAACAATCCAAAAGTATATCGTCTATGTTTTTGCATATGTTTTCATATTAAGCATAATATTAGCACCTTTATATAAACTACACCTCATCTTACATTTTTTTTGGTGACTAACAGAATTGAAGGATGAAACTAGGAAACAACCAATCAACACGTACAAGGAATTTTTAAGGATGAAAGGGGACATTCCAGAAATTAGTAATTTATTTTCCTTCTTCAACCAATGTTATTTAGTACTATTCTTTTAAAACTGAACATTTAACCTTGTGTGCAGTGGCATTTGTCGAGCAACGTGACACCAACGCAATCATAGACGAAGGCGACGAAAGCAATGGAAGCAATGCGACACCACCCTCAAATAGGCCAAGCTATGCAAGGAAGGCAAGGGATGAGGGAAACGGTTTGTGATAATGCATATACTTTTAATATTGGGTTCACATATCTTAATTGAGGACTACTACAGCTCAAGATTGTTATTGCCTTTTTCACAAGGACATGGCTCCAATGAACGCAAGAAAAGAGGTCGTGGCACAGTTAAAGGATTCACAATAGGCAACAAGAGAATTAAGGAACGCATTCACACACTCCCAATTGAATTTTCAGAAAGCCGTGGAGGACCCATTGGACCAAATACCCGTGCATTTGTCCATGAGGTTGTTATATTTACAAGAGACTGGGCTCCACTAATTGGAGTAAATAGTTGGAAGGATATAACTGAAGAAGTCAAACTAAATATAGCAGAAGACATACTGGTATGATGTGTACTATTTTTTTGTTAAGGAACATTGCTGTTGCCCTTTTACTGTCCAAAAAAGTGAGCGTACAGATGTAGAAATTGTCATGTAGTATGTTTCATTGCTTTTTAATTATAAAAAACTTAGTTGGAACTTCATTGCTTTTTAATTGTAAACAGCTTAGGTGGAACTTCATCAACATTGATGATAAGGATAAAAAACAAGAGAAAATATGGAAAATTGCCAAGGAGCGGTATAGAGGATGGCGATCTGATCTGAGTGCCACATATAGGGCTTACAATAGTTATGGTGAGAGGATACGAAATAAACCCGAAGAAATAGACCTTTTTGAGTGGCACTACTTGCAGTTGTATTTTGGATCTGATAAATTCAAGGTCAATGCTAGTAAAATATACTTTGTCAAACAAAATTGACGGACCAAAGTTTCATTATTGCATACCACTTGTTCTCATTCTGCAGAAACTTAGCAGTCAGAACTCCTCCAACCGTCAGCAGCAAAGAACCAAGCATGTGATGGGTTCAAAGAACTTCTCACAATGTAGCTTTGAGTTGGTAATCATTAGATACACCAAACTAGTCCTTCCCTTATATATGATGCAATACTTGTGTGCTGAATTTTTTGGCATCCTAGAGAGACCAATCGGGTGAAGAGCCAAGTGATCTTCTTCTTTGGAGGGCCACTCACACAAAACATGGCACATGGTCAAATCCTGTATCAGCTTCAGTATATGTAAGTAAATGTTTTGTCAATCTTTTTTATAGCTGCTAGTAGTGTCAAGCAACTATTTACACTGGTTCTGTTATTTAATTTAGGAAAATGCAACCATGAAAATTGGTGAGATTGGATTAGAACCTGATAGACCAACACTTACAACTGTTGAGGAGAACATGATTTTCTAATCATGCTACAAAGAAACAACACAAACCAAATCATCCAAATTACATGAGCATAGATATTTGGCTACGTATCGAACTCGCAGAGAACTTATGAAAGAGAACTTTGAAGTACATGCATGTGCTCAAGCTGCAGCTAGGGAGAAGAGCATTGCTTTAGAAGCAGAGGTTGACAAGCTCAAAGAACAGATTGCGCAAGAAGCTGCAGAAAAGGAAAGGGAGAAAGAAGAAAATAGGAGGAGCATGCAAGAAGAGCTAGAAAATACTAAGATAAAGTTAAGAGAAGAAATGAAGCAAGAATTTCTTAATATACTAGCGCAGCACAAAGAAGGAGCTATGATTACGGTATTAGAATAATTTTTTATCCTTTGTACCCTTGATAATCTTATGATTGTGATGTCTAATCTTTCACCCTCAATATTTGTATGTATAGAGTACCCTGCAAAACAATGCCAGTTCACAAGTTGCACCAACCATAGAAGAGGAAGATGAGACCGGTGGACATGAAAATGAAAATGAAGATGAGTTACAGGAGGTAATGACATTATTTCACTATGTTCCATGTATCTTGAGTACCTTGAACTCTAGAGAAAATAGATCAAACTACTTGATGTTTGTATACTCAGTCTGGAAGCATTGCCACCATAGAAAAAGATGCACCAGCACCAACTTGGTCTACTAGAAGTACTACACTTCCCAGCAGAGCTCTTTTCAACGAAAACACTGCAAATGTGACCGCATCGAAAACATATATCACTTCTCAGCAGCTGATGAATAGGATAAGAAATAATCCAAAAAGGAGGAAGGTAACAAACAGCCAATTAGAATCTAAATTCTTGCATGATTGATTTAATGAAATTTTATCATATTTGACCTTCCTTGTTGAACTAGGAAATATAGAAAATACATTGAACATGCATGCTGAAAATTGCAGCCTGTGCAGGTTTGATTGGGTGAGTTATTGTGAGTAGTAATCTACCTTTTCTGTGATTCTTGATCATAAAAATGTTGTAGAGGGTTTAGAGGTGTTTGTCATCATGAAAGTTCATGATTTTAGACATAGAGAATTCAGAGTTATGAATTTTGAAAGTAGCCGGTCAGGTTTTGACCTTGGTCTGGACAGCAGTGGGTGTTTGTGTTTTTTTTTACCATGATAACTGTATAATCTTATTTAACAAATAACTAGAAAGGTGTAGAGAATTTCATGGGCTTTCCGTATTGGTAAAGAGTATAATATTTCGTTGTCAATAGGTCCAGTTATGATTTTTCCAATCAACTAAGTGCTGCTGCCTTAAAACTTCAGAGAAGGCAGCTGCTACTGTAACGTATGCAGTAAACTTAATTTGTGCAAGAAATTAGAAATTAGAACCATTTATATCTTCATCCCTTTACATTTGTGCAAGAATTAGTAAACTTAATATTGTTCTAATACCCCAATCATATTCTTTTGGCAGTAGTTGGACAAGGTTTCAGTGGGGGGCTCAGAAACAAGCGAGGACAGAACCAAGGAGATGACATGTTGGGCTGCTAGGAATTTCTCAAGTGTTGCATAGATATTAGGAAGTTTGTAAAAAATTGTCAAATAATGAGTTAACTGTAAACTCGTTTACGATTTTAGCTACTGTTTCATGGGTTTGGCAACCCTCTGAATGATTAATTATAATTAATATATGTGAGTGCAATTGCTTTTGATACGGTCTATTTACTTGTAATATTGATTTATAAATTAAATGTGACTAACATTGCAATAATTATACCTACGAGCCGTGATGCGTGCAATATGTTGTATGGCAACAAACTTATTTACGTTGTAAGAATACTATTGCCACGACACGACTATTGTTGCAATAATAATTAATCTTTTGCAACGAATAATATTGCGTGGCAAATTCAACTAATGCAATGACACCGAGGTCGTGGCAATAATGAACAGTCTATCACAACGAATAAAATTGTGTGGCAAATGATATTGTTGCAACGGTAATGCAGTCGTGGCAATAATGAACGATATCTTGCAACGGATAAATTTGCGTGGCAAATGATACTATCGCCACACCAAGAAAAGCATGGCAATAATATATACTCTTGCAACAAATACATTTGCGTGGCAAATGATTTACTTGCCACAACATAACTATCGTGGCAACAACACCTTGGGCAACAAAATTCTAGCGTGGCAATAAAAAGCTACTGCCACACTATCTCTCGTTGTATTTACCACCTCTCGCTATGAAGATGAACGTGGCAAATGCTCGTATTGCCACGCCAATGAATGTTGTGATAACGTCCTATTGCAATGCTCGACAACGTTGCAAGAAAAGCTAACTCTTGCAACGCCAAACTAGCAAAGGTCGCAAGTTCTTATTGCAACGTGACTTTCTGCAACCATTGCCAACGAATGCGATTTCATGGCATGAACCACCATTTGCAACAAAATTGGCCCTCTTGCAACGTTTTCTCGTCATTGCACAAGGGTTAGAAGTTTGTAGGGTCACCTCCTTCGCGACCGCGCTCTGCTCGTCCTACATACAGGGGGTGGACTACAGAGGAACCAACGCAGCTGTCACCTACGCGGACTACCACATGACCCGGCACGTCAGGGTGCCTCCGTAGGTACACAATATATGTAGACACCACGTCTACATAATGTATACCACCTAACTCACTCGAGTACTGAATTAGGCGCTTTACGATCAAATGACAATAATCATCACCAATCACAACTATATCGAATATGCAAATAGAATAAACTAAGAACTGAATAAGTAGCAATATATTAAAATAAAGCAAAGTCATAATGAGATACAAGATAAGATTACCGATCTCCAGACGAACAGATCTGGAATCCCGAGCGTAGCACCTAACTCTACTTAAACCTTGCTAGACGCTTAAACTATGAACTTGAAGAACTATAGCCCTATTTCTAATCTCTGGAAATCCTAACTTCTGTCTACTCTTGATAAATGAAGCAGGAGGAATGAATTGGTGCTCTGGGAGGGGGTCTGCCCCTTTACTTATAGCCCGGTGGGATGAACGTGCGTCGTGGGATCAAACCGACTTAAACAAAGGGCTCAGATGACTCCTTGGAGACGGTGGAGGAAGACTCCAGAAGGCGGCGGCGAAACCCTAGGGGGGCGCCGCCTGGCCCCACCTGGCCAGGTGCGGGCCTCCGCTTGCTTCGGGTGTGTTCTACACTCTTCCAGGGTCTTCGTGATGATGTTTCCTTGGCGGTTAAGTTTCGTGGTAATTAAGCACTTTAATCCTTCTTTTAAGCCTTTCTAGAATAATCCCTGAAAAATACATAATTCACCAAAACTCGTGGAATTTGTCAGCAATAACCCCTATGCTTCTATTATTGTCTTTCCCTAGGCATTAGTTGACGGTATAAAATTGGTACTTAACGACCATCAACAAGATAGTTTTGGCTACACTCTTTTGATGGCGTTAGTAACTGTCAACAAGCATTTTTGGCACCGTTGCCGGGGAAGGCAACTGTTGAATTCCTCTGATTTGAGTCAAGTCTAGATAGTTATCCTTAGAATCACGAATATGGCCGAAAGGACCATCCGTGAATTCTCTGCACCTTCTGCTGCTAATATAGCAACAGGCCCTGGTGTCATCGAGGCGAACACTCAGTTCGAGTTAAAGCCCGCATTGATCACAATGGTTCAAGCTAGCCCATTTTGTGGCAAAGCTCACGAGGATGCTAATGCACACCTCCAACACTTCTTGGAGATATGCAGCACCTTTGCCATTAAAGGAGTAACCCCAGACGCAATTCGTTTGCGACTCTTTCCTTTCTCCTTGTTAGGAAAAGCTAAGCAATGGTTCTATACGAATCGAAACGATGTGGACACATGGGAAAAGTGTTTCAACTCTTTCCTAGTGAAATTCTTTCCTCTAGACAAGACCAATGCTCTTCTCAATAGGATCTCTAGTTTTCAACAACAAACCGATGAATCGATTCCCGAGGCTAGGGAACGAATGCAAGAGTATGTCGCTGCCTGTCCACACCATGGTATGGAGGATTGGCTTTTGATCCAAAACTTCTACCATGGATTAACCCCTCTTGATAGAAGCCATCTAGATGCCACCGCTGGTGCAGCATTCTTTTCTCTTAAAGTTTCAGATGCGAAGGCTTTGATCGAGAAAATGGTGTCTAATCAAGGATGGAACGAGGAACGTCTGCAACCGCGCAAGCGAGGTATGCATTCTTTAAAGGAAACTGACATGATTGCAGCTAAAGTGGACCTGCTGGCCAAAAGGCTAGAAAATTACGAGAGGATGCGTACACCTGAGACCGTGCAAGCCATGAAGACTCACATGACGTGTGAAGTCTGTGGAGAAGTTGGCCATTCCGGACTCCATTGTCCTGAGACACATGAAGACCTCAACTTCATCAGCAATGATAATAGTTTTCATTCTTTAAATCAAGGATGGACTCAGTGCTCCAATTCTCAAGGTAACACCTTCAATTCTTCGCAACGTCTGGACAATCAAGGTAATAACTACCCTTCTCTTAAAGATCTTGTCTATGGTCAAGGTAGAATGACTAATAGTATAAACAAGAAGCTCCATGCTAATGATAGGATGCTAGATAGCATAAATGCTAAATTGGATGATTTCTCTTCTGCAATTAAGAATCAACTTAGTTTCAATAAGATGCTTGAAACCCAATTAGCACAACTAGCTGCTGCAATTCCATCTTTTGAAAAAGATAGAATACCAGGAAAGCCTAAAATAACCATGGAATCTGCTAATCTTGTTACTATTAGTTATAATGGCTATGAACTAGACGGAAGGAATTTTTCAACTAAAACGGGAGATCCTAGAACCCCTGTCATATCTTGTTCTATTCAATCTCAAAAGTTTCATAATGCTATATGTGATCTAGAATCTAGCATTAATATCATGTCTAAAGAACATTATGAAAAGCTGTTTTACACTGAACTGGTACCAACTTCTGCATATGTGCAATTAGTTGATCAAACAACTTGCTACATAGAAGGAGTACTTTGTGATGTTCTGGTAAAAGTAAGAAACAACTTTGTGCCTGCCGATTTCATGATTTTAGACATGGGTAATAGGGACAACTTACCCCTCATTCTTGGCTGACCTTTCTTGAATACTGTGAATGCATGCATATTTGTTGCTAGTGGTAGCATGGATTTCTATATAAATGGGAAGAAAGAAAGATTTGTTTTCTCTTGTGCACCACACCATGCAACTAACATGTAGGAAAATAAGAGTCGATCCATGAGGAGAAAACCAAGAACCTAAAGAAACAAAAAAGACAGAGATGAGGTTAAGAAGGAACCATCATCTACACCCTCTACACCAGACCCCGCTACTGTAAAAGAACGACAAGATGAGCAGAAGACATGGGTCAAGGAAAAACCTTCTTCCGAGGAAGGACAGCTATGGGAGTAAGTATTCTATCTCTCTTTAATTACTGCATTGGCATATTTCCCTTCTTCGTGCATTAAATCAATTAATTGTTAGAAGCATGTTTAAATTTATGTCTTGCATTTAATAAAAACCATGATAAAAGAGAGCTTAAATAAAAAAAGAGAATAATAATAATATAAAATAATAAAATAAAATATAAATTTGCTTTATCATAGTAGCAATAAATAAAAGTAGAATAAAAAGCAAAGCCTAGTGATGCAAAAGAGGAAACAACCCGACCAAGAGGAGAATCCGATCATGAAGAAGAAGCTAGCTTGGGGGAGCCATCATCCTCGCCAAGGTATGGTTTCTAACCCCAGCTATTTTTTTTCTTATTACTGTGAGTTATAATATGAAAAACAATTCTAAATTCTTGCATAATAATAAATAAATGAGAATAATAATAAGGTGAGAAAAAGATTATGATATGTCTTTGTTGGAAATTATGAACAATTGCTCTTTGATGATTTGCAAAATCTTGTTATATAATCCTTACTATGAAAGTTTTGAGGGTGATATCTGAATTCGGTCTTAAGTCAAACACTATTTTGGGTTGCACATGCTAATAACCTAAGTTATGCTCTTGCAAGATTGAAATTGGTATAAGTAGAACTTTTACCTAACCTAAGGAATGAGTGAGAACCAGCTAGAGCTTTTAATTTATAAAATTCAAACTCTTGCTCATGGTTCCTTTATGGAGTTAAATACCTACCATCAAGCCATACATCCACAACCAACTAAAACCACCAAAAGAAAGAGCTTTTGTCTGTTTTGAGCTTGCTTAGACCTTATTTGATCTAGGTAGAGAAACTAGTCATACTCTTTGATCAAGATCACATACACATTCCGCCTATGTATTACTTCTACACTGGAAGTATACATCTATGCTCCACACACCAATTGAGACAACCAATCACAATCAACTTTTGTCCTTTTGATAGATGGAGAGTATAGGTTACTGAAAAAAAGAGCAAGTGCTCAAGGAAAACAAAAGAGGACAAATGTCCCATGGGCAGGTGCCCATATATCTTCTTCAAAAAAAACTATGTATTCAGTAATGTAAGGAAAATGGACCCTAGGCCCATTTATAATGGATTTTGGTGTTTGACAATCAACATGACCAATATTGGACTAATTATTTTACAAGTGTTTGTTTTGAAGTTCAATAGGATGCAAAAGTGTTTTGGACTTAAGCAACGGTGTGATCCAAGTGATCAACATCTCAAGCAAGACATTAGAAGGCGTGCCGAAGTCAAGTGAAGAGAGGTTTTGGTTTCCCTCTCCCTATGGAAAACATGCACCGGACCTCAAAGATCATGCACAAGTCCAAGACACGAGATGGAACCAAGTCGGACAACAAGATCATGAAGAAACGGAGTCAACCGGACAAAACAAGAGCGTCGGACGCTAAGGATCAAGGGCGTCGGACCAATGTTTGGAGTCCGACGGCCCCAGACAGTTCCTCTGGCACGGAAGGCATCGGACGCTGAGGTTGAAGACCGTCGGACTAAAGGACGTTCGTCCGACGGTGCCTGAGAGCAAGAGAAGGCGTCGGACGGTGTGAACAGTTGAGCGTCGGACCAATCGGCATCTCAGTCCGACGGTTCCAGAGAGCATCAGAGAAGAAAAAAAGGCGTCGGACGTCGTCCGACGGAGAGCGTCGGACCAATGTTTATCGTCCGATGGTCTTGGTGGCCCACCTGTCAGCGACTGCATCGCGTGCTACAACGGTCGAATTGGGAGAAGCGTCAGACGCTAGAGGAATGGTCCAACGCCCCTGCATCGTCCGGTCCGACGGTTCGCAGAGAAGCCCATTGAATGATGCAACGGCTACCTTTGCTTTAGGGCTTATAAATACACCTCCTACCGGCTATGGAGGGTGTGGAGAAGTGAGGAATCATTCCAAGGTTGTTGCTACACCATTCTAGAGCTCTCCACTTGCATAGTGCTTAGTGATACACTTGGTGATTAGCATAAGTGCTTTGCGAAGTGCTTAGGTTGATTAGACCACCGCTTATGCGCTTGCTCTAGGTTATGCCTAGTGTTTAGTGAGGTTTCCATACCTCTTGATCCAAGGTGCTTGCGTGCACCGTGCTTGTACTCGGCGGGGCTTGTAGTCTTGTGAGATCACACCAACCGCGCTTGTGGTGTGGCCACCACCGTGTACCAAAGGGAACAAGGCCCGCGGCGTTTCGGCTGGAAGCTTGATAGTGAAGACGGCGGGAAGTATCCGAGGAGAGCTTGCCTTGCGAGGCACACCGGAGACCCACTTGCGTGTGGGGAAGGACCGGGGCTATCCACGGAGTGAACCGACCGGGAGCTTGGCCCTTGCGAGGGATTCCTTGCGAGGGGCTCCAACGAGGACTAGGGGGAAGCTTGAGCGCTTCTCGATACCTCAGTAAAAATACCGGAGTCGTCGACGGGAGTTTGCATCTCTACCTCATCTTTACCTTCCGCATTTACTTGCTTCCTTGGTTGTGTGCTTTACCTTTCCTAGCTTAGTTGATAGGCAAGTTGATAGGGTTGGAACCTAGGTTGCATACCTTTTTGTGGTAGAGATAGCAACACACTTAGAAAAACCTTAGTTGCACATTGGATAGTTTATTTCATAAATAGGTTTTGCTAAGGTTTAGAAAAAGAGGCCATAGATTAGAAGTAAAGTTTTTAGTCGCCTAATTCACCCCCCCCCCTCTTAGGCGTCACGGTCCTTTCAAGTAACCTTGCTCTCCCCTGTCTAAGGCAAAGGAATAAGTCTCAAGGAGCCGCAAATAATTTACACTTGCACTTCTTGTTCATTTTATATGACTTGTTGCTCCCTGTGATCTAAGAGTCTAATCTTGCAATACATTCAGTTCAATTATGCTTTTGCTCCAATCCTATAAACCCCACATAAGCTTAGGATAGACATGAAAAGCTCCTTTGAGCTCTTGTGAGGCCCATCACACTAAGCAGTGGTTGAGAGTACCATTAAAGGAACCAAAGCAAGATTTTCTTTTTCAAAAGAATAAAACTCTCTAGTAAATGGTCTCACTCTACCAAAGTAAGGGATGAAGTATCTACTTATCTATGCTATCTTGTTTTTGCATAACCCATGGTGAAAAAGCTAAAAGCCCCATATAGTTAAGACATAAGATGAATTTCTGAATCATGCTCAATACTAGAATAGTGTTGGTTTGTATGCAAGATCCTTGTGAATTATTTCATTAAAGAAATTCTTGATTCAACATTGCCATGTTAAATCATGTCTTTCCTTGAGGACAAGCAAAAGGTTAGCTTGGGGGAGTTTGTTGACGGTCGCTAACACCCTATTTTACCATCAACATTTCACCCATAATCAAGGTAAAACCACATGAAATGCAAAGAACTCACCTTGAAACTTACCTAGTTCCACATGTCCTTAGAGAAATATTGTGTATGCAGGAAAAATGGTGAAAACAAGGAAAAACAAAGCAAGGCAAGACAGATTGACACCTCAGCTGCCACATGGGGGCCAGAGGGGGGCGCCCGCCATACCAAGTAGGGCGCCCGCCCTGTCAACAGTGCCAAATGGCACTTGCCACCTCACTGATCCATGTGCCATCCTCCCAAATGGTCTGTGGCACGTTGAAACAACATCAACGGCTCAGATACAAGGCACGAGGATCCGGTTGCCCTATCAACAGGGCGCCCGCCCTGTCCAAGTTGAGTGACACGTCCACAATCCGAGGGAAGGTGTCCAAGAGTCATCTACACCATCAAATGAAGTCGGTTTTCATCCAACGGTAATCAAGTGATGTGCCATGGATTGAAGGACCCACATGTCATACGCCCAGGGGTTGCAAACTATCATTTCAGGACATCAGCCGACTTTGCAACCACCATAGGGGAGGAAGGAGAGCTATAGGATGCAAGGCGGTGTATCCAAGGGGGCGCCTGCCCCCAAGGAGGGCGCCCGCCCTGCTGCTTCGCACCACCGACCTCCAGGACTCCTACAAGTACCCCTGGAGCACGCCTACACTATAAATAGGACTTGAATCCTCACTTGTAAGAAGAAACACACTAGAAAACACTAGAGAAACCACTTGAGATTCAGCTCATAGTCAGTAGTAGCTCCTCTCTCTCTCTCTCTCTCTCTCTCAAAGCTCTGCTCTTAGGAATAGTGCTAGCTAGAGAAGAGTAGAGTGGTGGAGAGAAGTCAGGAGAAGGAGGAAGTCTGTGGAGGAGCCGGGCTTGTCGGCGACCTCCTCTGCGGTATTCTTCACTCTTATCGGTAATAAACATCCCCTTCTTCATTTACTTATTGTTATACTTTAAGTAGCTACATACTTTCTCATTGCTTGGTTAGAGTGCTCTAATTCTTGAGCTCGAGTTAGAGTAGTAAGTTTTATAGATTAAGCGCGGTACTTCGGCTATAGCTTACCCTTGAATGCGGCTAGACCCACGGATAGTAGTGGTAGGTTCTAGGTGGTGACAGCCCTAGAATCCTCTGGATTCCACCATGTTCGGTCTAGTTTTATCATCGTAGGACTTTGGGATGTACGGTGCCTAATCAGTTGAACCCCAGCGAGTTTAGGACTTTGCGTGTCCCGAGTATAGCAGTCTCTTTGGTATAACAATCATTTGATCTTTTATTGAGATAGAGTTCTTCCCCAAAACTGCAGAGCTACCTAGCGTGTTTCCACCTTAGTTATACTTCATTGATTTATCCTTACTAAGGTTATTATCCCATTTATCCATATCTAGATCCTTGATTATCAGATCCTTGGAATCACAAACCTCGCCTTCCTTTGGGAAAATATAAATTCGACACCTGGTACTCCCAGGTAAAGTGCTACACCATAGTTTTGTGCGCTTATAGAATCCCATCACCTATCCTATAAAACTACCCATAGCATTTTTGGCCAACAATCACATACTTTGAGCATAGGGATTGATAACCCTAGTGATTGCGTTGAGAAGTATTGTTACCATTGCTAGAGGATAGTTTTGGCTATACTCTTTTGATAGCGTTAGTAACTATCAACACCCCACTTGCTTGCAACTATAGCAAACCACACCATTGCCATTCAGAAAAGTAGTCTTGTGAGGGACAAAGGCAGCTTTGCCCTTCTTGGGGGTATAGCCAAGACTCTCCTTGTTAATGGAGAACCTTTGACTACCCAAACACTTAAGCAAACGGGCATCTCCACCATAGGCATTGCCTAATGCTAAAGTGAGCTCATGCACCTCCTTCTTGAGGTTTTTGCTCTCAACCAAGATTGTGGCATCACAAGTGACACCAACATTCTTAGATGAGATCGAGGTGGATGTACTACAAGAAGTGTTAGTGGAGGCAACAACAATAGGTGCATTAAAAATATCACAAGTAACACACACGTCACATGTTGTGGGCACATCCTCTACCTTAGCCAACTCCAAAAGTGAAGAATGAGCCTTCTCAAGCTTGGAGTGAGCTTCTCTAAGGTTCTCATGGTCTTCCTTTAGACACTCATGAGAAGCACTTAGCTCATTAAAAGATTGCTCAAGAATTTTATTTTCTTATTCAATTCTTTGCTCTCTTTCACTTTCTTCTTAAGATAAGAGTGTGTGTCACGCAACATGTCAAGGAGCTCCTCCTTAGAGAAGTCCTCCTCCTCACTCTCACTACCGCTCTCATCGGATTTGGATTGTACCTTACATGGCTTAGCCATGAGACATGTCGGTGAAAAGTCAAATAGTTATGGCTTGCTAGGAATAGCAAGACTAGCAATGGCCTTCTTCTTGGTGATCTTGTGATCATCATCACTATCATCATCATCATCGAAAGAAGAAGCATCACTATCCCATGTGACACAATAAGAATGCCTCCTCCTCTTCTTGAATTGCATCTTCTTGTCTTTCTTGTCCTTCTTGTTCTTCTTCTTGTTGTCATCCTCATCATCACTATTATTCTTGTGAGGACAATCGGCTATTAAGTGGTCCTTGCTCTTGCACTCATAGCATCTCATGGTTGGACCCTTGCCTTTGGTAAAGTCCTTTCTCTTCCTTGCACCATAGCCCTTCTTTCTCATGAATCTTCCAAATCTTCTCACAAGAAGTGTCATCTCCTCATCATCATCATCACTTGAGCTATCTTCATCATCACTTGAGATTTGCTTCTTAGCTTTGCCTTTGTGCCTTGATAAGGTTGCCTTGAAAGCAATGCTCTTCTTCTCATTCTTGTCTTTCTTCTCATCCTCCTTCTCTTCCTTGACTCCTTCATCCTTCTCTACTCGGTATGCCTCATGTGTCATGACATCACCAAGCACTTGTGTTGGAGTCACCTTTGAGAGATCCTCTCTCACAAGAATAAGAACCAAGGTCTCAAACCGGGGAGGTAGAGATCTCAAGAAGCGATGTGAGAAGTCCTTGTCACTAATTGTTTCATCGAGAGCCTTGAGATCACTAATGATGACACTCAATCGGTGAAACATCTCCGGTATGCTCTCATCATCCTTCATCTTGAAGCTTGCATATCTATTCTTGAGAATGTATAACTTGGCACTCTTGACGGCGGTGGTGCCCTCATATGCGTCCTCCAATCTCTTCCACACCTCATATGAATACTCCAAGTCCTTGATTTGTTCAAAGACCTTCTCGTCAAGAGCACTATAGATTGCATTGAGAGCAATGTCATTGAATTGAAGCTTTTCTTCTTCTCTTGGAGTGGGATCATTCATGTCAATCACTACAAAGTCCTTCTCAACAATCTCCTACATCTTTTTATTCATTGATTTCAAGTGAGCTTTCATTTGCTTCTTTCAATAGCCATAGCTTGTGCCATCAAACCGAGGTGGCTTGCCCATATGATTGATCAAGTTGTTGTGAGCCATACTTGACACCGAAGGATGTTAAGCCTTGCAACAATGGTGACCACGGCTCCGATACCAATTGATAGGTCCAAAGAGGCTAGAGGGGGGTGAATAGCCTATTTAAAAATCTACAAACAACACTTGACCAAAGGATTAGTAATAACAACGGCGAAGCGAATTTTGCGCTAGCCTACTCAAGATGCAAGCCTTCCTAACCGTTCTAGCTAAGTCTCTAGAAGCACACACAAGCTAGTCTAGGTTGAGTTACACTACTCCTAGGTGGACAAGCAAACTAAGCACTACTACTACTACACAAGTAAATACACGAAAATAAGGGAGAGAATGTGTAGAGTGAATATACCGCCGAGTAGAGTAGTTCACCAATCACCGGGAAGAATACCAATACACACGAAGGTGATGGTCTAAGATCAACACAAAAGAACACCAATTTATCCCAGGGTTCACGTGCTTGCCGGCACGCTATGTCCCCGTTGTGTCGACCACTACTCTGTGGTTCGGTGGCTAATTGACAACCAATGTCAAGCTCAACCAATGAGTGCCACTAGAACCTACCACGAGCAAGGTAACTCAATCACACGAGCAATGTATTAGGCTACCTTGCGGCTCACCCCCGAGGAAGGTGCAAACCCCTCACAAAGACCTCCGGGAGTGGCCGGAGACAATCTCCAACTCCGCCAACTCCTCCGCTGCTCCAAGACCGTCTAGGTGACGGCAATCACCAAAAGGATAGATGAAAATCCACAGCAACAACGATCAACAAGTTCCCAAAGATGATCTAGATGAACATAATGCACTTGGATCACTCCCTAGCTCACTATGGATGAGAATCAAGCTCTAGAGTGAGTAGGAGAGGTTTGGGAGGCTCAAGAGGTGCTTAGCAATAAGTGAAATGTGCAAGAGAGGCTCCCCAAACCGGTTGATCGGCTATTTATAAGTGAGGGTGAAAAACTAGCCATTTTACGGTTTCTGCGTGCACACCGGACGCTGGTTAATTGAGCACCGGACGCGTCCGGTGGTTCCGATGTACCGCCCGCTGACACATGTACTAGCCGTTTCAAACTTCCCTCAGCGCGCCAACTCACCGGACACGGAGACGTCACACCGGACGCTCCGACGCCCGTGTCCGGTGCGCGAACAGAGAGCATCCAGAAAGCTCAATGTCGCACCGGACACGTCCGTTGTTAGATCACCGGACGCTGACAACATCCGGTGCTTTCACTCAGTCAGAAAGCACGAAGTTTCACCGGATGTGCTGAAGTAACTGTTCCAGCATCCGGTACTTACACAGAGAGGTTTCAGCTGCACCGGACGTGTCCGGTGCGCACCCACCGGACACGCCCAGCGTTCGGTGCACCTCTGGGAGCTGTTTTTGCCCTTTCTTCAACAACCTTACTTCTAGGTGCTAACAACTAAGTGTATAAGCACTTAGGCACGAGTGTTAGCTCGTTTTTAACTTTATTTGCAAGGTTTTAGGTTAGTGTTCTAGATCAAAATGCATATGCTCAACTATGTCAACTTGAGGCACTTGATGACCGAGGTTGTTAACGAAATTTCATCCCCTTAATAGTACGGTCATCTAACCTAAAAGTGATCACACTCTCTATAGTGTCTTGATAATCAAAATGGAAAGAGCCCTACGAGTTTCACCTTTACCTTGAGCTCCATCCATTACACTAAGTGTTGAAGTATTTGATCTTCATGTTGATAGGCTTACTCTAAAGACTTGGATGTCGTCATAGCTCCACACTTGATCTTCTAACCATACTTATAATCACAAAGCTTAAACACAATAGTTAGATACTAGGTGTCATCAATTAGCCACAACCAAACATAGAGCTTTCACCAGGGCGCAGCGCCGCCACGGAGCCGTTTCGGGCACCCAAGGACGGAACAGCCGCCGCCGCCGCCGCAGATGCGGCCCTGTCCAGGCCGAACGTCGAATCTCCGTGCGGATCCGGCCCTAGGATCACCGGGTCTAGCCGCCGGGACCGTGGAGCCGCCGCCGGTCGCCATTGCTGCATGTCGCCTCGCCCAGATGAAACCACGAGGCAAACTCGCGTGGAGGAGAGAAAAGGCCCCGCAGCCGCTGTCCTTGCGCCAGCACGGGCATCCAGCCAAGCGCTCAGGCGGCTGCGAGGAGGGGAGCGGCGGGGATGGAGGTGGTGAGCTGCGGCTCGTTGGTTCCGCCCGTGTCGCTCCGAAAGGAGCGACGCGGGGCTGCAGGGCGTATGATGCCAGACTCATATGTACATACCAAACTTGATGTACTTCCTCCAGCCACGACTATTGAGAATGTCGTTTGACTATGTGTACTTGCAATCGGTGGGAGCCTCGGGGGCCATTATGGTTGGCTGGTGCCGGGATGTTCTCAGTGAACATGTGTGAGGCTATGGTCGACGAGCGTTGGTTTTGAATCGCTGAGGGAAGCTTATCAACTATGGTCACATGCCACAAACCTTGTAACGCAGTATCCAGTAGTTTAGGCGCTTCGGTGTGTCTTTGTTGGCCCCTCGTCACCCTGTACACATCACTGTGCTCGGTTGGCTGGATTGTATGGCTGGCTGGCTGATTGTTCTGATAAAAAAACACTGTTGAATGGCTGGCTGATGCTGGCTGATAAGTTCAAGCAAACAGAGTATTGTTTGAAAACTCATTCGTTCTTAATGACATACACGTATAACTCCTGATCGAGGAAAAAATAATTATTACAATTCAGCTATTTGACAAACTTTGCTCTTCACAAAAGCAAGCCATTTTGTACCGTTTGGATGACGCTGGTATTTCCGTATTACCCATTCTAAGGTTCCTCCGCTTGCCGCCGCTGACCGCTACCATCTGCCGAGCCCACAGCCCACCGGTGCTCCCCTGGCCGTGGCCTCGCGGCTCAAGGATCTGCTCGACAGCCTATAGCAGGAGTGAGAAAGTGTAATTTATATTTAAATTCGCTAGTTAGCCGAGGTTTTCTCACGCTGCACAAACCACGTGCTCACGCTGGTCAGCGGTCAGCCCACGAGGTCGCCCATGCTTGACTGCAGACGCGTCTCGCGCTCGGCAGTTCCAGTGCATGTGCATGTAACATGTAAGATCCCGTTTAGCTGTTTTTCAACTTGCGATCAAAACGGTTACATTAATTTTTAACACATGTATAGAACATTAAATGTTATAAAATCTGAAACTAATTTGACAGTTTCGTAAAATATTGTCTTATAAATCTTTTAAACCTACTTAAACCATGATTAGATACCTATTGTAAAAAATTAGAACGCTGTTACAGTACTTCCAAATTCTAACTGAGTGTAACTAAACACCCCCTGAAATCAACACAGATGAGATTGTTGGCTACATTGTTCACTCATTCGTGGTATCAGTTGCGCAGCTTGATTCTTTGTCTCTCGCCGCTCATCTTCTTCCACTCGCTCCCAAGTCCCGACGCTATATATGAACACTATGAACGTCAACCCCCTCGCTCTTCTTCATCCAATCAGGAGACCTCCCTCCCCTTCCCACACGCTCTTCTTCATCCACCTCCACCACCAATCTCAAGGATACTGCTTTAGACATGACTCCACCTTTGGTTCTTCAAACTGTCGATATCAAGTCCCACATCCTCGATCTCGTCTATCCCTCAATGGCGCATATTCTTCGACATCGTCATCAGCAAGTTCGACCTTCACATCCATGTCACTGCTTCCCCTACCTCCGCCCAGCACTGCGGTCCGAAGTGGCAGGTGTCCGATTAGTGCTTCCTTAACTGGATCTTCAACTCCATCTCCACCGAAGTTCTCGATGTTGTTCGCCGTCCCGCAACACCACCTACACCGTCTGGCGCGCGCTCGAGAACGAGTTCTGCGACAATGAGCTTAATCGCGGTGTGTACTGGAGGCTAAGTACCACAACCTCTACCAAGGCGATATGACCATCCACGAGTACTGTGCAATGTCAGGCAGCTGGTGGGGGCGGGGTGTTGATAAAAGTGTAATTTGATAAAAGTGTTCGGTAGTTAGCACAGGTTTTTACACAGACCACGCACCCACGCTGGTTAGTCAACGACATTACCGTAATGTATACGAATTGAGTAGTCCATATGTGAGAGGCAAGCGAGAGGGAGCATAGAGAAGAATTATTTATTTATCCCTTATAGATAGTTTATATCGAAGCAAACTAAATTATAATGGATAGTATTTAATAAAATAATAGGTTAAATGAATAATACAAATAAGAATAGAAGGCAATAAGTATCCTTTTTTTCTTATTTTTTGTAATTACAAAATTATTGCACAAATAGAGAATAAAGTAACACAAACAAGAATAGCTCATAATATAACTGTCAAAAAATATTTAATAATTTAATATCTCAAATACTCAATCATTATTCATATAATATTATTTATCATGAAATTATAAATCATATAAAATAATTTACATTTTGAAAAATAATTTAAAATATTAAAATGATCTGTAACAAAAAAATTTGTTGTTTAAACTCAATTAAAAAATACTAAAGTTAATTTAAAATTTATGTATATTATTGGTATTAAATTAATATTAAATGTTTTTTCTAGACATACTACTAAACAGTTTGAATGGATCATTAATAATATTGAAATTAAAAAACTAGTAAATAGTCATGGATTGCAGTGATAGAGAATGGTCAAGTGAGAACTGGAGCGTGGGCTAGAGTCAGCTTGTGTGCCTTGGTAGAGTAATTCTGAAACGTAGGAAGAAGATCCTTATTCTAGACTAGACGAAGCCACTGCTTCGGTTGATATTGCAACTGACAACTTGATCCAGAAATACTGGCAGCAGTCTTCAGAGACGACAGTCATCACGAATTCACGATAGCGCACAGGACCACATCACATGGTGCTGCTTCTTGACAACGGTTAATGCCACAAACAGCGTTGAGTGCTCCACATGGGCGTTGGCAGGAGGGAAGGTCCTTCACTCTTTAACGATAGTTAACCCCGCTATGAGTAAAATAGATAACTGCAGTTTCCAACCCACGCACAGCAGTTTCATTTGCATGGTCGCTCCCCTCGCGCATGAAAAGAAGCAAATTCTATAATCTCCGCCATTTGAGTGATGTTTTGTACAAAACCAAACTGTAAACGATCCAAGAGCGTTTTGGTCCAATATATAACATCAGGTGGGGAACACCTGCCCCCTATTGACCTTCGAAGAGAAAATTATGTAATCTTCTTATTACTATATTTTCAAGATTTATTTTAAAATTTAACGGCGTTATACTTTCAGTGGTAGCCGACGAGAAAGCTTTCAGTGGTAGGCGACGTTTCCGTCGATAGTGATGCGCCTATATGACTTCGTCAATCTCGAGATCTGTTGGCGTAGTCATTCGAAGATGCTCATAGGGATAGGATATGCATACATGTATCGGTGCTAGATTTTGCCTTGATCACTTTTAGGTTTTTTACGTGATTACGTGAGGAGCAATGCTGTTTTGGACCTGAACGGCTTGGCCTAATGGGCCGGCCATGTAAAGCTAACCAGCTGCATCCATGTTACAGGATGGGCGATGGCCAACGACGGTTGCGACATCATTAGTGCTAGTATTTTTATTGACTAATCAGTAGTATTATCTAATTTTAATTATATCTTCTTATTAAATGTATCGCCAATTATGAATGACATCTTCAGTGTATTTGGAAAATCACTTATGAGTGTTCTGTCACTCAAATTAATAGTAAAATTTCGCCATAGGTCAAATTTTATCCTAGATCCGCCACTGAATGTGCGTACGTTGTGAGCGTCTGTCTATACAGAGTAATTCGCAAAAAATATAACGGGGTCTTTCAAAAGAAAAGAATATTGGTATGAGGCGACCACTGATCCATTGAACACAAGAACATTTGACAAAGCACACTGCATATCATTCGATCTCTCCCCATACCTCCATATACATAACATTGGACAAAACACACTGCATATCATTCGATCTCTCCCCGTACCTCCATATACAGTAACATCAACACATTCTTACCAACGCTATAATATCCGGACTAGTTTATTATCAGAAGCACAACCGGTCTAGAAAGCCATGTCTTATTGAAAACCATATGCAATATTCAAGCACACAAACGACTAAACGGGTCTTGATCTACTATGCTGGTACTTCTTGCGAGAGTTTCATCCTTCACAAGCTTTTAAGCAATCTGGAGGTTAAAATAATGGCCAAATGTTTTGAAATTAGCTGAACAAATAGATTAGTCAAGGAACAAGAGAAAATTAAGAAAAATTAATATCAGTACCCCAAAATGCTTCTTTAACAGCTCAAGTAAAATCTGTGGGTCCTGTTTAGTCTGTGTATATGCATCGATCTTGTTCACTTCCTGAAATATACCAATCCATGAGTTAAAATTTCTCCTCAAGAAAGCATTATCAACAAAACTGGTTTGCATTGGGCCATGCAGCCTGGTCATTAGGAGAAAAGGATCATTTCAAACAATGTGAGCGAACGTACTACAAGCATAAAGCTTTAGCCCATTTGATGCCATCAGTCTAAATTACCTCATTGAACTTCTGAAGGTTGGGTCTGCCCTTTGTGATATCATAGTTCTTTATGTTGGGATAGAGTATCTGAAACCTCTCGATGAATGATACATACGCAATGTCCACCTGTAATGAAATTACGCATCACGACAAAACCACATACGAACCGAAGCCCACATTCAAAATATGAAATCTTTGTAAACAGGGATTTGATTTTGAGCAATGCTCCAGGAGAAGAATGATTCCTAGTGTCCAGTGACATACCAGACTGAACTGACCAAGGAAGAACGGACCGTCATTAAATTTCCCCAGGGCATCTTCTATTTTATCCAAAGCAGCAACTGATGTAAAGACAATGCATGAGACAATTAGCATCTTATTAAAAGAAGACCTTTACAAACAAATCAAATATGCGAACTAGTTTTGTTACCAGTTTCGTGAGAAACATCTTCCTTGGTGAGTAAAGATGAGAATAATGCTTTGTTGAATGCATCAGTATATGCAAGCAGCTCCTCGGCGAACTGCTTCTTTGCAGGATCCTGTGAAGAATCCAGAGTGCAGACGTTACGTTAACAAGCCTGAAAACACTTTTTTCTTTCATTGATGGTGATCTTATGCACCTCAGGGAGCAACGATGGACCTTCGAAGTTGCTGTCAATGTACTTAACCAAATCCAAGCTCTCTCCTTTCACCTGGTTGTTGTGCTCCAGAGAAGGCACCTGCACGAAAAAAAAAAACAAGGGTAAATCATACATGAAACGAGCCTTGGAAAATTCGAACATGAAAGTTCTTATGGGGTGAAGCAGATTAACCAAACCAACCTTGTTTTTCGGATGAACCTTCTCCTTGTACCATGCTGGCCTGTCCGCAAGATCGATGCCGACTATCTTAATCTTGTTCTGCAAACCCTGGATAAACAACAGGAGACAAAAAAAGGTTTCAATTTTCCTTTTCAGGAAGACACCACGAAAGAGAACCGCTTCAACAAATCAAAGAACAGTGGTGATGGTGATGGTGGCACCTTGTAGTTCCTGGCAATCCAAGGGCGCTGCGCGAACGGGCAAGTATAGGCAACGTACAACCTTCACGAGATTCCAAAAAGGGGGTTAACTTCTAGCTCCTGATATGCACAGGTGAAGATTTACAATCGAGAGGTCGGTAATTAACCTACCTGGTGGTGCCATCGAAGAGGGCAGGGGGCTCGGAGGTGGAGGTCAGGGGAGACGGCAGCACTTCTTTCACGGAGCTGCACGAGAGAGGAGGAAGAATAATCGTTCCATTTAAAAGTTAAAACCTTAATAATGAATCTACAGAGACAGGGGCCGAGTGCCCGAATGCCGTTCTGCCTCTCGGTTTTGCTCAGTGCTCACCTTGCAGGAGCGGCGGCTGCCATGGCGACGTTACGGGTTCGGGAGGAACTTAGAGTGCGGAGGTGACTGCTGAGCTGCATCTGCTCCTCGTCGCGGGAAGCGAATGTTTATACGTGGCTATGGGAGGGGAGGAGGGCGTCAGTGGTGACGCGCAGCCAGGGAAAGGGAGCGAATTCAAAGGCACGCGAACGCAACAGGCGAGTCAAGTCAAAAGGCGTGAATCGTTTTTGAAACATTTTTTTTTTTTTGTTAATTGGATCCACACCATCATAAAAACTCAGTTTCTGCAGCCGGCTGGCCAGGGCTGCTTTGACTTTGTGAATGCTTCCAGGAAGCCGTTGTAACAGCCAATCATTCTGTCCCCACCGCGTGCACCCTTGGCCGCGTCGGTTGTGCGTGAGTTCCTACCGTCTCGGACTCTCGGTTGTCTGTTTGCTCGAGTCTAAACTTGATGTCCTTTCTCTAGCCGCGGCTGTTGAGACAATGGGAATGTCAGTTTGACTTTGACTATATGTACTTCCTTCGTCTTATTGAGATTGTCACTTTAAACGAGTGGTCAAACAAGAAGTTTAAAGTTAAAAACGACAGTCTCAATGGAACGGAGAGAGTACTTGCCATTGGTAGGAGCCTGGGGGGCATTATCATTGGCTGGTGCCGAGGATGCTTGGTCCGTCACCAGGCACGTCGTTCGCTCCTTCTCAGTGAACATCTGTGAGGCTAAAGACTGGACGAGCGCTGGTTTTGCATCGCTGAGGGAAGCTTATCAACTATGGTCGCGCGCCACAAACTTTGTAACGCAGTGAACATGTATATCCAGTAGTTTAAGCGCTTCGGTGTGTCTTCATTGCCCCTCGCCACCCTGTACACACCTTTATATTGTTTGAAAACTCCTTCCCTCTTAATGACATACGGGTATAACTCCCGGTCAAAAAAATATATACCATTACAATTAAGCTATTTGAGAATATACTATTGAATATTTGCTCTTCACAGAAGCAAGCCATTTTGTACCGTTTGGATGACGCTGGTATTTCTATATTGCCCATTCTACAGTTCCTCTGCTGACCACCACCATCCACCGAGCCCACCAGCGCTCCCCTGGTCGTGGCCACGCGGCTCAAGGATCTGCTCACCAGCACGCCCACGAAAGCCCCAATCGGCCCTCGTGGAGCACCCCTCCCTGTAGCAGGAGTGATAAAGTGTAATTCGGTAGTTAGCAGAGGTTTTTCTCGCGCTGCATAAACCATGCGCTCACGCTGATCAGCCCATGACGTCGCCCATGCTCGGCTGCAGATGCGCCTCGCGCTGGGTAGTTCTACTGCCTGCAACAAGTATAAATACCTCCGGTGGGCAATCTTCACACAAGAGGAAATTGTGGCAACAATAAAGGATACTAGAAAAGATGGCGCGCTTCGCGACGCCCTACCGGCGTTTGTCAATCAAGAATGTAAGAAAAAATAGCTTAAGCAGGTGCAGACAATACAAAACATTAAAGGGTAGAGTCAGCCGATTTTCTACGTACGACATCATGTACACAATTAACGGAACACCATTGATTGGAGTATACATGCACACATTTGGTTTCACGCATTTAGGAAAGCACTGCAGTTTGTCAAATACAACATACCAGGTGCCATGAAGGAAAGTTTATGTTTCCCCACATTACATCCAATGGTAGAGTTTGCTGCTACCAATATCTTTTAGAAGGCAGCCTAGAATATAATAGTTCAAGCTTACATCCAAAGCATTATAATAAGTTGCGATGCTAATAGCGAGAAGAAACACAGTCCATGGCCTACACAATCATCCAGATATCCAATCAACTGCAATAGTAGCAGGAATTAATCGTCACCACGAAGTAACAACCAAGCATAATACTACAAAAGCGATACATATGCTAACTCCATCAAGTGTAAACAGGCAAACCAATGGAATAACCAACACATGCAATGGGGCACCAGGGAAATAAAGACAGCAAAAAGAAGCAACCACTGATCAGCACGGCTTCAGTCAATCAGCAGGGCAAACCAATGGAACAACCAACACACATGCAATGAGGCATCCCAAGTTCTGAAACTAAGGTATATCAAAACAAAAAGAGTCTTACTAAGTGTAAGGAAGTCCAATATAATTTGCTCTGTTCTCAACTATGCAAATGCATTACATCATTTCAAAACTGCACTCTCAGTGACTATATAAAATAAAACAGTAAATTTGAACTTTCTATCCACACATGAACACCTATAAGCCCTTACATAGAGTTTTTATAATTTTTTACACAACCCACGTTAGACACCAGAAGAGACCCTATGTACACCTTGCACCACAGAACACAATACAAACATTTGAACCATAAACTTTCCAGGAGAAAATTCACCCAAGCCATAAAGAACATATAGGGAAGTATTAAGGAGGATTTCAACAAAGCCAACCACTGACCAGCAGATTCCTAGTGCCTCTCTGTCAACAGCCAAGCAATATCTCCTGGTGGCACGCAACCAAAGAGTAAACCTGTAATTCGTCACCAACAACACATAATCACACAGAAGGAAAAAAAAATCCAATTGTAAGCCTTTCACTGTCACTGAGTCTACCTTCTCAAGCTTTGTGCGGTGCACAACCGACGTGGTAAGCAGAGAAAGACCGTTGGAGGATCCTGAAAAAAAGAGGACACACTGAGCATGCATAATCCAAGTAGTAAACAAAGCACATATAGAACTACTTCTTTGGTTAGCACTTTAGCAGAGACAGACTGTTAGAAGGGCATGTAACTAAGCATATATAGAACTACTTATTTTTTGTATGTTGTGCAGTAAACAAATCATGTACACCTTTTTTCAATACCTCTGTTTTCGACTAAAAAGACAAAAAAAAAGACATCTGGGCCACCATGCATGGTCAAGCAAACCAAATTTGGTCTCTAAGGCATCGATCCATGAAGAAAGATTATTTTTTACTTCAACTACAGAAGACAATCAGGCACTACACAGGTTTACATGAGCAACATCCCTTTTTAACAAAAGAAATTTCATCCAGGCCACCATGCATGCTCAAGTAAACCAAATCTGGTTCCAAGCAGAGATAAGTTTTGGCTAGCTAGCTGTAGTCGCAGCCATGGCTCCCATCAGTGGCGGAGCTCGGACCGAAATTTAGGTGCGGCGAATTATGGACACAATCTTTTTAATCACACACATGAATATCTAATATATGATGCATTTAAGAATTGATAGACGGTGGTGCCTCACATTAGAAGATAGCAATCTATATCAACTTAATATAAACCATTAATTCAACAAACACATACTAATTAAATAAGAGTCCAAACTCCAATAACCTAAGAGCTAAAAAACCTTGTACCATACTCCTATTACATATTAGAGAATTAATTAATCTCTACTATTACACCATACCAGCAAAACCTGGCCCACTCCGTTCTCCGTAAGCTGCTGGTCGCTGCACTACTCCTGCGCTGCAGCACTGAGCCGCTGAGAGAGAGGCACCTGTGAGCAGCAACATGTATCCTTCAAGCCTGGCGCAGCAAGCCAGCAAGGGCACTGGCAGACAGAGTCAGTGGCAGCTACAGCAGGTGGCGAGTTGCAGCTAGGCCTAGGACGCGGCGGCACAGGCACAAGGGGGCGTCAGCAGGCAACAGCAGCCGTAGTACGGAGCGAGCTATAGGTTGGCCAAGGATGCGGCAGCAGCGCGCTAAGGGTTACGCGGCGGCGGCGGCGGTCCGATGAACTGCGTGGTGACTACGGTCGGGGGATTGGGGATGGAGAGGTAGGCAGTGACCGGTGATTGTTGGATGTTGGGCTGATGGGCTCTCTTCTTCTACTGGGCCTCTGGCTTTCGCTCATGCGGATGTGCAGTCAGCGCTGCGCTGCCGGAGATCGAGTGTCGCCGGTCGAATACCGAGGAAGAAACACCGCGGCACCTGCTGCCACGGGGGCAAGCGTGACGGCGGAAGGAGGCCGAGATGGCGCTCCAGAGGAGGAGCGTACATGGCGGCGGCGCGTTGGAGTGCGGAGGAAGAGGAGAGGAGGGCGGAGGCAAGGCGGCGGGTGGGGAGTCGGCGTGAGGGGTGGAGGCGGTGGCGGCGCTGGGAGAAGGGAGAGAGGGATCGAGACGTCGGGGCTAGGGTTGCGGGGTGGGAGGCTGGGAGCGGAAAGGGCTGGACCGCGGGTTGATTCTGACAACCTGAAGGGCCTTTTTGTAAAATAGATAGAGACAGGTGTTAGCACACGAAGAAGCCACCAATGCTACAAATTCTATGGTGCGAGCAAACGGGAGTAGGTTTTAAGGAACCTAATAATAATGTCTTCAGAAAAGGCTCCGGGACTAGATGGCTTTATTGGCTTGTTTTAAAAAAATATTGAGAAATAATTAAAGTTGATCTCACCAAGTAATTTGGAGCTTCTATAATCACAGAATGACAAACCTTGACTTCATCAATGAAGCTAATATTGTACTTTTACCGAAGAATTCGACAACAAGCACAATAACTGAATATAGACCCATCAGCCTAGTCAATAGCGCAATCAAAATAATCATGAAGCTCTTGACATCAAGACTAGCAACCAGGTTAAACGATATAGTGTCACAAGCACAAAACGCCTTCATCAAGAAGAGATGCATACATGATAATTTTGTCTATGTGCAGAAAGTCATCCAAACACCACCGTAAAAACAAATCGGCTCTATTCATCGAGTTAGATATTTCTAAAGCATTTGACTCGATAGGATGGTCCTTCCTGTTGGAAGTTCTGCAAGCATTAGGATTCAACAACAAATGAAGAGTGTGGATTACAGCGTTACTTGGTTCAACTCAATCTAGGATTCTAGTAAATGGGATACTCACGAGACCCATAAAGCACAGAAGGGGATTAATACAAGGAGACCCACTTTCACACCTACTATTTTTTTTGGCGATAGATCCCCTACAGAGGACCATGGACATGGCTGCAGAGAGAAACGTTCTTCACCCGATACTGCCAAAAGGGGCAAAATTCAGGTGCTCCTTTATACATGGATGATGCAGCTATCTTCGCATCACCCTCGGCCTCAGAATTAGATAGGCTAAACCGGATTTTGGCCTTCTTTGGGAAGTGTTCTGAGCTCAAGATAAACATCGCCAAAACCGAGATTTTCCCTATTAGAATGGATGAGACTACGGTACGACAATTACTACAAAATTACCTTGGAAAGATTGGAAAGTTCCTTGGCAGATACTTTGGACTACCGCTACACACCAGAAGGTTACAAAGAATTGAAGTGCAACCACTTATTGATAAGATTGGAGCACGGTTGCCAGGATGGAAAGGCCGCCTTCTATCATCCTCGAGTAGATAGATGTTAGTGAAGACAGTGTTGTCTTCTCAACCCATCTATCACATGAAAGCATTCCCGGAGCAGAAATGGCTGATTAACAAGATTGACCGACTTAGAACAAGCTTCCTTTGGAGAGGGGAAACACCGGAAAAGGTTTATGGGGGGTCACTCTCTCATAAATTGGAAAACTACATACCTCCCAAAAGAGAAAGGCGGATTGGGAATTCTAGACTTGGGGCGCTTTGCAACAGCACTGAGATTGCAATGGCTATGGTTTAAATGGAAACACAAGGATTGGGTATGGACGGAACTAGAGTTACCTTGCGATAAAAAGACAAAGAGCTTTTTGCGTCATCGACACTAGTGACACTTGAGGACAGAATGACGGCAAGCTTCTTCTGGACTTCTCTTGGCTAAATGGGAATAAACTTCTTAAGAACACAGTTCCCATGATGTTTAAGAAATCAAAACTCCAAGAGAACAGAGAAGGAGAGATAACATGGTGGTGGACACCAGATGGAGAATACACAACAAAAAGCGCATACATGATACAGTTTCTGATTAACTATACCAAGCTCAAGTTGAGGCCAATTTGGAGGGCCAGAGCAGAACATAAGTGCAAATTTTTTGCCTGGACACTACTACACAGGAAAATACTAACTGGAAACAATATGCTCCAAAGAAACTGGCCATGCGACACCATCTGTAAGCTATGTGACTCAGGAACAAGGAACACCGTCATCTATGCAAAGACTTCCCATACACGCAACAAGTTTGGAACCAGAATTTACTCTGGTTATCCTAACAGCAAGAAGCACAATAAGGCACCAATTATAATTATGGCTGCAATCTTCCTTTTAGCTTTGGCAATTTGCCTTTGTATTTTGCTTCTTATTTTCTTCGTTTCCTGAGACAGAGACAGTGGCAGCGGAAACTCTGTAATCTTTATTAAATTTTAATAAAATTCCAGTAGGAGCACCCTGCTCCTGTTTCATAAAAAAACAAGTTTGGAACCACCTCAAACAATGGCTACACATATCAGTTATAGATCAGATAACTATGACAGGATACATGGCTACTGGCGCAGATGTAGGTGAAATTTGACAGAGCATAAAGGAGTCGTTTTGATGGTATTATCATTTATCATTGATGGCATGTTTGGAAGGAAAGGAATAGAAGAATTCTCCAACAGAAAAGCCTAAATCTGAGACAAGTAGCACTCCTATGCAAGGATGATGTTCAGAGTTTCCTTTTCGCGATGACCACGATTAGTCTGAGCAATTCAGGAGGCTGAACCTTTATTTAGTCTCTTTCAGTGGCGCTTTTTCTGCGGAAAGAGGAATTTTTGTTTATCGTTTCTCTGATAGTTGTAAGTAGTGTGGTTGTGTCTTTGGGGTCGTTATTGTGTTGTCGTTTTGTTTTTACTACTATCATCTAATAAAAATCTGGCAAAACTCTTGGCACCTGTAAGGACCGGATAGGTTAGAGAGGGGTGAATAGCCTATTAAAAATTCTACAAAACACTAGACCACAAGTTAGTAATTTTAACAAGCGATGCTAAGCACTACCTCTAGGCTACTCTATGCAAGCCACCTATCACAAAACACCAATCACAAGTATGCACTCAACCGCAAGAAACTCACTCCTTCGAGACCTAAGGAGAAAGCACTTAAACAAGTAAGCAAGCGCAAGAAACCCTCACCACGAACCTACGGGGAGAGCACCTAAACACAAAGTAATCGCACGGAGGAGTGATCGAGAAAGATTATACCAATGGGCTCGTAGAAGTGAAGTTCGCTTGCCGTGAAGACCCAATCACCAAGAGATGGTCAATAAATACAATGAAGATCAATCACCAATGGAGAAGACCGGAAAGCCCAATCATCCACTCGAAGGTGGAGAAAACAATGAACACCCGATTTTTTACCGAGGTTCACGTGATCGCCGTCACGCTACTCCTCGTTGTGGCACCAGTCTTCCTTGGTGTATTGCGAGTTAGGCTTCACACGCCAATACCTCACCGGGAGCAGCTCACCAACACAAGAGAAGTGGCTATCAACCACGAGCGATCCATTAGAGTCGGTTTTGGCACTCCGCCGGGGAATAACCGCAAGAACCCGCCACAATCAATCACCTCGGTGTGGGCTTGAACAATCACCAATCAACCTCAACACCGGAATCACCTCCAAGCCGCTAGGGACACGGCAATGCCCTAAGAGAATAAGAACTCAGCAATGTCTTGCTCTCAAATGCTCTAAAATGCAAATCACTAGCAATGATGCACTTGAGGATCACTCAACTCTCAAAGATGATCAAAAATAAACAAGTGAGTGAGTGGGAGGCTAGAGAGTGCTTACAAGTGTATGGCAATGAATCAAATGTGCAAGAGAGTCACCAAGTGACCAGGGAGGTAGTATAAATACCCTCAAATGCACTCCTAGCCGTTACCCCACAAGAAACAGCCGTTAACACTCTTTTCGGGGCGTCGGACGCAACCGTCGGACGCAAAGCGTCGGATTAATGGTCACGGTCCGACGCACGGATTGGTGCCACGTGTCAACAGGGTTCAACCACACCCGCTGGATCTCAACGGCTACTTTCACAAACCGTCGGACGGCGCAGCGTCGGACTAAACCAACCCAGCGTTCGACGCTTCTAGAGAGTTAGCAGAGAGCCAAAACTTCGTCGGACTAACGCCTATCGTCCGACACATCCTTAGCTCACCACATGCAGCTCACCACGTGTCGCTCTGTTAGCACAGTGCTACTTTGCTAGACCGTCGGACCGACAGCCAATAGTCCGACGCTCACCCTTCACCACTCGTCGGACTGTCCGACTCTCACAGTTGCCAGCAAGTTAGAACACTGTCGGACGCTCACGTGTTAGTGCGTCAGACTAATGAGTTCCACCGTCCGACCTTCCAGAGAGGTCTAGAAACGCTAAACGACCGTCGGACGGTGTGCGACGCTCACCGTCGGACAAACTAACGCCGTTCGACGCTTTTGCACGGTTAGAAACAGTGCTGGGGACCGTCGGACGCTCGCGACCAATGGTCCGACGCCCTAGGAACCCAACGTCCGACGCTCTGAAAACAGGATTTTTCAAGTCTTTATCACACCCCTTGCTTCTATGTGCTAACACTTAAGGTTCTCAACACTTGTGCACAGTGTGTTAGCATTTTGCAAACAATTTTTCAAGGGTTTCTAAGTTGATCTCTAGGATGTGTTAGTTAATGCAATGGAATGCAACCTAGAGCACTTGAAGGTAATCCAACACTTGTTCTCCCCTTAATAGTCGGCTATCTATCCTAAACGTAATCACACACACTTGGTGTCTTGATCACCAAAAGAAAAACCCTAATGAGGTTATACCTTTGCCTTTAAACTTTTTTCTTTTCACCTCGATCATCTCCACTCGATCCATTACACTTGATCCATGGTTGAGCTCACTTGATCAACATTATTTAGCTCCACTCATCATGGTTGGAATAACCTACACTTAGCTATTACTTAGCAAGTAGGTTAGTCTTTAGGGTGTCATCAATTATCAAAACCAAACTAGGGCTTTCAGCGCCTTTCTGAAAAACAAGTATAAATACACTGAGATCAACACAGATGGGATTGTTGGCTACATTGTTCACTCATTCATGCTATCAGTAGCGAAACTTGATCCTTTCTGTCTCTCGCCGCTCATCTTCTTTACGCTCGCTCCTGACGCCATGAACGTCATGAACGTCAACCACCTCTTCTCCAATCAGGAGACCTCGCCTCCCCTTTCCCCTCGCTCTTCTTCATCCACCTCTGCCACCGATCTTAAGGATGCTACTCTAGTCGTTACTCCACCTGCTTTGGTTCTTCAAACCGTCACGTCAATTCAAGTCCCACGTCCCCATCGTCCTTGATCTCGTCTATCCCAACTATACTCAATGGCACACATTCTTTGACATCGTCATCGGCAAGTTCAGACTCCACGTCCATGACACTGCTTCCCCTACCTCCGCCTAGCGTTGCGATCTGAAGTGGCAGGTGGTCGATCAGTGCTTCCTTAGTTGGATTTTCAACTCCATCTCCACTGACGTTCTCGATGTCGTTCGCCGTCCCCGCAACACCACCTACACCGTTTGGTGCACGGTCGAGAACGAGTTCCGTGACAATGAGCTTCATTGCGGTGTGTACTGGAGGCTGAGTATCGCAACCTGTACCAAGGCGACATGATCATCCACGAGTACTGTGGTCGCCCCAAGTCCCTTGCCGACACGCTCCACAATGTCAGGCAGCGGGTGCCAAAGGGTTGGGGATGGGGTTGTAATTTGTATTTGAATTCGCTAGTTAGCACAGGTTTTTCTCACGCTACAAAGACCATGCGCCCATACTTGTCAGCCCACGACGACACCATAATATATATGGATTGGGTTATCCATATGTGAGAGACAAAGAAGAGAGAGCATAGAGAAGAATTATTTGTTTATTCTTTATAAGTAGTTTATTTCAAAGCAAACTAAATTATAATAGATAATATTTAATAAAATAATAGGTTAAACGAATAATATAAATAAGAATAGAAGGCAATAAGTAGCCTTTTTTCTTTATCCTTTTTTTTCAAATTACAAAATCATTGTACAAGTAGAGAATAAAGTAACACAAACAAGAATAGCTCATAATATAACTATAAAAAATATTTAATAATTTAATATCTCAAATATTCAATCATTATTTATATAATATTATTTACCATGAAATTATAAATTATATAAATAATGTACATTCGGAGAATAGAAGGCAATAAGTAGCCTTTTTTTCTTTAGCATTTTTTTTTCAAATTACAAAATTATTGCACAAGTAGAGAATAAAGTAACACAAACAAGAATAGCTCATAATATAACTATTAATAAATATTTGATAATTTAATATCTCAAATATTTACCATGAAATTATAAATTATATAATAATTTACATTCTGAAAAAATAAGTTAAAATATTAAAATGATTTGGAAAAAAATGTATTATGCTTAAACTAAATTTTAAAAAGTTAATTCAAATTTTATGTACATTATCGGTATTAAATTAATATTAATTTTTTTGTCTAGATACATCATGGATTGCAGTCATACTGTGATAGAGAATGGTCAAGTGAGAACTGGAGCGTGGGCTAGAGTCAGCTTGTGTGCCTTGGTAGAGTAAATTCTGAAACGTAGGAAAATCCTTATTCTGGACGAAGCCACTGCTTCGGTTGATATTGCAACTGACAACTTGATCCAGAAACAGAGGCAGCAGTTTTCAGAGACGAATCACGATAGCGCACAGGATCACATCGGTTCTTGACAGCGACATGGTTCTGCTTCTTGACAACGGTTAGTGCCACAAGCAGCGGTTACTACTGGATGTGGATGTGATGCCTTTGGCGCTCCAGTTGTGAATTGTGATGACACTTGTGCTGTTATTTGCAGGGGTGGCCGTCGAGCACGACAGGCCGACGAAATTGCTGAAGGATTAGTGGTCTCTGTTCTCAGAGCTCGTAGCTGAGTACACCGTGCGGTCGGTGCAAATATAGGAGACTACTGAAGATGGTTCCATCTTCTACTCAGTTACTCAGGCTGAGTCGTCGAAATGCCAAAAATTTGCTCCACTAAATTGCGCTAGTTCAAACGCAATCAGGAAGAGGTAGCACAAGAGCTGATGGCTAGTTACGTTTAAAGAGAACTCCTGAAGACCTGAACATTAGATGCTTGACCACTGACCATGTGGAATGTTTAGAGATGTTGTAGTACTACGATTTGGTGGAGGTAACACATCTAAAAAAATAGCGAAGTATTTGCAGTAGTCATAGTTCTTAAGGCGTCCAGGCGACCCCCCTGTGCAAGGCGGGCATCTAGGCGTCTGGAAGGTGGCACATACTATGCCTCGTCTTTACTCCTTAAGAACTATGGCAATAGTTTTAGGAATCTGGAGGGCCTTGACCCAGTGAAATTAAAATAAATAAAAAAAGGGAGATGCTGGAGAACAAAACATTTTGACAGCATTCAACAGTCAAGCTGTTGATCTCATCCTGACTATTCCTATGCGAGGCCTGTCAATAGAGATATACATAGCCATCTTAATTCCAAACTGCTAAAACCTTGTGGGACGGACTCTCCTTCATTTTACTCGTATGAATAGCTATTTGTGGAGCTCAGATCAAGCAGATTAAGTGCTTCATGCATCCTTATATCTGTAGGCAAGACACAATTACCCTTTCAGCGACATGAGAAGTATTAATACATGGCAGGAATTGCCATTGGTTAGGCAAGGCAAGTAGTATCTCAGATCAAGACGGCCGTATAAAAGTAAAAGGTTAATTCATACCCCCAATTTCTTCTTTGTGAGAGCAAGCAGCACTTGAGGGTCCTGCTTGGTCTGCGTGTATGCGTCAATCTTGTTCATTTCCTATCACATTGTTCTGGCTTCATTATATAAATGATTAGAATAAAGACATGAACATGCAGTGAAAACTACCTTGATGAATTTATGTATATGAACTCTCCCTTCGGTGATGTCACAATTCTTTATGCCAGCAAAAAATATCTGAAACCCTTCGATGAATGGTGCGTATGCAATGTCCACCTATGCCAAGAGCAAACAACATTAGTGCTTGTGAATTACTAATGTCCCCCTACATAGTTAACAAAGTGCGTTATGACAAGATAACTAGTTCAAAGTAAACCAATTAGCTTGTCTGAAACACTATTTTTTTTTTAGAAAGGAGGGAACAACTAGCATAGGGCTTTAGAAACATTTCTGCAAATTTACCAGACTAAGTTGGCCAAGGAAGAAAGGACCATCATCGAATTTGAACAGGGAGCTGTCTATTTTGTCCAGAGCAGCAACTGACGATCAAGAAAGTTTCTTGAGTCAAGAACCAGTTGAGCACGATCATAAATCGAATAAAAATAAATGAATTTTTTAAGTTCTTGCCAGCTTCAGCGGTCATGGGCCCCTTAGATCTAAGTGGGTCGAGCAATGCCCGGTTGAAAGTATCTGAATATCCCAGCAGTTCTTCTGCAAACTTTTGCTTTTCAGGATCCTGAGATGACCAGTTGAAATAGCAACCTTAGAAGGGCATGCTACTGCCATCATGCGGTGAAGTACAGCTATGGACTTATGATGAACTCACGTTGGTGATAAGTTTGGGTCCGTCGAAGTTGCTATCTATGTACTTTATCAGATCCAAACTCTCTCCTATGATCTTCTTGTTGTGCTCTAAGGAAGGCACCTGTCCGGAAGAACCTCAAACTCATCAAGTTGCAGGATATGATCTCGAACTTAATTTTTTTTATGCTGGAAAACTAGCCACACCTGGTTGTTGGGGTATACCTTCTTATACCATCGAGGCTTATCTGTCATGTCCATGGGCACTAGCTTGATCTCCTCCTGCAAACCCTGATTCCCCAGAGCAAACAATGAAAATTCAAAAGCATGCACAAACAAACGGATCAAAACTAGGTCGAATGGAATACCTTGTAATTCCTTGTGATCCATGCCCGTTGCGCATATGGGCAAACGTACGACATATACAATCTGCAGTTCCAGTTTCAGATACGCAAATGCCAGGTTGGTAAAGCACAGTCAGAGACACATTAAGTAGTATGAACAATTTCTCTTTTTTTCGCCCGAGAAAATAGCAAGAACATTGAACGGTGCTTAATCGCATATGCAGTCTGTGGTCTTTTATATTTGGTCATATCCAAACCCAACTTCAGAGAGCAAAGCAATGATCAACCTGGTTGTGCCATCATAGAGAGGTGGCTGCTCAGAAGCAGATGTCAAGGTAGCAGGAAGCGCTTCCATATCAAAGCTACACTCAAGAGAGGAAAATTAGCGATGACATGATCATCGTAAAAAGGGAAAAGGAAAAAGGGAAAAAAAAAAAACTGTCAAGAACCTGTCGGCTGGTGATGCTACAATTGCCTCCAGCGGTGACGGGAAAAACTCTGGTGCTGTTAAACGAGAGCATGCAAGATGGCAGCAACAAGGCCAGTCAGAGGTGAAAGGGAAGCCGAAGAAAAATCAATTCAGTTCGAGCGTCAGCAGTGACGAGTAGCCAAAAAAATGAGCGGTAATGGCTGAAAACATATCTTTCATGCGCCGTGGCACAATATGAGCAATACATGCATTGGAAGTTGGAGGTTATTATTCAAACACCTAACAGTTCTTCATAGTTCCTACCAGACGATTATTGATTTCTAGCAAAATGGGCCGGCCTTTGAGTATATCCTGTACTGATTTGTAGCCGTTTTTCATTGTGAACGGTTGCATCCAGACCACAGTAGAAGAGGATTTGAGGGCTTTCTACTTTAGGAAGCTTGAGTAATAAGGCCCAGCTGAAGATGATATATGGATGAATGCAGACCGTTTAGATTATTATTTGTATTGCTGTCATAGGTTATATCTTACACTGCAAGTACTATACTTTCGTTTAAGTGTGCTGCTGTTAGAGTTTGGGTTAAGTTGACATGACGATCAATGTTTTAATAGCGTGTCTCTTTTCTTCTCATAGTGAAATATGCGCATAGCACTTTTTCTAAAAAAAAAGAAAACAATGATAAAAATCGACCAGAAAGTTTAAAATTTTCTGGCAGCTGATCCTTACCAGAACCTCAATCTTTTTGTTTGTATCTTAACACTTGTATAATTGAACAGCACTTTTCCTTGGATTCCATTATTCTTTCCCTATCATCTCGAGTCTTCTCTTCTTTGTACCTTGAGCCACCTCGATCATTTTTTTCTCGATCGGGTGAGCCACCTCGATCTTAAATTAACTGCTCGACAGACTGTTACGTACTTACGTGATGGTAGGCCACAAGCTCTCTCTCTCTCTCTCTCTCTCTCTCTATTCTTTAATATGGAAGTTGGCCGTCACATTTAAGCGAAAGAAATTTTTGGGTGGTTTATTTATTGGAGAAGTTACTGAATTGCATATTCGTGTTCCATGGCACAACTTCTGCCTTTTCTGTATTAAAAAAGCTGAGAAACAAATGCAAACAGGGCCCAGGTCTGCTGGTAATCCTTGTGGACAATGTTACATATATTTTTCTTTCTGTTCACTTGGTGTGATTTAGAATATTGGTATGAGACGAACATTGAATCATTAATCCATTGAACTCGGTAACATTTGACAAAACACACTGCATATCATTCGATCTCTCTCCATACCTCCATATACAGTAACATCAACACATTATTACCAAAGCTAATATCCGGATTCCGGACTAGTTTATTATCAGAAGCACAACCAGTTTAGAAAGCCATGTCTTATTGAAAACCATATGTAATATTCAGGCACACAAATGACTAAACGAGTCTCGATCTACTATGCTGGCACTTCTGACGCGAGTATCATCCTTGGCTCACAAGCTTTAAGCAATCTGGAGGTTAAAATGATGGTCAAATGTTTTGAAATTAGCTGAACAAAGAGATCCAATAAAAAAGTTAAAAAAAATATCATTACCCCAAGCCGCTTCTTTGTCTGCTCAAGTAAAAACTGTGGGTCCAGTTTAGTCTGCGTATATGCATCAATCTTGTTCACTTCCTGAAATACAAATACACCAATCCATGATTTAAAATTTCTCCCCAAGAAAGCATTATCAAGAGAACTGGATTGCATTGGGCCATGCAGCATGATCATTTAGGATAAAAGGATCATTTTAAACAAGGTGAGTGAATGTACTACAAATAGCTTTAGCCTATTTAATGCCATCGTCTGAATTACCTCAATGAATTTCTGAAGGTTGGGTCTGCCCTTTGTGATATCATAGTTCTTTATGTTGGAATAGAATATCTGAAACCTTTCGATGAATGGTACATACGCAATGTCCACCTGTAGTGAAATTACGCATCACGACAAAACCACATGTCAACCGAAGCCCATATTCATAATATGAACTCTTTCTAATAGAGACTTGGTTTTGAACCAAGCTGCAGGGAGAATGATTCCTAGTGTTCAGTGACATACCTGACTGAACTGACCAAGGAAGAATGGGCCGTCGTTGAATTTTCCCAGGGCGTCTTCTATTTTATCCAAAGCAGCGACTGATGTAAAGACAATGCATGAGACAATTAGCATCTTACTACGTATTAAAAAAAGGCTTTTTTCAAACAAATCAAACATGTGAACAAGTCCTGTTACCAGTTTCCTCAGACACATCTTCCTTGCTGAGTAAAGACGAGTATAACGCTTTGTTAAATGCATCAGTATATGCAAGCAGCTCCTCAGCGAACTGCTTCTTTGCAGGATCCTGTGAGGAATCCAGAGTCCAAACGTTAACAAACCTGAAAAACACTTTTTTTTCCCAAGCGATACATTGATGGCGATCTTATGTTACCTCAGGGAGTAACGATGGACCTTCGAAGTTGCTGTCAATGTACTTAACCAAATCCAAGCTCTCTCCTTTCACCTGGTTGTTGTGCTCCAGAGAAGGCACCTACAGGGAAAGGAAACAAGCGTAAATCATGCATCGAAGGAAAAATGTAAAACAAAGTATCCATGAACCTTTGAAAATCTGAACATGAAAGGTCCTAGCTCCTAGGGGGATAGCAGACTAATCAAACACACCTTGTTTTCTGGATAAACCTTGTCCTTGTACCATGCTGGCCTGTCAGCAAGATCGATGGCAACTATCTTAATCTTGTCCTGCAGACCCTGGACAAACGACGAGGAACAGAAAAAAAAATAAGTTTTCCTTTCCAGGAAGACACCACAAAAGAGAACCGCTTCAACAAATCAAAGAACAGTGGTGATGGTGATGGTGGCACCTTGTAGTTCCTGGTAATCCAAGCGCGCTGCGCGAACGGGCAATGATAGGCAACGTACAGCCTTCACGAAACTCAAAGAAGGGGGTTATAACTTCTAGCTCCTAGTCTGCACAGGTGAAGATTTGGACTAATTGATAGGTCGAAACCTACCTGGTGGTGCCATCGAAGAGGGGAGGGGGCTCGGAGGAGGAGGTCAGGGGAGACGGCAGCAACTCCTTGGAGCTGCAGAATTGTTCCATTAAAAAACATCAATAAAGAATCTCCCGTCAAAGAAAAATTCAACGAAGCATCATTTTTATACGGGGGGAAATTAGATCCAAAATCCGAACGGTGACAGCCGACAGAGACAGGCTCCCGTTCTGCCGCTTGGTTCTGCTCGGTGCTCACCTTACAGGCAAGGCGGATGCCATGGCGACGATGCGGGTTCGGGAGGAGCTTCGAGGGCGGAGGTGGAGGTGGTGATGAGCTGCGTCTTCTCGTCGCGAGCAGCGAATCTTTAATACGCGGCGATGGATGATGGGATGGGGAGCGGGGCCTGTGAATGCAGGCGTCAGTGATGACGGGCAGCCAGGGAAAGTGATCGAGCCTCTCGAGGACGGACTGAGCCTGCGTTTACTTTAGAAGTTTTGCAAAGTTTTGTAACTGTATCACTTTTATTTGTATTTGATAATTTTTATTTAATCATGATCTAAATAGATTTAAAAGATTCATCTCAAGATATCTAGACAAAAAGTACAAACATATAATAGGTGCTACTTCATTTAGTGCTCTATACAGATGAAAAATACAATCGATATGACGAGGAGAGAGAAGGAAATTTTATGAACTAAGACCCTGTTTAGATCCACTGCAAATTGCAATTACAACTAGTCACATCAACGTTGCGGTACATGTATGGAGCATTAAATGTAAACGAAATATTTGTATATTTGTACTTTTTATATATACATCACGAGACAAATCTTTTAACCCTACTTAGACCATGATTAGATAAAAGTTGTTAAATATAAATTTCGAATGTGTTACAGTGCAGAATTACAATTACAACTGGGATCTAAACGGGGCTAAACACTGCCTGATTGGATGACAGGGCGCCGTCCGGCTGAGCCGGCGGCCGGTGTCGCTTCACTTGGACGCGAACGCGGTGCAGGTGCGATGTTGCCTCTGTGCCTGGCTGTGCTCCAGGCCCGGAGCCTTCAGGATTTTAGGGAAGGATTCTGGCGACTACGGGGTGATTGGTTGCCAGTGATGGAACCGTGCAAAGAGCTATCCAGCACTATTTTATGTACTTTTTTTTTGTTTGGTTATTATGTCGGTATGTTTTGTCTGTATCCATCCATTCTTCTGCCCTCTTATATCCCATCTCACTCCGTCTTCTCCATGCCACCTTCGCAACCGAGCCAGGACGGTTTGCTTCGTTCTTAAAAAAACCATCGACAACACACCGTTGTGCTCCCGCGCGTCATTCGCGTGGCGCCCTGCACCGCGTGTGCCTGCCCGCAGGCGGTGGAAGTTGCTCGCCGTGGCGGCGGCTGCTGCTGCTGCCTGATGGAGAGCTCGACAGGAGAGATGGCGGCGGCGGCTTGACCAGGATGGGCGGCGACGAGGTGTTCCGCGGCGCCGGTAGGGCATGCATGCATGCACTCCAGTGAGTCCCGGCCATAGAGGCATGGCCGCGCCGCTTCGTTCCTGCGCGCGGCAGAGTATGCATGCATGCGCTCCGAGGAGAAGAAACTGCTCCCATCCGATCTATCCTAGCTAGTACTACCGGTAGCTACACAGTTTGGTGGGCAACGCCGGTGTCGATTGCAAGCAGGTGATCGAGGAGAGGTTAAGCGGGAGGGAAGCAAGCATGGGCATCACCGGACTTGGCTTCTCGGCGTCGCCATGGTGTGCACGGTGAGTGTTCGACGAAATGACCGAGAGACTCTGTCCATTCATCTTATCTGTGTAGTGAGCAACCAAACACAATCATCTTCATCCTGTATCGAAATCTAAATTGCAACCAAATACAAGCACTGCAATGGAATCAGCTGGGGGGAGAAGAGCTGGAATAGGGCCTCCATCGCGGATGGCCACCCCTGGAACAACTAATCACGCCCTACTAGTAGGTTGTGGATCTGCGTCGGTCGGTCCAAGTGAAGCGAGCAAGGAGTTACTCCCTCCATCCACAAATAATTACATTTCTTTGACTTTTACGATTCTTGTTTAACCATTTGTTTTATTTAAAATTTTTTTGCAAATAATAAAATAAATAAATCATTATGAAAAAATATCTCTAATAATAAAATAAGTCATAACAAAACAAATATTATTTATTAAAAAAAATTAAATAAGACAAATGGTCAATAAAAATGCTAAAAGTCAAAGAAATGTAATTATTTGTGGACGGAGAGAGTAGCTATAATGCTTACGAGCAGAAGCGAACAGGGGCTATTCTGCTAAGTCAACAAAACCGTCTCTGGTCATCTATCTACTCCTTTCGAGAGGTTGCTTGGGCCACTAGGGATTTCTTTTGCTGAGAGTTGCTTCATCAAGCAAGAAGTTGAGGATATCAAGGGGCTGTTTGGATCGAAGCCTGTCAGACAGGTCTTCGTCCAACGATCTCCACCTCAGACATTCAAAATTGGACGCCTGGGGAGCTCCGTTCACCAGGCAAGAACTTGTCTTAGGTTTATACTCACTCCGTCTTAAAATTGCAGTCGTTTTAGACTTTGATGCTGGTACCAAGAAAACCATATACACCTACAATTCTAATCATTACACCATTTGCATCCTGCTTCATAGGGAGCAAAAGTAGCTGCTCATGTGCCAGCGAAGAGATGGACTGCCAATGGAACACTAGTGGAGGTACAGAGCAATTAATTCCTATAGCCGTATGACCCATGTGCTATATAGTTAGACCCTGTTTAGTTTGAAAAAAGTGGAGAAAAAAGTTACTGTAGCACCAAGAGAATCTTTTTCAATAAGTGTCCAATTACGGTCTAAGTAGACTTAAAAGATTCATCTCAAGAAAGACAGGTAAACTGTGCAAACATGCAACAACTGCTACTTCATTTAATGCTCCATGCATGCGTCCAAAGATTTGATGTGACGAAGAATCTTGCCAATTTTTGAAACTAAACAGGGCCTTACATGCTTGGACGATATTCTTTTTGGAACTGATTTTGAATGCTACGGCGATAATAATTTTGGGACAGAGGGAGTATGAGCATAGAAGCTCAGCAAGAAGTTAGGGAGATTAAACTTGTTTTAGTTTTGTATTATGAGCATAGAAGCTCTTGCTTGGTTAGGCGAGACGAGCAAGCTTGACCAGAGAAAGGAAAGGGGAGCTGGTGAATAATTTGACCCATAGCTCCTAAGAAAATCCATCGTTTATGGGGCCAGCAATTTGGCTTTTCTACGTTGACAATAAAATCCCTCCTAAGGTGATCTAGGTTGCCAAGAGGGATCTAGGTTGCCAGGCAAAATAAGAGTTTGTAAACATGTCAAATTGCTATCCTTGCGGAGCAAGGTGAGGCAAACAAATTTCTACAGCCAAGCAGATTCTAAACTAATCCTTAGAAAAAGTTCTAAACCTTGGACCAAAACAGGGTTTTGGATATGTTTGATTACTCAATCCATGAACCATTTGTTTCATATCTTTAAACTTGTCTAGAGCTAGTTTGATCATAACTTAAGGTTATGAGATTGGCTTCCATAACTCTTATTCCTTGTATTGCACTTTATCTTGCGGGATTTCTATTGATTAGAAAAACATTATCTATGTTATTGTGAAATGTGATATAGTGATGACAAGACAAATCCATCTTTCTAATCAAGTGATTTGGATATTCTTGTTTTGACAAATAAAAAATCCATGGCTTCATAACTCCTCTAAAGTTTGTTGAGAAGAGAAGGAGAAGGAGAAGGAGAAGAAGAAGAAGAAGAAGAAGAAGAAGAAGAAGCAGCAGCAGCAGCAGAAGAAGGAGAAGCAAAAGAAGAAGAAGAAGAAGAAGAAGAAGAAGAAGAAGAAGAAGAAGAAGAAGAAGCAATAGGAGGAGGAGGATTTGTCTTGCCTCATTCCTACCTAGCTCACCATCATGCAGCTAGGGCCTCTTGATAAGGGATGATGCGGGTGATGTGGTTGTTACTAGGCGTGGGAGGGTCGATCACCTCCTCAATGTATTACATGTTGAGTTAGTTACTTGCCTCTATGACATTCAAACGACAGTTCATTTGATTTAGGCATTGGACACCTACCAAGTTGGTGGTCGCTATCTCGACCAATGACTTTGATGATGCAGCTGTCGAGATTGTGGTAACAGAGATAGTTTCTAGTTTCTTCATGCTCCCTTAGCTTTGAGTGTGTGTTTAAAAGTACGCAATCAAGCTGCTCATGAGCTAGCTACTTTGGGCCTTCTATGTAACCAGGGAGAGGAGAAAATTATGTGCTCTATCACTGAAAGTCTTCATATAATTGTTGCTAATGATTTGTTAACATCTAAGTAACAAAGTTCGTGCAGTTTCAAAAAAGAAAAACAAATGTGTCTATGTGTTTTAACGGGAGACAAAAGAAACTATCAAATGTTTGACTTGTTTACCTCAGGTTGTTACACAGCTGCTTATGCTCCAACCGTGTAAATTCATATAGGTGCTACTTTTGATAATGTGAGTGGTTCTCCACCAATCACAACTAACGGTTGTTAGTGGAATAAGGACGACAATGTTACATATCTATTCACTTTTTAATTAAAATATAACCTTGATATATTTTTTTCTTTTGTTGTAAGACACAGAATATTTACTCTTAAATATATCATAACTGTAGTTTTCATAATATTCATGTATTGATAGAGTTTGATGTCAAGTTCCATGACTTCTTCAGAGGATCCATAAATATATACTCCCCCGTACTCGTAAAAGAAATCATTTTGGACAATGTCTTTGCTCAAACATTAGAAATATAAATCATGAATAACTTTTAGATTTTTTAGTTTAGAAATATGAAAACGATATAAATAGATTTGTCTTCAATTATACTTTCATAAAAGTATGCATATATTACTTTTCAATAAATATTTATATAAAAAATATGAAGACAAAGTCAAACTTAGGAGACCGTATCGTTGTCCTAAATGATTTTTTTTTATGAGTACGGAGAGAGTATGTTTTAATATCTTATTAAAGGCGACAATGAGTTAATCATCATCGTGTCAAGAATGGATCTTTTTTTTGATAAGTAAGAAGTAGCTACGACCAAGACCTCTCTCAATTTCTATATATCTGTCGAGAGGTGCAGTGGTGTACGAACAACTTGCAGATTTACACTGCTATATGCTGATAATTTGGAGAAATATTCAATTTCATTAGATTGGATGGACAACAAACGGATCAAGATTTCGGCTTACAGTTTGATTAGTTGAGTATCTTCTAGTGTATGCTATTTTTTCCTCACAAAAAGTATAGTTTAGTAACTCCAAAAAAGATATTATTAGAGGAAAAAAGAAAGCCATGTCCAAGAGTTTCTAATAGATAGCTTTCAATGATGCCATGTGGAAGAAGAAAGTGCTGGTTGCCTAGACCATGTTATAATAATAATTTATTCGTAACCAAATATTATTTTATTTAATAGTGGTTCATGTTTGAAAATCCGTGTAGAAAATAGGACCCAACTACCGGCCACTCGCTCAACAGCAGAGCTGGGCTCCATTTGATTTAGCCGACATAGTAATGACTGACCAGAGCCGTATATTAAATAAATCTATCTATATCTATATCTATATCTAATACTAATACTCTATATCTATATGTAATACTAATACTAAAGTGTCTTCCGGGTTATTTTCATTTCATCTGCCATCGGCCCAATCGCGGACATCGCTCGCGCCGGCACATATGGACCGTAGGAGCGGCGACGTGTAGACCGGCGATGCTGAATAGACTCCATGCTATTTTTAGACACGATTTCAACTTGCAGTCCGCATACGCGCCCCATACCAGCTGGGCCGGTTGTTGGGCCGCTTCTACTACAGAGCTTCTCTTATTTGATATTAATTAACTTCACAAGACGTGTACTTCAATTTAGTTTTACGTGTCTGGTTAATATTAGTATAATATGGTAAAGCGAACAAGAAAAATTAGGTGAGATATAAATAAAATAAGAGATATTTTGATAAGAAAACTTATATATTTTTTGGCTTTTTTAGCAAAGAGATGTTCACAGTCATTTTGCTGCTGATAAATAAAAATGGAACAGAGGAGGGAAGAGACGGCGCCGAGCCAAACCGAGCGCAAGCCATGGATTGCGAGTGCGGCTCCAAGCCCGGTAGCGGCGGCGGCGCCTCCGTCCAGAATGAAGCCATCGACCGGCGGGAGCGCCTCCGCCGCCTGGCCCTTGAGACCATCGACCTCGCCAAGGACCCCTATTTCATGCGCAACCACCTCGGTAGGTAACCCGCCTTAAACCCTAGCTTCTTCTTCGAACTCGCGCCCGATCTATTCGCTGATTCTGCTTGTTTGTAGCTATGAGTGCAAGACGCTGCACAACAACGAGGGGAACTACCTGGCCCACAGGCAGGGGAAGTGGCACCAGACCAACCTCGCCAAGCCCGCCGCCCGCGAAGCCAAGGACGCACCCGCGCAGCCCCGGCCCAACAAGCGCAAGCTTGCCCTCCGCAAGTTTGGTGTGTGAAAAAAATCTGCTCTCTCCTTTTATCGGCAAAATTGTTGTTGTTAATTAGAATCCTCAACTACCAATTATGTCTCCTTATTTATTTTCTGCAGTTGCTTGGACTTTTTATGGTCTAATCAGATAGAAGTATGCTATTACGTATGTTCAGCGTGTTTAGAATGAAGAAACAAGTTGAAGCTCATTCCTTTTGTTGTTAATATGGAAGTTGAAAATTGAATCAAAATTATACCCACGCCAAGTTATCGATGGAATTTAGTTCACTCAATATTGAATTATTGATGCGTAGCAAGAGGACCTGGAAGATTATTCTACTTCAACTTTGCTGTGCCGACCTCACCATGTTTTTTCTTATGATTTCACTTAATACAATACATCCCCTTTTGATTGTGTTTTCCACCCTAGAATTCTGCTGGAATTGGATTGATTCTTGCAAAATTTTGGTCAAATATGTGCGTTCCAAAGGAGGCCTTAGAGCATGAAGAAGATGAGCAAGCCTGAATTTTTTCTTTTTTGGTTGTCCAATAGAAAAGTTTCCTGTTAAGTTCAGGTTCTCTTCCGACGCGGTGGATACCGTGATGGTGAATTTGGTGATGGTCTGAGAGGCCACCTCGGAGGACCTATTACTTCTGCCTGCTTTGATCTTATGACCCAAAGGCTATGATTTTGTTGTTAACTTGTTTTTTTGTTTGCTATTGAGTTAAGTTGAAATTAAAATGTGGTTCTTCTCCGGTTATTTAACATTGCAAGAATAACCTACAACAAGATCGCTTCTTGGGCCAGGGTCCTGTTTGCCATCATGCCCGGAGATGTTGCAGCCTTTTCCTAATTCAGTTTTGATATGGTTCCTTGTGTGCAATTTCGAGAAGCTCTCTGTCCAGTCCTTTCCTGTATTTTTTCAGAAAAGCTTTCATTAGCAGTATAACAACAGAACGACATTGGTTCAGTTCAGAGGAGCAGCAAGTTGCTTGAGTCATTTGTAGTTTGGTCAGGCTATAAATATCTCGTTCAGTTCAGCCCAATCCTTTCAATACTATTGACTGCTTTGATCTGCAGTCGTGTTTTCCTCTAAGAATTATTTTCTGTAGCTCGTGTTCCTGTGTCTTCCATTTTGTCTTAGTTTTGCCAGAACAAGAGTATCAGTTCAGTGAGTGCTTCAGTAGCAGCAGCTGTTCGGCAATGCACAAGCCATCTCACTATTCAGGTTTGCACTGTGCAGTATTTTCAAAGCAGAAACTTGAAAAGTAAATCTTCTTTCAATTTCGATTGCAGATGCTTCATTTTCTCAATATACCATGTTTAATAACCTCTGTTCAACTAGACAACCACTACATACTGGATCTTGAGGTTAAATGGAGATATGAGTTCTTTATTGAATTGATATGTGCACTGATTTATTTTATAATTTTCAAGATTATGAGCAATTGTCATGTTGCCCTAATAACTTTAGATTTAGTTATGCTAGGTTTACTCTTGTGTATACACATTGGGATCATACAGTGGCATATTGACATGTATTTTATGCTTCGGTGCAGGGTTTGAAGGACGAGCTTGTCTGGGAAACGATACTTCAGTTAGTAAGCCAAAAGCTGTGGAACAACCTTTCTTTTGGACAACTTTAGGTAATTTTAGTTTTCCTCCCTATGAATAGTTTCTTTTTTTATGTGCTAATTTTTGAGTTCTTATCTTTGTTTCAAACATGTAGGCATGGAACTCTGCCTTAACCCTGAATTGATTAAGAAGTGGACAAAAATCCAAAAAAAATATTTTGGCAAAAAATCTTGCTCCACATTACAGCAAGGGTGACAAAGATGTCTCATCCAAATTGGATGTTAAAGTCACTTTTAATTTTAATGGATGCACATGTGCTAGAAAACATCTGAAGAAATTATTATATTCATGTTATGAATTTTTAAGGCAGGGGTGAACGAATCATGGCTGTCATCCTTGCCTTTATACCTTGCACTAGCAACTGGAGTTAAGTCATATTTCTAACTGCTAGAGTATGTCATGGGCCTTACACTTACATCCATCCATGGATACCCTGCAATTGCTAAAGATGATACAATGTGCCTCGGAATGAAAGGGGAAATAAAGCAGTACTCCTATGATGGACAGTCTTCCGTATTAATTACAAATACTGTATGGATTTACTAAATTATTGGCTTGACCATATAAAACCCTTTCGTTATATTACCTTTCCCTTTAATATAGAAATTCAGTTACTATAGGAGATCAGACCGAGGCATCAAATGAAATATAAATCATGGAAATTGAGACCTGACCAAATGGTGACTATATAGCCATTATTTTATTAATTCTTTGATTTCAATAGCATTGCGTACTATGCCTCTGAACAAGGTTAAGATAGAAGTACCAGGAGCAGGATGCCCTATCAAAGTTGCGCTGCTTGTATCGGATCTGAACAAGAAAAGCTGAAACACCGGTTCGTTGTAAAAGCAGCTTTCCCTCGTATTAATCTGGGTATGACACTGATTTGGACAAATGGTTGTGAAACCATGTTTACGATATCTAAACTGATCATAACAAAACACCAGAGTATGATTTTGTCTGTAGGTGGAATAGTTAAAGGCGACGCCGGCATTTTCCCAAGTGATGTCGTTTTGGTGTTTAAAAAGTTGAGATTGAGGTCTTTCTTGTCCAGTGTTATTTTGTCTTGAGTCTGGACTAAATCTAAATACAAGTGTTGCATGATGGAATTGTACCATTGAATCTCATAATTGAATGTTGTGGATGATTCGACCAAAAGTATATTTACCTGGATATTCCATTTTATTTCATGTCACATTGATTTATTGAGTTTGACTGTGTCACAGTCCAACATTTACTTATAGCTTGACGTCGTCACGAAATAAATTATAGCCCTCAAATTTTGTAAATAGAGTTTGTCTCCTGCGCGTGCCGTCCTCCTGGGCACTAGCCGGGAGCCCTCGATGGAGCCACGCGATGGAGCCGTGTGGCGCGCGCGCCGGCGAGAGGCCCCAGTGCCTGCGCCGTTTCTTCCTCGCGATCCCGTGGGCGCCGGCGCTCAGACGAAGTCCGATTAGCCTCGGCGGGCGAGGCCAGCGAGGCTCAGGGAAACGGAGGTGCAAACCGAGTTGGTCCGAGGAACAGACATCCGACCGTGGCATGCACAACGAGGAACAGGGATGGCCGTCAGCGGACGACAGAGGGCGACGCCAGCGCGGACCGAAGCTAGAGGGCTGACGCGGTGGAGGCGTCCGAGGAGGCGCAGGGCGTCTCCATGCGTGTTGTTGAGAAGTAAACAAGGTGAGGGAAGAGACAAGGCCGCGGGCGTGCGCGCCGTTGGGATAAAGACGAAGAATTTCTTTACTTTTTTTTTTTTAATAGGCCATGGTGGCGAGCTCGCGGCGGAGATAACGCGGAGAGAAGCAGAGGATGGGAGAGGGAAGAGAGGTCGGCGGCGGCAGTGTTTGCACGCGTGGGCCCATAGCATGTCGGTCCCCAAGCGGCCAAAGCCTGAATCAATGAAGTACCTGCACCATGTTCCTAAGCTCGAATCCACCAGCTTGAAACCGATTCAAGGAACATGTGCACAACGAGCTTTGGCGAGCTATCGCATAAGAACCATCCTTAGATCTCGAGCAAATCGAATGTAACGCTGCTGGGACTTCAAGAGCCAGAATCTGGATTTGTATTTTTGTTACATGTGGAGCTAAAACTGAAGCTGAGAGAGGAAGAGGAAAGAGATGCGGGTGAGAAGAAAAAGGACAGTGCACAGTGCTGGTTGAAGTGCAGAGCCAGATCGTGCGGTCGTGCTACCACTGTGCAGCTCTGCGGAGAGAACAAAAACAAAGAAAGAAAGAAAAAGGGCCTTCCTCTCTTCTGGTCATGACTTGTGCCTCCCTCTATTTTAGTTCTTCATTGTTTAATTAAAGATTCAATAGCTAGACTAGACCATATATATTCGTTCCTCTAAATTTTTGAAAGTTTCATCTCTAAATTTTTAAAAGTTTCGTCACATCAATGTTTGACACATATATATAAAACATTAAATATTGATAAAAACTAAAACTAATTTGATAGCTTCATAAAAAAAATGCAAGACGAATTTTTTTAGTCTAATTAAGTTATGATCAAACAATTATGGCAAAATTTAGCACGTTGCTACATTAAAAAAATAGAAAATATTGAATCTAAACCACCCCCCTCCCACCCTAACTAGGAAAATTTGAAATCGACCTCCTCGCCCAACTCTACGAGAAGGTCATGGGAGCCTAATTAATTCGTCATTAGCAAATATTTATTGTGCATAGTATTATTAAATCATGGATTCAGTCTGTTCGGCTAAGTTGTACGACTGAATTGTTGTGAGAGAAACGTAATTAGACTTAAAAGATTCATCTCGTAATTTACACGCAATCTGCACAATTAGTTATTTTTTCGTCTCCAAACATCCAACGTGATGAGTGCAAAAATTTTACGGTAAGAACTAAATAGGGCCTAAAGTGCCATCAATTTTGATAATTTATATGATTTTGACAAAAGTGATCTATATAATTATGAGTTGTCGAAATTAATGTTTTTTTTCTCTCCCGTTACAACGCACGGTATGTTTTCCTAGTATCAAAAAAAAAGAAAAAAAATCACAGAAAGGGACGCATGGGGGCTGGGCGCCAAAACAGAGGCAGCACTTTTGACATGGTACATAGATACATGGAACACATCCAAAGTCCGAACAGGGAAAAAAAGGCGGACAGAATACCTTTGGACAGAAATTTAATTTGATGACATAAATTTTGTCTCTTTAATATTATTATTCAAAAATATGTATCGAGATATATTGAAGGTGATCTTATCTTATGTTAACATGGAATCCCCCCACGCTCTGACAACCATGCACGTCCTTCCCCTTATTTTCACCAACGACATATACAGGAAACTTCTCATGGTCTCCCTCGTATACTCATCATGGTTATCTTGTTAATTGACAGGGGAGTTTCCTCCCCCTTCTCCTCCCCTCCTCTCTTCCCTATGTATAAATACTGAACCAATAATCAATGAAAGGTACACAGTTCATTACTATTTATTGTCTCCTTTACATTCTCGTGATTACTCGCAATAAATATTACGTAGGTACATTAGATTCAAAATAAGAAAAGCTTACATTGCACTTTTGACTTGGCTAAGAAATAGAGTACAGTAACTGAGCAGTACTACAGTATATTATCAATAGCATAAAACAACCCTTATATGTAGCATGACGTATTTTATTGATCAAAGCAACACTGGTGAGTGATCTGTCTCCCATCAACGGACTCTGTCACGTCTTCAGGCAATCTAGAAAAGTTACAGCAAGCTTGTTGGTACCGATTGGCAAACAAAAGAAAAGGAAAACAAAACTCAACATACTTTCACTATCCATAGTATCTAACCTTAAGATGATTCTTGGCAAGATCAAGCAAAAACAGAGGATCGTTTTTGGTCTGCCTATATGCTTCGATCTTGTTCATCTCCTCAATGAATTTCTCAAGATTGGGCCTGCCTTTGGCGATGTCATAGTTCCTAAGATGAGTATAGTATATCTGAACCCTTTCCAAAATTGTAACATACGCTATATCCACCTGAAAGGAAATCGAGCATTAGAAAGAGTACAAAATTTAGGCAAATATACAAACGAAAGGATAAAAACCAAACCACATTTCAGACCGGATATGCATTGAATTACCAAGCTAAACTGGCCTAGGAAGAAGGGGCCGTCGTTGAACTTCGATAGCTCAGCTTCGAGTTTATCCAGAGCAGCAACTGATGATGAAACATGCAGTTTGAGCGGTGTCAGCAGGTGATGATGGAACACACAGTTCGAGCTGTGTCAATGAATCCAAATGGTGTAACAGAACCGGCTAAATCACCTGGCCCACAGGCGCCTGTCATTGTCACTAATGACTTCTGACAGCCGGGCCCGTGTCCCAAATGATCTAGGCAGATCTGTCGGGCTACATTAGCGCCCTAAACTCCGCAGGATCACCATTGCAGAATCATCACAGGATTACAACATTTCATAATAAATTACATCAGAGTACAGAAGCGGAATATTACATAACTTAAGTTTACAAACCAGTTGTTCCAAATAGAATTTAAGTACTATTATTACAAACCATAGATAGTGGCGGTAGCAGTTGAATAATTATACAACATTATGAATATGATAACTTGGACCCTGCCCACGGGTTCCACTTTACTCTTCCTCACTGCCCTCCTGGATGATGGTCATGCAGCACGGAGCAAGGCAGACCTCCGATGGCGGTTCACCTGCAGCATGGGTTACAAACCCTGAGTACTTGGGGTACTCCGCAAGACTTACCCGACTAAGGGTGTAAAATGAGACTCAGGAATGCAGGTCATAGGTAGGGCTAGCAGAGGATAAGAATTTGCGGAAAAGCATTACTAAGCAATATTTTATTTTATTAATATTATAATTGTATCCATAGTTCTAATAATCAACCTCAACCATCATCATTCATCCATTTCCTTCATTCGATCAGTTGACCTAGTTGAGAACCACTTCTCGGGGTAGGAAAGTGGATTGAGTCTCCATTAACCGAGGAGCACGTCGATTCGAATCCAGAAATAAACCCAGCTGGGGATTCTAACCACACTGCATATGCAGCACGCCGGCATACATATACCAACCCTTCATCTAGGTCTTTCTATCCCGGAACCGGTCCTGCGCCACCCGGGAGCACAGTACTCCACTCGTCTCCAGGCACGCCGGCCACGTGGGTACATGCTACTCCCGCCATCTCTCCACTCCCAGTGCGTGGTTGTCGGTTCCAGCAATAGAGCCACCTGACTCTAGGCTTTCCACATTGGTATGTGGCTAGGCTGTTCATCTCGATCCAGCACTCCGACAACGAGCGGTCCCTACTTTTATTTTTGGTTCGTGCCTGCCGGGTACCAAGTCATGGGAAACGCCGTCCCAAGAGCACAACACCCGGCGAAACACATTTCCGGTGATACCGACCAGTTCCAAACTATTCCGAAGGCGATCATGCACCGGGACTCTAACCCGAATACACATCAACCAACGGATAACAAGCTCTTCACTTAGTCATAGAGTATATGTACATCCATAGCACAGAAAATAGTTTTTCTTTTATGAAATTCTAATTTTCATTAAGCATGTCTAAGCACTTTTCAAATCATTTATTTATTTAAATCAGTTTTCAGGATAATTATTTGGGACAATGCATCTGGATAGGTTTCAATCAACTCCTATCAACCTAATGCAATAAGTTAACTCGAATTATAAGGAATTTCACAATAGAGGGTTAATGCACCGGGGCTTGCCTTGGACGGAGAAGAGGGTGGGATCGGGATCGGTCCCGCAGATGTCGAAACCCTGGATCGCCTCCGGATTGACCTCTCCCGCAGTGGCCTCGACCTTCACTTCGTCGTTCCCGGTCACTACACGTGTGCAATGATGCATGCTTAACATGATGCAATACATAAATAGAAATGCGATAATCAAATATCAACATCTTGAGTACAACTTTCCTTCACGGAGAAGCCGTAAACGAGATCTCAAAAAGTAAATCGGCATTTTACTTTAAAACCTATTTTTACAGTCATAGAAAGCCGCTGCACAGCTTGATGACTACTACAAAGCACTAGGTTATCAAATTTGCCAAGGATCACATAGTGAAAGACCCTTGGTCTTCCTTCAACCCAAAATCCACACAACAACCTAAATCCATTTCTCCTACTCATTTTATTTATTTTCCCTAATTTCACATGTATTTACTAACTGACCACACTATCTTAAAATGTGCCCAAATTTCACCAACAGATAGGTTTCATCAAGAAACAGCACCACAATTATTTTCATGATTTTTGGACTTACAGGGAATTAATTAAAAATGCACAAACTTGCAAATATTAATTAATCTACTGATTTATTCACCAGGCAGAATATACTGGAAAACCACATTTTATATTTTTAACAAATACTACAGATAACATAGAGCATACACAATTATTTTCATAATTTTCCAACCATCAGATTTATTCATATAAAATTAACAAGTAACAGAACTATTCAAAGAAATATAAATAAGAAAAGCATTTGAAATTCGCTGGAAAAATAGGAAAGGCCAATTCGGCCCACAACGGCCCAACGCAGGCCAGGCCGGCCCAGTCGGCCTGCCCGCGCTCGGCGCCGGCGGTTTTGCAAAAGGAACCCCCGGGAACTGAGGAATCAACCCGCGGTCCTATTAGCACTATTCAAATGAGTCACGAGCATTGCACTTAGCCCCCTGGAACTTCTCGTCTTCTAACCCGAGACCCCTGGGCTCGGCTCTGTTTTAACAGAGACGGGGGTACCGGCGGTTCGCCGCCCCTAGCTCGCCGACGGCGAGCCGAGGGACGAAACCGAGGGCACCGACGGACTCCAGACTCCTAGGCGAACCTATCGAGCTACTAAACGACGACAGACGACACCTAGACAAGCGGAAGCCACAGGCGCGGCGGCTCGGATGCGGCGGCGAGCACGTCGCCGGCGAGCACAGACCGAAAGAAAGAGGGGAAAAGGGTGCGCGAGCATCAGGAGCTCACCACGAAGCTGGCTGGCGGGTCGGTGGAGACGGAGATAGCTCGGAGGAGTCGGCTTGACTGCGGCGACGGATCCCGGCGGCTCGGCACGGCGGCGACTTCGCGTTCCGGCGAACCTAGGGGACCGGGAGGCACACCGACACCGGGATGAGGATCAAGGTGACACGGGGAACATAGCGCGCACCAAACCGAGGCCTAGAGCTTACCCGAGCGAGCTGGAGACGACGGCGGGCTCGCGGCGGCGCTCTGCCCACCCGTGAAGATGGCGCCGGCGTTCCGGCGGCTACGAAGCTCTACAGCTCCCACCGACGGGCGCAAACGACGCGCACGAACCCTAGCTAGCTTTCTACGAGGTGGAGAGGATGGAGATGACCGAAGCACGGCGTATCTGGCCGGGAACCGCGCGGAGCACGACGGTGACCGGGGAGGAGAAAAATGGAGAGGGAGAGACGACCGTCGCCTTTTAGAGGGCAAAGGCGAGGGGAGCAGGCGCGGCGCGACGCGGCGCACGCGCGCCCGTATCTGGAACGGTCGCGGGGGCACGATCCCGACCGGCACGGGCGCCGCGCGCGCGCGCGCGACACGGCCATTGCCGGCCCTGTGCGCGAACAGGAGAGAGGGGCAGGTTACTGTAGCATAGGTCCCTAGGGTTGCGTCGGTTTTTGCCAAAATGCGGTTGATTTTGCATGTAAACTTGAAAAAGTTCAAAAACAAAAGTTGTAGGTTTTGAAATTCTGAACAACTTTGCTTTTGGAACCAAGTTCAAATTCGAAGTAGTTTTGAAACTACAGTAAAAGGGGTAAACTAGGTTTTTGAATTTCAAATTGTATTTTCAAAATTACTTTTGATTTTACACAATAACTTGAAAAATGGCCAAAATAAAAATTGTTCTTCTCAGTGAGATTTACAACTTCTATTTAGGAAGTTTTGTCAGATTCCAAATAATTTTTGAAATGGTGTTTCAAATTCATTTTTCAATTCATAGATTTGAGCTAAATTCAAATTTTTATAATAGAACTTCAAAATCTCCAAAAATAAAAGTTGTCACATTTTAAAAGATCTACAACTTTCATTTAGGTGTCATCTCAAGATTCCTTCTAGATTTTGAATTAGGGTTTTAGGGTAAGATTAGGGTTTATTCGGATCTTTAATTCGAATTTCTAATTCCCAAATCAAAATCACCTTAAACCAAACCACTCTATGACCCTAAGCACAATCATATGCAGATTAATTAATTTAAATATGATGACATGGCATGTTTAATTAATCCGTAATACCCGGGGTATTACAGCCTTCCCCCCTAAAAGAAATCTCGTCCCGAGATTAGCTATTCTAGAAACTGAAACAAAGTAATGGAAAAGAAAATACACAAGTCAAAATATTTTTACACGAGCTCACAAAATAAGTAGAAGGGTTTTTAATACAGAAGATACTAGTCAGACCATTACATTCATAAGGTGGCAAAGAATTTCGGAAAGTTTTCTGCGAGATAGTCCTCGGATTCCCAGGTGGCTTCATCTTCGGAATGTTGGTCCCATTGGATCTTGTACCACCTGGTGGTTCTTCTCCTGGTAACACGGTCCTTGATATCCAAGACCCGTACTGGATATTCTGAATATGTCAGTTCGGGCTCCAGTACCACACCTTCTACATCGGTCACTTGGTCGGGAACTCGCAAACACTTCTTTAGCTGGGATACGTGAAACACATTGTGTACCTCTGACAGGTGATCTGGCAACTGCAACCGATAGGCAACTTTTCCCACACGCTCGGTGATTAAGAATGGTCCAATGTAGCGCGGGGCTAACTTACCTTTGACTCCAAAGCGGTTGACTCCTTTCATAGGTGAAACCTTCAAGTACACATAGTCTCCAACCTTGAATGCTAGGGGTCTACGCCGCTGATCGGCATAGCTTTTCTGCCGAGACTGAGCCACCTTTAGATTCTCTTGTATTACTCGAACTTTCTCTTCGGCTTCATTGACCAGGTCAACTCCATAAAACCATCTTTCACCGGGCTCGGACCAATTCAATGGAGTACGACATCTGCGGCCGTACACTGCCTCGAACGGAGCCATCTTGATGCTTTCTTGGTAACTGTTGTTGTACGAGAATTCGGCCAATGCCAAGCACTCGTCCCACTTGTCAGGGTAATTCAATGCACAGGCCCTCAACATGTCCTCCAGCACTTGATTAACCCTTTCAGTCTGACCATCGGTCTGGGGATGATAAGCTGTGCTATGCAGAAGTTTAGTACCCAATGATTCATGGAAGGATCTCCAAAACTTGGATATGAACTGAGTACCTCGATCAGAGACAATGGTCTTCGGCACCCCATGGAGTCTCATCATGTGTTCTATATACATCTTGGCATAAGTGACCGCGGTGTAGGTATCTTTAACTGGCATGAAATGGGCTTGCTTCGTGAGACGATCCACAATGACCCAGATCGAGTTAAATCCCCTAGATGTCCTGGGCAATCCCACGATGAAATCCATACTAATGTCTTCCCATTTCCACGCGGGAACCGGTAACGGTTGTAGCTCTCCACCAGGCTTCATGTGTACAGCTTTAACCTTTTGGCAGGTGTCACATCTCGACACATACTGTGCAACCTCTATCTTCATCTTGGTCCACCAGAATTTCTGTTTCAAATCCTGGTACATCTTGTTGCTTCCTGGGTGGATAGAGTATCTGGTCAGATGCGCTTCATCAAGAATTTTGCGACGTAGCTCCGGAACTTTTGGAACTACCAAACGATTCTTGAACCATACGATGCCTTCATTATCAATTCTGAAACAATCCGCTTTCCCCGCCTGGACCTTTTCTTTGATATGCCTGATGCCCTTGCTTCCCCTTTGAGCGGCCACGATCTCATCACGGATGGAAGTTTTAATACTGATATTTGCCAGACTGCCCTGTGGAACTATTTCTATGCCCAATTTTTCCAACTCACAGCACAACGACAGATTGTAAGGCCTCACAGTCAAACAGTTGCAATGAGCCTTCCGACTAAGCGCATCAGCAACCACATTAGCTTTGCCCGGATGGTAGTGTACTTCAATATCATAGTCTTTAATCAACTCTAGCCATCTTCGCTGCCTCATATTCAGCTCTTCTTGGGTGAAGATGTACTTCAAGCTTTTATGGTCAGTGTACACATTGCATGTGCTGCCTAGCAAATAGTGACGCCAGATCTTCAATGCATGAACCACAGCTGCCAACTCAAGATCATGAGTGGGATAGTTTTCTTCATGGGGTCGGAGTTGTCGTGAAGCATATACAATAACTCTGCCTTCTTGCATCAAAACACAACCAAGGCCAGTACCCGACGCATCACAATACACATCGAATGGCTTCTCGATATCCGGCTGAGCTAGGACTGGTGCAGTGGTCAAACACTTCTTCAAGGTTTGGAATGCTGTCTCACACTCTGACGACCACACAAACTTGACTTGATTCTTCAGTAAGTTGGTGATTGGTTTGGCTATTCTTGAGAAGTCAGGGATGAAACGGCGGTAATATCCCGCCATGCCCATGAAACTGCGGACTTGGTGAACAGTGGTTGGTGGCTTCCAATTTAGGATTTCCTCTACCTTACTTGGATCAACAGATACTCCCTCAGCGGAGAGAATATGTCCGAGAAAAGGAACTTTATTTAACTAGAACTCACACTTGCTGAACTTTGCATAAAGCTGGTGCTCTCTCAAGCGAGTTAGGACAATACGAAGGTGGTTGGCATGTTCTTCAGGTGTTTTGGAATAGACAAGGATATCATCGATGAACACGACAACGAATTTGTCGAGCTCGGGCATGAAAACAGAATTCATGAGATACATGAAGTAGGCAGGTGCGTTGGTTAAACCGAAAGACATGACTAGGTATTCATATAGGCCATATCTAGTGGTGAAAGCTGTCTTTGGAATGTCTTCGGGACGGATTTTGATTTGGTGGTAGCCAGACCTAAGGTCAATCTTGGAAAACACCTTAGCTCCAGCCAGTTGGTCAAAGAGTAGGTCAATACGAGGCAACGGATATTTGTTTTTGACAGTAACCTCGTTGAGCGGACGATAGTCGATACAGAGTCGAAGGGATTTGTCCTTCTTCTTGACAAAGATGGCAGGGCAACCCCAAGGAGATGAGCTAGGTCTGATGAAACCCTTATCAAGCAAATCTTGTAGCTGCACTTTAAGCTCCGCCAATTCCTTGGGAGGCATCCTATAAGCTCTACGAGAGATAGGAGCTGTTCCAGGCTTAAGCTCAATGGCAAATTCAACATCCCGATCAGGTGGCAAACCAGGCAATTCATCAGGAAACACGTCTGGGAATTCACAGACCACAGGAATCTTCATCACTTCTTCTACTGAGGTAGCACACAGCCTTTGCACGGATTTCTCCACCTTTCTTACTGGTAGGGGAAGTTGGATGAGAAGCTGAGTTTGACTATTAGGTATGTTCACCCTTACGGTTCTATTCAACACATCAATCAAGACCTTGTGCTGAGACATCCAATTCATACCTAATATCACATCTATATCCTGATCTTTTAGCACTATCATAGTAGTAGGGAACTTATGCCCTCCCAACTCTATAGGCACTCCCTGAACTACCTCTTTAGTAGACATACGCCCTCCGGGCGAGTGTATAAGGAAATCTTCCTTTATTTCCCCAATTGGAATTTCATGCTTGACGACAAAGGTACGATTTATGAATGAATGCGATGCACCAGAATCGAAAAGCGTAAGTGCAGGATGACTGGCAACAGGGAACCTACCCATCATGACGGGCTCTCCAGCAGGAATATCCTCAATCTGAGTGTAATAGACCTGACCTGCTTTCTTGACAATCTTGCCCTTCTGAGCATGCTGCTGATGACCACGATGCTGACCCTGCTGCTGTTGCTGATGTTGCTGCTGCTGACCACCTGGTGCATTCTGATTGTACCGCTTGGGGAAAGGACAGTTGCGTGCCCAATGTCCCATTTTGCCACAGTTGTAGCAAGGATGATTGTAGGTGGTTTGAGGAGTAGTAATGCGAACGCCAGGGGCATTCGGCTGAGTGGCATTTTGCTGATTTGAAGTGTGGGAGGTGGCGGCGGTGCGCACAACCACCTGCTGATGAGGATAAGATGGGCGGTTTTGGTGGGTGGGGTGATAGATGATCTTCTGGCGCTTCTGGCTGCCAGAGAACGCAGGCCTCTTGTTCTTCTTCTTCTCCTCCTGGAGCTGACGGTTGCTTTCCTCAAACGCCAAGGCACTGTCAACAGCTTCGTGAAAGGTGCACTTGAGATTATTGGACAAGCTGCGCTGAATCTTGTAGTTCAGGCCCCTGATGAAACAGGCCTTCTTCTTCTCATCGGTATTGGTGTGCTCCGGCGCATACTGTGCCAGATGGTTGAACTGCCCCAGATATTGTGTGACAGTGGACTCATTTTGCTTTAGCGCCAGGAATTGGTCTAGCTTCATCCTCATCACACCCGCAGGGATGTAATGGGCGCGGAAGGCATCACGGAACTCTTGCCAAGTGAGTTGATGTCCCGGATCCTGTGCGGCCAATAGGTTGGCGTACCAAGTGGTGGCAGGGCCACGGAGTTGTTGTGCTGCGAACAGAGGTTTCTGTATTTCTGTGCAGTGGATCAAGCTGAACTTCTGCTCCATAGTGCGGAGCCAATCATCTGCTTCCAGAGGTTCGTCTGCCTTGGTGAACACAGGCGGACGGGTATCGGTGAAGTCAACATAGGTGGTTTCTTCGTTGTCGCGGCGACCACGGCGCCCACCACGGTCTTGCTGACTCTGAGCTAGCATGGTTGCGACATTGGTAAGTGCGGTGATGGCCTCTGCCAGAGTATTTGGAAGTGGGGGTGCTGGGGGAACTCCAGTCCCATGAGCAGAATTGTCTCCCATCTGTTGACAAGCAAACCACTTAGGACTTATATTACATAAGTGGGACATAGTAGTAGCACACACAAATATTACATTATTTATCTTACACGACTCGCGCCCATGCGAGAATCACGTCCCATAACTAAGGTTTTCTAGACAAGCACCTAAGATAGACAAAAGAGAGACTAGCTGACAACTCTAGGCCACACTGGCCTAGTCCTCGTCGATCTCCGACGCGCCAGAAGCGTCACTGTCCTCGAGGTCCTCCTCGATGTCCTCGTCACTCTCCTCGGAGTCCTCGTCGCTGCCCTCGGAGTCCTCCTCAGAGTCTGGCTCCTCAACCTCGAGAGGCACTGCCTCCTCGTCAGTCTCCTCCATGTCCTCATCCTCACCGAGGACAACTCCAAGCTCCGGCTCCTCCTCCTCAGGTGCAGGAATAGGGTAGAGCTGATCGTTGAGCTGGTGTACCTCCTCCTGCAAGGCGATGTTGTCCGCCTCTAGCTGCGCGGCACGCTGCTCTGCCCTCAGCATCCTGTCGACGATCGCATCCTCGCGCTCCCAAGCCTCATCCCGCTGCTGCGTCAGGCGGTCGACCTCCCGACGCAGGTCACGGTTGGTCCTCACGTCCTGGTAGTGGTTGCGGCGAGCAACCTCGTACTCCTCCTCCCACTGCCCGACCAACTCCCGAAGTCTCCCGACCTCGGCCTCCAACTCCTCGCTGCTGCGACGGGGTGAGCGACTCCCAGAAGCCTCGCCCTCCCCGGTACGTGGCGCCAACTGGTGGTGCGGAACACCACGCGGTCCTGTCATCTTCCTGGCGGTGAGCTTGCAACGGGCCATCTGGAGAAGGTAAGTGGATTTATAAGTAATATGGGTTAGCAAGAATAGGTTTGGTAACTTATCCCAAAAACCCACTTTTAAGGAGGAAGTTATTTAATGTGTGATTAACATGATGCATGCACGTACTTACGAATTTTAAATTATGCAAGTAAACACATACATAAATAAATAAACTTTTAACATAGGGCTAATAATAATAGCATTATTCCTCATGCTACTATAGCCACATAATATTAAATATAGGTTAAATTAATACTACGGAATAAGTCAAGAATAGAAGCAATTTGGACCCAAAATAACATATTAAGTTTTATGATCCAAAACCTTTTGAAGTTTTCGAAAAGTAATCCGTAATGATTAGCAAGGTAATGCTCTGGTACCAACTGTAACAGAACCGGCTAAATCACCTGGCCCACAGGCGCCTGTCATTGTCACTAATGACTTCTGACAGCCGGGCCCGTGTCCCAAATGATCTAGGCAGATCTGTCGGGCTACATTAGCGCCCTAAACTCCGCAGGATCACCATTGCAGAATCATCACAGGATTACAACATTTCATAATAAATTACATCAGAGTACAGAAGCGGAATATTACATAACTTAAGTTTACAAACCAGTTGTTCCAAATAGAATTTAAGTACTATTATTACAAACCATAGATAGTGGCGGTAGCAGTTGAATAATTATACAACATTATGAATATGATAACTTGGACCCTGCCCACGGGTTCCACTTTACTCTTCCTCACTGCCCTCCTGGATGATGGTCATGCAGCACGGAGCAAGGCAGACCTCCGATGGCGGTTCACCTGCAGCATGGGTTACAAACCCTGAGTACTTGGGGTACTCCGCAAGACTTACCCGACTAAGGGTGTAAAATGAGACTCAGGAATGCAGGTCATAGGTAGGGCTAGCAGAGGATAAGAATTTGCGGAAAAGCATTACTAAGCAATATTTTATTTTATTGATATTATAATTGTATCCATAGTTCTAATAATCAACCTCAACCATCATCATTCATCCATTTCCTTCATTCGATCAGTTGACCTAGTTGAGAACCACTTCTCGGGGTAGGAAAGTGGATTGAGTCTCCATTAACCGAGGAGCACGTCGATTCGAATCCAGAAATAAACCCAGCTGGGGATTCTAACCACACTGCATATGCAGCACGCCGGCATACATATACCAACCCTTCATCTAGGTCTTTCTATCCCGGAACCGGTCCTGCGCCACCCGGGAGCACAGTACTCCACTCGTCTCCAGGCACGCCGGCCACGTGGGTACATGCTACTCCCGCCATCTCTCCACTCCCAGTGCGTGGTTATCGGTTCCAGCAATAGAGCCACCTGACTCTAGGCTTTCCACATTGGTATGTGGCTAGGCTGTTCATCTCGATCCAGCACTCCGACAACGAGCGGTCCCTACTTTTATTTTTGGTTCGTGCCTGCCGGGTACCAAGTCATGGGAAACGCCGTCCCAAGAGCACAACACCCGGCGAAACACATTTCCGGTGATACCGACCAGTTCCAAACTATTCCGAAGGCGATCATGCACCGGGACTCTAACCCGAATACACATCAACCAACGGATAACAAGCTCTTCACTTAGTCATAGAGTATATGTACATCCATAGCACAGAAAATAGTTTTTCTTTTATGAAATTCTAATTTTCATTAAGCATGTCTAAGCACTTTTCAAATCATTTATTTATTTAAATCAGTTTTCAGGATAATTATTTGGGACAATGCATCTGGATAGGTTTCAATCAACTCCTATCAACCTAATGCAATAAGTTAACTCGAATTATAAGGAATTTCACAATAGAGGGTTAATGCACCGGGGCTTGCCTTGGACGGAGAAGAGGGTGGGATCGGGATCGGTCCCGCAGATGTCGAAACCCTGGATCGCCTCCGGATTGACCTCTCCCGCAGTGGCCTCGACCTTCACTTCGTCGTTCCCGGTCACTACACGTGTGCAATGATGCATGCTTAACATGATGCAATACATAAATAGAAATGCGATAATCAAATATCAACATCTTGAGTACAACTTTCCTTCACGGAGAAGCCGTAAACGAGATCTCAAAAAGTAAATCGGCATTTTACTTTAAAACCTATTTTTACAGTCATAGAAAGCCGCTGCACAGCTTGATGACTACTACAAAGCACTAGGTTATCAAATTTGCCAAGGATCACATAGTGAAAGACCCTTGGTCTTCCTTCAACCCAAAATCCACACAACAACCTAAATCCATTTCTCCTACTCATTTTATTTATTTTCCCTAATTTCACATGTATTTACTAACTGACCACACTATCTTAAAATGTGCCCAAATTTCACCAACAGATAGGTTTCATCAAGAAACAGCACCACAATTATTTTCATGATTTTTGGACTTACAGGGAATTAATTAAAAATGCACAAACTTGCAAATATTAATTAATCTACTGATTTATTCACCAGGCAGAATATACTGGAAAACCACATTTTATATTTTTAACAAATACTACAGATAACATAGAGCATACACAATTATTTTCATAATTTTCCAACCATCAGATTTATTCATATAAAATTAACAAGTAACAGAACTATTCAAAGAAATATAAATAAGAAAAGCATTTGAAATTCGCTGGAAAAATAGGAAAGGCCAATTCGGCCCACAACGGCCCAACGCAGGCCAGGCCGGCCCAGTCGGCCTGCCCGCGCTCGGCGCCGGCGGTTTTGCAAAAGGAACCCCCGGGAACTGAGGAATCAACCCGCGGTCCTATTAGCACTATTCAAATGAGTCACGAGCATTGCACTTAGCCCCCTGGAACTTCTCGTCTTCTAACCCGAGACCCCTGGGCTCGGCTCTGTTTTAACAGAGACGGGGGTACCGGCGGTTCGCCGCCCCTAGCTCGCCGACGGCGAGCCGAGGGACGAAACCGAGGGCACCGACGGACTCCAGACTCCTAGGCGAACCTATCGAGCTACTAAACGACGACAGACGACACCTAGACAAGCGGAAGCCACAGGCGCGGCGGCTCGGATGCGGCGGCGAGCACGTCGCCGGCGAGCACAGACCGAAAGAAAGAGGGGAAAAGGGTGCGCGAGCATCAGGAGCTCACCACGAAGCTGGCTGGCGGGTCGGTGGAGACGGAGATAGCTCGGAGGAGTCGGCTTGACTGCGGCGACGGATCCCGGCGGCTCGGCACGGCGGCGACTTCGCGTTCCGGCGAACCTAGGGGACCGGGAGGCACACCGACACCGGGATGAGGATCAAGGTGACACGGGGAACATAGCGCGCACCAAACCGAGGCCTAGAGCTTACCCGAGCGAGCTGGAGACGACGGCGGGCTCGCGGCGGCGCTCTGCCCACCCGTGAAGATGGCGCCGGCGTTCCGGCGGCTACGAAGCTCTACAGCTCCCACCGACGGGCGCAAACGACGCGCACGAACCCTAGCTAGCTTTCTACGAGGTGGAGAGGATGGAGATGACCGAAGCATGGCGTATCTGGCCGGGAACCGCGCGGAGCACGACGGTGACCGGGGAGGAGAAAAATGGAGAGGGAGAGACGACCGTCGCCTTTTAGAGGGCAAAGGCGAGGGGAGCAGGCGCGGCGCGACGCGGCGCACGCGCGCCCGTATCTGGAACGGTCGCGGGGGCACGATCCCGACCGGCACGGGCGCCGCGCGCGCGCGCGCGACACGGCCATTGCCGGCCCTGTGCGCGAACAGGAGAGAGGGGCAGGTTACTGTAGCATAGGTCCCTAGGGTTGCGTCGGTTTTTGCCAAAATGCGGTTGATTTTGCATGTAAACTTGAAAAAGTTCAAAAACAAAAGTTGTAGGTTTTGAAATTCTGAACAACTTTGCTTTTGGAACCAAGTTCAAATTCGAAGTAGTTTTGAAACTACAGTAAAAGGGGGTAAACTAGGTTTTTGAATTTCAAATTGTATTTTCAAAATTACTTTTGATTTTACACAATAACTTGAAAAATGGCCAAAATAAAAATTGTTCTTCTCAGTGAGATTTACAACTTCTATTTAGGAAGTTTTGTCAGATTCCAAATAATTTTTGAAATGGTGTTTCAAATTCATTTTTCAATTCATAGATTTGAGCTAAATTTAAATTTTTATAATAGAACTTCAAAATCTCCAAAAATAAAAGTTGTCACATTTTAAAAGATCTACAACTTTCATTTAGGTGTCATCTCAAGATTCCTTCTAGATTTTGAATTAGGGTTTTAGGGTAAGATTAGGGTTTATTCGGATCTTTAATTCGAATTTCTAATTCCCAAATCAAAATCACCTTAAACCAAACCACTCTATGACCCTAAGCACAATCATATGCAGATTAATTAATTTAAATATGATGACATGGCATGTTTAATTAATCCGTAATACCCGGGGTATTACAAATGGCAATCCTTTCAGTCTAAGCAACGGTCTTCTTACCAACTTCATCTGACACGGCCGCGTGGGACATCAACGGCGAGTAGAGGGCTTTGGTGAACTCATTGGCATACGCGAACAGCTCATCAGCAAACTGCCTCTTTGCAGCATCCTGCAGGAAACCAACACATTCACATCCATCCTCACTCAGCTCGGAGACTGCCAGAAATCGCTGCACCATTGCAAGTGTTCCGCTGCACTGCACTGAAGGTGGTAGCTGAGCTGGTAGTGGTAGGTACCTCTGGGAGCAGCGCAGGGCCGTCGAAGTTGCTTTCGATGTACTTGATCAGGTCCAGGCTCTCGCCCCTGACCTCGTTGTCGTGCTCCAGGGAAGGCACCTGCCGAGAAACACAGATGTATACTGTTCACTAAGATGCTAAAGATGGTGGACAGATACATGCATACTACAACTGTAGATCACCCAACATACCATGCCCTGTGGGTAAACCTTGTCCTTGTACCAAGCTGGTTTGTCCTGCAGATCAATGGCCACCAGCTCCATCTTGTCCTGCAAACCCTGGAGAGAAAGCAAAACGAGACAAGGCTCTATTACTAGGGGGTTTTTTTTTTTGCAATAATTTTCCCACTTGTGCAATGGCAGCTAGTAAAACCGAGAAAAAGCAGCAGAACCTTGAAGTTCCTGGTAACCCAGGCGCGCTGAGCGAACGGGCAGAAGTAGCAAATGTACAGCCTTCACGCCAAAAAAAGAGGAAAAATTACTCACTGATTTACTGTCCTGATCAGCGCAAAATGTTTTCTTTACTTATACGGGAAAAAATTGAGAGGAAGTGTGGTATGTAAAGTGTATGGTGATTTGCCTGGTGGTGCCATCGAAGACGGGAGGTGGCTGGGAGGTGGAGCCGAGGGCCGGCGGGAGCGTCTCCCTCACAGAGCTGCACACACAGGCGTTCGATTCCATTAGCTAGGGCCTAGGGGCGCGCACAAAATTTAACCATCCTATAGCAACGTACGAGCACGTTACCTAGTACGACGACCAATCGATCAATCACCTACCTGGAGAGACCTGCGGCTGCGGCCATGGAGAGACGTGTTGGTCGGAGACACGACGCCGGCAGTGTTGACTGGCGTTGGCGAGCGATGGGCGCGCGAGTGCGGATGCGGTGGTGAGATCGTCGTGGATCGGAATCGGCTTAGGTATTTATACGAGTGGATGGACTAGTGATCGCACTTAGCACGCTTAGACTTGAATTGCAGGACCTTATTGCTGGAGTTGAAGAGTTAAATGACATAATCGATTGGGTCATCTTTGCCTCTTTGTGATGCTTGATCAATCCGTATTGCCCTTGCCTCCCATTAGGTGCTTGGATGTCGTCATCTATGACCTCACTGATGAAGTCAGCGAAGTCCACTTCTCTGAAGAATGCCAAATCTGTTAACATGCTATTTTCTCTCTTATCTCTTTGCTTTCTCATAGTACTCGCTAGAAAATTAAGAATACAACAGTCCTTAAACTTGTTTTCATGGTGTGACATGGTGTCGCATAGTACATAACATTATTACTCAAAAAACAGTACAGTAATAAGCAGTACATAACATTATTACACACTTAAAAGCGCATCACACGGGATGGAGGGAGGTACAGTAATAAGCAGTAGTACATGTGTAGAGCCGGACATGCGCTCTCTAACTTCTGAATTCTGACCAATCCTTACGCTGTTGGCGGCTGGACTACTTGGACATGCATGCACGGTCAAATGTACTGGAGTAGATGCTTTTTGCAACGTGTTGTCGGCAATTAATTATTCTTTGATCTGGACACGATCGATCGAGCACGTCGCCTTGCCCATTTTAAACAGAGTCCAATCTGCTAAATGACATGGCGGCCCCATCTACCGGTTTCGAGTGGGGAAGGTATGTGACCTCAGCATTAGGATTAAGCAGCTCCCATCTGAAAGAAGTAAGCCAACGACAAGATTAATCAAAGATTATTATTCAAATTCGAAATTTTCAGTATATATAACTTAGCTTACTGCCAAATAACAAGCTCTATTTGCACCAGTACTACGTGCTAGCTAAGCTAACAGATATGAAAAAAAAACAATTAATTTGCACTATGGTTTAGATGGTTAATTACTTGTATCCAACAGCTAGATGATGGAGCATGATAGTAAGCTGCAGCCTTGCCAGCATGTTCCCAGCGCAAACCCTGGGCCCTCCACCGAACACCTGGTACGTTCCTGGCTTTGGCGGCGTCTGATAAAGTGATCGATATATAGCAATGTTCAATGTTGAATCGTCAGTGCAGCAAGTTCCAATTAATTAATCTATGGTACAAGCTATTTGTACACTCTGATATCTAATAATAATAAGGGAACGATAGAAAAGGCAACGGGAATAGCTAGCTCCCAGAACTTACGTCCCATCTGTCTGGGTTGAAGCTGAGTGGATCATCATAGTAGTTGGCGTCGGTATGCAAGGAGCGCAGCCACACCACGACTCTCCACCCTTTAGGAATCGTATAACCTAGTACATGTAATGAATTTAATCACTGGCTTGTCCATTAATTCTTCCATTCTAGAGTAGTGAGAGGTACTGTATTGTATATATATAATGTGACTCCTTAATTGCCTCTGTATTCGACATCTCTAAGTGCTACGCGATGGACCATTGGAGCTATGTTGGCAACTCGAATTGTTTCTTCTACCACCTGCGAAGACGATGGGCTCAGAATAAATAGCACTATGCACATCCTTGGGCTACTGCGTTATATAATTGTATATATAGTTGTATTGTGTGACTTATGATACGCATCGTCATATGTACCTTGGCAGTGTACTTCAGGGTAGGGATGTCATCCAGGGTAATGAAGCCACCATTCTTGTCTCTGCTTACAGCGTCGTTCTCCTCCTGACACGTGCAAGTTGCTTAGTTAGTACAACCTTGTATTCTCCACCCTCGGTCGGTGTCCTGTGTTTGTGTCTACCCACAGAGCTTGCTAGCACCTCGCCATGTAGCTCTGTCGGGCGTGTATTCAACTTTTAACTTCTCTTAATGAAACACGTACAAAGCACGTTCCCGAAAAAAACATATGCAAGTTGCCAAGAAGTTCGGGGAGTGGCGGATTCAAGATTAAAATCTGTGGAGCCAAACTAGTTGATTTTGAATCAGTTAACACAATTTGTATATATAATTACAGATTTGATAGAGGTTTTAAGTGCACTTTTAAAAAAGCTATGGGGCCAGGTGGCCCCACAGCTTCTACCTGGATCTGCCACTGAGTTTGGTATAACCCGATCGAGAAAAAAAATACATCATATAGTATATAGTTGCGCTGGATTTTACTAGCTAGTTTATTCAAGGATTGGTCTCTTCATGAACTTGCGGTGCAAATAATTGCCTCTTATTGACTCTATTGCACGACGGTGCCTCAAAAAACTAGCTTATCCAAGAAGAGAATCGTGTACAGTACAGCTAGCTTACCCTCAGCTTGTGAAGAGCATGGGGAGATTTGGCTAGGTGATAGGCCGCCCACATAATGGCGTTGGCAGTGGACTCGTAGCCCGCGACGACGAGGGAGACGATGTTGTCAACCACCTCGTCATCGCAGAGCTTCTTCCCTTGCTCGTCTTCCATCTCCATCAGCCCGCTCATCAAGTCGTCCTTGTTGGCATCCACCGTGCCATCTCTCCTCCTCCTCTGGACCTCCTCTCTGAACACCGCGTCCAGCTTTCTGCGGCACTGCTTATACATATATAGATACTATGAGTCATCGTGCAAAATAAAAAGCTAGTCAGATCAGATGTATGTACGTAATTAGTTAAGCATGCAAAAAATAAATAAAAAAATCATGAGAGCGATCGACATGATCGAAAGCATCTCCTCACGCACAGCTCGAGCGTGACGGTAGGCCGTTCCGGGGAAGTCTAACGGGAACGCCCTGAATCCAGCAACTAAGCCGGCGAACCACCCGTCCATCATGTCGGTGAGAGGCGACGGATCCATGCTCACGAACATCTTGCATATGTTCTCGAACGTCACCTGCATGTGCATGCGTTAGTTTTATCCTACTAATTATGTCGCTTCAAACTCGAACGCAATTATAATAGAGAGCCTGCTGTGTACTTTCTTGATCTCAGTGGCGGCGGAGATGGTGCCGCAGTCCGCCCACGACCGCAGCGCCGCCACGACGCGCGGCTGGACGACCTCGGCGATGGCCCGGAGCGAGCCGGGGCGGTTGATGGCGGCGAGGATGAAGCCGCGGAGCCTGGCGTGCTGGCTGCCCTCCACGTTCACCACGCAGGAGAGCCCGACGAGCTCCGGCGCCGGCCACCGGATGCCGAAGGTGACGTCCTGGGAGGACTGCAGGACGAACTTGTTGGCCGCCGGCGAGCAGACGAGGACGGTCGGCGAGCCGAAGAGGTGCGTCCGGTACACGCCCTCGCCGGCGGCGGCGGCGGCGGAGTAGCGCCTCCTCTTGGCGTGGACGAAGTCGTCGGGGCGGCGCGCGAGCTTGTAGTACCAGAGCAGCGACAGGCTCTCGCCAACGAACGGGAGGCCCATGTGGCCAGGCGGGAGCCTCGCGCGACGCCGCCAGCGCTTCAGCGCGAACAAGGCGCAGTGGCTGAGGTCGTTCACGTGCCACACAGCGAGCGCGAGCAGCGGAACGGCGCCGATGAGGAGGCCGATCCACCACGCCCAGTCGTCCGCCGCCGCCGCCTGTGCGCGCATCGACATCGAGCTGCGGGCTCGGTCACTCAAACACTCCAGCAGGCAAGCACGGTATCCCAGGTTCGCGGGCTGGTGGGAGTGGAGTGAACTGCTACCTGTGGCGTTTCATATATAGGAGCAGCAGGGGAGGAGCTACGTGTACTTGTATTCCCTGCCCCCCCCCCCCCCCCCCCCCCACATGAATGAGCTATATTCGTATCAATTTAGAGCAACTATAATAAACGTTTATCGCTGGTTGATTACGTGTGTCTATTCAGCCAATGCAAGAAACCCCCCCACGTGTATCGAACAGAAGAATACAAATGAAATAGAAAAGGATGACCAAGCAAGGTAGTAGTCACCTGATTATATAAGTGATCATAGATGATGACTCTAGTAATACACAGTAAATGAGACGGCAACAACATGTGAGTGGCGCTATGTTATTAGACAATACTCTTGTCCTTATGCAGCTGTAGTGCTTATTCTTTAGTACTATACTCCGTATTTGCTTATAATTTGGTTCTATTCGGATGATCCCGATAGGTAGATGCTTCGGCTTTAAGTCCAGACGCGGACAAAGTAAAAGTGGTTGCAAGAATATTGGAGAGTCAAACTATTTTAATTTTAACTAAAATTATAGAAAGAAATACAAAGATTTATGAGACCAAATAAATGTACTATAAAAATATATTTGATGAAGAATCTAATAATACTTAGTTGATATTGTAAATATTATTATCTTATTATATAAACTTGGTTAAAGTTGAAATAGTTTGACTCTCCAAGATTCTTGAAATGACTTACAATTTGGGATGGAGGGAGTACTTGCCTAACTGATGAATTACTACGTACTAGTATAATCTGATGCTGATGGCTAGGGATGAAAACAGACGAAAACGGACGGGAAAACCATGTTTCTACTTTCGTTTCTATATTTTCTTTGCGAAAACGGAATCGGTTCGGAAAATGCGGTTTAGAACAAAAACGGAATATATGGACATATGAAAACGAATAAATACGGATGAAGAGTCAGGAAATTAATTTACAATAATATTCTCAAGTATTTATGAACAAAGTCACAAAATAATATACACATACGAAGTTATTGGTCAAATATTCACTATCATTACATGTATTAACATGATTAGTAGGCTTAGAAACATATAAACTTTTAGACATATCTTATATATATTGAAAACGGAACGAAAAGCGGAATAAATATAGGTCAATTCAGTATAAAAATGGGATTACGCGGAAACGGACGGAAAAATCTTTCTTCTACTTCTGTAAATATAAAAACAGAATCTATAAATACGAAAACAGACGAAACAAAAGTAGAAAACAAAACTGGGTCCGAACGAAAAAATTTCCATCCGTTTTCAACCTTACTAATGACAGTCAGGTTTGGCACAGGCAGCCAATGTCAATACTGCGTTGGTAATGTATAAGCCATAAATCAGGCCCAATTAAGGCCCATCTATACCCATCTTAACCCAAAAGCCCACCACGTTCCCGTGAAGAGGCGAGCCGCGGACGACCCCAGCAAGGCAAGTCCACGAAGGAAAAGGCAAAAAGGAAAGAGCAGCAACTACGAGCACAAAGGAAAAGGAAAATTCATTCATCTCGACATCACAAGAACGCGACCTCACCGCCGAGCTCCCTCCCTCTGCGTCGGTGATGGCATCTCAGAGCTCCAAGACCGCGGACACCGCCACGCCTCCGCCGGAGGCCGCAGCCACCGCAGAGGCGGCTCCGAGCGCTGCTTCCTCAAGACCGGCACAAAACCCTACCGCTGCTGCAACCGCGGCGGCCGGGGCCACAGATCTGGAGAAGAAGATGCGCCGCGCGGAGCGGTTTGGGACGCCGGTGGTGATGTCAGAGGAGGAAAAGCGCAGCAGTCGCGCCGAGAGGTAAGTGTTCTGTGGATCCCCTTTCCCTAGGGTTTAGAGGATTTGTCCTAACAAATCCTGAAAGTTCATGTTGGAAAGTGTTTATTCAAGCACAGTATGTCAGTAATCTCCTGACAGTATAGATGTGCTGCAGTATTGCAGTGTGCATGTTTTGGTCCTTGGGTGTGTATTGAATTGCAACACTGTAGGCTTTTAGGTGAAGTAGATACTTGGTCTAGCTCCGTACATATCTACCTGTGTTCTTCTGAGGTTGCAGTTGTTCACGATGTTGCAAAGCACTTGGGTGATATTGCAGCAATTCTGTGCTCTGCATTATTTGATGAGGTGTCCAATTGTTGCTGTGCTTCATAGAGATTTCAGTGCATTTCAGGACCTAAACAGCTAGGTCCTTGCATGAATGATGTTTTATTGTTTTAAGTGTTTCATGCAGTTTATAACTAAAGTTACTGGATTGTTGATACCTTTGAGCCTTTATAGTTTTATAGGTCATGTGTCCCCTTGATACTGCCTGTGTATTGAATCTTCACCCTTGATTTCCATCCATCGTTTCTGTGTTTGTTTTGTAGGATAGGCAGTTAGGGGTTCAAAAGATTTAGGTACTTAATATAATTCATCTGTTCCCAGTCTTTAGATGCCCATACAAAATTGTGGACAATTATATGCAAAACCTATAGTAAATAAAAATTCAGAATATATCAGTCTATTTTTCTAGTTTTAATCCACTTTGTTAAGCATCAAAGGAAAGAAAACCCAATTATATGGTTTAATTTTGCAAGTAAATCGTACAAGTCCCCAATTCCCATATGGAGCTTACTGGTATATTGCCTATCTAATTAAGCCATAGGTGTTTTGATTTGATCCATCAAGCCTATAGACTACTTCTAGTTTTGAAATGAAAGTCTTTCAAAACTGGAAGTACTCCTCCGTTTCAAATTGTAAGTCGTTCCAAGCATCTTGTGAGAGTCAAACTATCTAAAACTTTGACCAAAATTAGAGAGAAAAATATAAAAAATGATGACAACCTAATTAAAGTATACCATAAAATATATTTGACTAAGAATCTAGTAATACTTAGTTGATATTGTAAATATTATTATCTTATTATATAAACTTGGTCAAAGTTGAGAAAGTTTGACTCCAAGATTTTTGGAACGACTTGCAATTTGGGATGGAGGGAGTAGTCTATAGGCTTGATGGCTCAAATCTAAACGCCTATGGATTTCCTCTTTAACTTTTGGTTTGATGTTTCTAACCTCAGTGATAGTCAGATCTCAGATCTGAATGTGCTAGATTAGTGCCCATCTGGCATGGTTTCTGTTGGCTCAGGCTCGCGCCACAGCTCCATTGGCTCCTAGTTTATAATAGCAGGACAGAGAAAAATGGCTTCACCTAGAGAACATGCCAAAAGGGCCCTTAGTTTACTTAGACTATCTCCAAGAGCATATGCAAAAATAGGAGATCCATTGAATGGTATGGGTCACGCTATGGCAAATGGCCAATGGGTCAGCACCTAAAAATTGCGTTTTCCAACAGAGTAGTCAAATGAAACAGCTGTGCACTTTCATCTTCTCTCCACCTTCCATGAACAGTGGTTTGGGTAGCACAGCAGATGACCCTTTTTTGGGTTCCGCCTCCCTCCACACCCAAAATGAGTCCTTCTTTTGGCTATTCTGTTGGACAGCATTTTTGGGCCCCAAAGCAATGTAAAGTAGGCATTTTGGGTTTGGGTTAGAGTATGCCTATTCTCTTGGAGATAGTCTTAGGTGTTAAGGTTCTAGGTAATAAAATGATGATGTGTTGTTAACTTGTTATTGAACTCTTAATTGCATATGAAGTGGGTAACTTCATTATACAATGTTAAATATGCGCGGTATACTTTTGGGGTGCTTACACTGAAACTAGAGGTAGTCACGGTTCATTTGTGTAGTGTTTCATGTAAGTTCTAGATAAGGTTGTGTAGTTACATAAAACCAAGCATAACTTCACTTTTCAATCCACTCAAGGACCAAGCTTAGTAGAGCCTCTGCTCTTTCGTGTTTATTCGAGCATACTCCAAACTTTGATCATTCCTGTTTGGCTGATCAACTTTCCAGATGATATAGTACAATTACTAAGTAAAGTGCATTTCACTTGTCTTGTCTACAAGATTTGGGACTGGATCTTCAAGTGTAAAGGAGGAAGAGAAGAAGAAGTCCAGGGCTGAGAGGTGTGTTAATTTTAGAAAATCCTCTAATGTTGTTCTAGATTTTTCATATGCTCCCAGGTAGTGAACTGACGCATGGTCAAATGAATGGAATTGCCAGGTTTGGCCTTGCCTCATCCTCTTCCTCTTCCTCAGATGAGGAAGCTAAGAAAAAGGCCCGTTTGGAACGATTTGGTCAGGGCACAAATGTTGACAAGGCGGAAGAAGAAAAAAGAAAGGCACGAGCTGCCCGGTTAGTAAATGCGGCAGTAGCATGTCATTCCTGATTATTCTCTGTGGAACCTAGAAACCAGCTCATCTCTTCACAACTTGATCAGATTTGCAGAAAAGTCAAATGGATCAGCTCGGGAAAATAGCAAAGACAGCTCTAAGCAGGTATGTTTTACTTTGCATGGTTATGTGAAGAGCTATGGGGCACCTGGTCCATGTGATTTTTTCAGAACTTTCACCTCCAGTTGGTTTTTATTTGGGGTTTGTAATTGTACTAATTGATTGACACAGGATGCAGCCACTGTTACAGGCACAGCTTGATTTCAGCACTCTGCATTCGCCCTTCGATGAGGTTAGACAATGCTGTTACCCTCGAAGAACAACGTTTTCCTTACCAAGACCTACTTCTTTCCCTAACATGAATATCAACTTGGTCTCCTGCAGGTCTCAGATATTATCCTAGGAGACTTTGGTGAAGCCATAGCTTTTGTACACCAGTAACTGCATGAACGGGCGTCATGTGTTTCCCAGTCATGTTGAGTGATGTTATTACCGTGTATGACTTTCTTAGTTGGAGGGCACTGGCAGTGTAGCTAGATTTGCTGCCTGGTTTGTGGATGGTCATGTACCTTCGGTTGCCCTCTTTTATTTGGTGACACGATGATTTCGTTTCCATGTACCCCAGTTTGACTAGTTAACTGTTAGAAGACAAGGTCGCCGTCTTTTTGTTGTGCCCCGTGTTTCTGTTGCTAGAATGCTACAAAACGGGATATGGAAACCCATAATAACGGAGCATCAAGGAGCATGGCACCTGAGTAAAGATAACGCATGCAGTGCAGGTGCGTTGCTCGTCCAGCGGATATATGGTCCATTTGCGAAAAGCTAGTGGGACGGTATGTGCGTAGGGATCCAGCAAAATGCCGTTGGCGTTTTCTCTGAAAACCGTATCACATTGTGTGCGATAAACTCATCAGTTAACAGAAACAAATAAAGTCCACAGATTCATTCTTTGTAAATAGTGACTCCACATGAGCCGTCTTATTCCATTCTCTACAGATGGACCCCTAAATAGCTATATGTATAAATCGCCGTAGTTGAAAATAAACACATGCAAGCACTAGGAATACTTCACGGAGGCAGACAAGTACACCGTAAAAGCGAATCACACGGTTTCGAATTCGTAATGTACTGTGGCCTCAGTGGCCGTAGAGTTCCTGGTGGGCGACGAGCTGCGACTGCGACCGCCGCTCGATGGTGTAGCGCAGCTGCTCCTTCACCCGCCGCAGCGCCAGGAGAACGGACTCCACGTCGCCGTGCGGCTTCGGCGGCGGCCCCGTTTGAGCGGCCGGCTGATGAGGCTGGGGGTCGGCTAGAACGATCGCAAGCCTGTTGGTCTCCTCTTCCTCCTGCCGTTCTTCGTCTTCCTCGTGACTCCTGGCACGGACGACCTCTCCTGCTTGCGTGTCGTCGTCCTGCGTTCTTGGACCGTCGCCGTCTGCTACAACGGGCTGGGGGTCTACAGGCACGAGCGCTAGCCTGTCGTCGCTTTCGTAGAACGCTTCTTCGGACTTTGCTGAGCCACAGCCACTGGATGCATCGAGGTGTTCCCTGGGACAAGATCAGCACATTGTAGCAGGGCGTGTGAGAAATAAACCGCAAATATAGCTGCCAAAAACTGGAATGCATTTGCTTATTTCTTTCAAAAAAGAATGCATTTGCTTATTATCGTTTGTTGTTACTTGTAGTCGTGCGCTTTGCAAATGCGCAATCATTGTTTCGGAAGTTATCATGTTTGGTTTGCTTCACTCTTTATCCTGATGGGTACAGTGCAATGTTCTTCCACCTCCCATGCAGGCAGCAGGCATGCTAATATGCTATACTAAGGCAATCATTCTGTTCTAAGGCAAAGGGTAGCACTAAATGTTTCCTCTGTACCTAACATGGTGAAAGATGCCTATTGGAGCTAGCATCCATGAGCTCAAAAAAGGGCAAACATTTAAGAGGAGGAATGCTGTCATAATTCTTGCTGGAAGTCTGAAATATACGAAGAAGGCTAGAATCCAGTAACTATGATGATGAAAACAAAAACAAACCCCTGAATAAAGCTAGTATTTTTTTTATCAACAAGACAATTAACTACCAATTGGCATTGAGTTGATCTGCACGCGTACCTCTCTGAATCATGGTCACCGCCACTCCCCTCTGAGCTGCAGTGGGTGGTGTTTCCGGCAAGATCCATGGAAGAACCAGGCCGGGATTGCTCTGACACAACGGAGCACCAGCTCCCGTCCTGGGAGGACGAATTCACCTGAGTGCATGATCCCTCTGACGATTCCCTGGCGACGTCCCTGTCGGCGTCGGAGTCTCCGGAAGGACCGGATGCCAGCACAGAACCAAGATTGGTCAACGAGCCAGGGCCGTTCCTCTCCTCCGCCTCCGCCTCCACCTCCGGCGCCTGGTGACCGGAGCGGCCATTGGAGGACAGCGACCCAATGGAGCCGTCCGAGAGCTCGACGTCCAGAATCTTGAGGGATTCCAGCTTCTTGATGGCCCTCCTGAGCCTCCTCTCCGCCTTGTTCCTCACCTTGACCTCGTCGGCGAGCTTCTTCTCTAGCTCGTCCAGCTGAGACCCAAACCGCCCATCAAAATCGACAGAGAAAAAGAGTTCAATTAGTTGTGGGAGCCAATAGGAATTAAAAGAGGATGGCGCAGTACGGAATGTGCTGCGGGAGGTGGGATAAGGGATGTGATGTAGTACCCTTTTGGACAGTTGGTCGGCCTCCTCCTTTGCAGCCTTGGATGCCACCCTCTCTGCGAGAAGCCTCCCCCTCAGGCACTCCACCGTCCTCATGCCACCGCCACCGCCACCGCCACCGCCACCACCATCCCCACCCCCACCGCTCACCCTGCAATCAATGCAAACGAAACAGAAATGCAGAGCTAGCTCAGATATTGATCCTAGGATCCCAATGGAGCCACCAAGAAGCGGCTCAATGCAAGAACTAATACTCCTAGCACTAGTTTCAAAAAGAAAGAAAAGAAAAAAAGGAATGGTGCTAGAGTTTCCAAAAACAAAGAAAAGGAAAGAAAAAGAAGCTGGGAGGGAGCCATGAAACCATCCACGAATGCAAAGAAAGAATGAACCAACTCGGGGAAACTTGGCAACCTGCATTGCACCGCCGTCTGCGCAGCCATTCTCCGATCCTTCTTTTACCCAAGCTTGGCGGGCGCAGATGGGCGGGCGTGTGGTATGATATGATATGATACCGGATGGTGCTCGGGCCTGGGTACTAATCTGCAGCGTCTGGCGGCGGCCCTGGGCGCTTCTTGCGTGCGGCTCTGACTTTTGAGCTCGCGGGCAGGGGGCGGCGCAGCGGCTGCTGGTGCTGAATTAGAGGAGGCTTGAGGCGGAAGGTGTCGGACGCCTCTGTTCGGGGCGTGAGCTACTGCGCGCCAGCCTCGCCGCGCCACAGGCACACAGCACGCTCCCTGTGGGAGTCTGGGACTAGGGGAGGAGTAGAGTACCCTCGAAAAGAAGCACGGGATTTGATGACCACAGGGGGTCGGTTTGTTCGTGAGACCGTGAACGCCGCCCGTGAGGTACATTACTGGCGTCACTGGAAACATCCCATCTCTTTCACTACACTGCAGTACATTCTTCAGTCACTGTTCTTCTTTCTTTTTGCTTCACTGAAAAACCATGGATATGAGAATAGTACTTGAGGTTTTTCCCCCTGTCACAGAAGACAGAATACGAGTTTAGTCCTGAATAGCAGTCACTGTGTCACATCACAGAGGATCTGCGACTGTTTGTGACTTGTGAGCTAAAAACTAGTATATAGTTGGCCGCTGCCCTCCTAACCTTAAAAAAAAAAAATCTGATCCTGTAGATGATACAGATAAGAATGCTAACGATACTAAAGCAATGTTGTACTTACCCGGTAATAATAATGCTAATACAAGTATTAACAAAGGAGATGGTCGCAGGGGACATGTGGGGCAAGACGCCTTGGGCCTTGCAAACTGCTATCCTGAGGAGAGCGGACGGCAGAAAGGGAAGCCACGTGACAGCCCGATCCTCCTGCTGGCTGCCTGGCTCATTCATTCATTCAACCCGCTTGCTGCTGTTGGACCCCAGCCCTCGTGTCCTCTTGCTAAATTTTCTTTTCCTCGTGGTTTTTAGCAGCAGAGCCTGAAAAGAATTCCTGGCAGCCACCCACCGACTTCTCAATTTGTTTTCTTTTATTTATAGAAAAATACGTATACATCTAGACGAGTGCACCTAGTAGCATGTACCATGATACCAGGACAAAAATCGCGTCGAGCGTCCTTGTCGCGCTGCCTCACGAGCTGCCTGTGCTGCCTCCCGCGATTTGAGCTGAATCACAGAGAGAACCGAACTGAAGCGACCTGAATCGGAGAGACAACCGACAAGATGGCGCAGCGATAACAACGACAGTTGAGCTGTCCGTGCTCTCATGTGGATTCTCAAATATACTTCCCGAATGTGCCAACGAACAGTATAAGCACGCATGTTTGGTGAAACAAAGCATACTAGTATATCTTTAGACTGATCGGAACTGACCTGCCTTGTCAAATGCAGAGAGGAATTGGCTGGAGAGGTGCTGGAGCAGGGAGATTATTGGCATTCGGCACCGCCCACGCTAGTGAAGCGTGAGTGGTTTGTGAACATACATGAGATTCTCCTCCTGCCGCATGAGCTGCTGCTGCCGCCGCCGCCGTTCTTGTACCGTACGAAAATTCCTTCACCCACGAGCTTAACAGACAGGAATAATGCGCGAATAATTGGCACGAGGAAACCGGCAGTGACCTGAGACATTTCCCCCTGGAATCATGCCAGGCCCCGTACGGTCCACAGCATTGGGTCCTTGCCTCGCCTCCTCCGGCTGCTGCCATGCCACTGGAGGCCTGGAAGGTCTTGACGCCATGGTTAGACTACTAGAGCTTCGAGCAGTCAAAAACCTATGCGTTGAAAAGCAACAGGTACAAGAAAGTGTAAAGGGACCAAAGATGGAGAGTGTACAGTACCTGTTCCACTGGGAACGGTAACTTCTAGGAGTAGGTACGTGCCGCAGTGCAGAAGTATCCTTCTACTGGGGGTCCACGTCTTTTTTTCCCCACATGATTACGGCGGGCGTCACCAACGACCATCATTCCTAATCTGGGAGCGAGGGCTTTTCTTGCGCCGAGAGCATGCAGACGAACGATGATGGCCCGGCCGCGACGCTTCTCCGGCAAGTGAATGCAAGCAAGCACACACAGCCCATGCCGGTGCTCACATAGTCCGTGCAGGCCACCCAAAGCCAATGCAGAGACGACACCGCCTCCTTGTCCACTACTGACCTGCTGGGTAGGCGTGTCACGTGCACAAAGGTATCATACATTCATACTATCATCAGTATCACCAGGCATAACACCACCCAAGCTATTCAAAACAGTTTGAAACCTACTATATGGATCCAGACATAGGAACGGACAATTGGACATAATTAGCCAGGTACATGCTACTCCGATAGCAGAGGTCGTGCCAAGAAGGAAATGGGGGTGACAAAGGCTTCTCCTGGCCTAGAGTTGCTATGCTACGATTAAAGAGATGCGGAGATTATAGTGACTTAGCTTAACTTGAACTCCAAGGTTCCAGAGTGAGCTGGACCACCAGATATTAAGACTGTAAGGCTGAATGCTTCACATCGTCTCATCAAAGACGGCACCAGAAACATTATCATATTGCCACATGCCCACATCTGCGCAGCCTGTGATGAGCATGTGAACCTGGGAACAACGAAATAAGAGTCATGGATATCTAGCAGTGAGGCCAGAATAGAGAACTAGTACATGCCTGCATTTCCTCTTTGGAGTTCACGAGTTGGAAGTAGTGTAGAATGATATAAGCATGTGAACCATGATCCACACAAAAAGACAGATCTTGTCGTGCTAGCTCCATGCAGTTCTGATTCTAATGCCAGAATAGTGTGGGGGCCAGGTCTAGAGGACAGGCAAAGTAGTCTGTGCATTTGATTTCATAAGAGAGAACAAATGTTCAGAAAAGCATGACAGACTGTAGCAAAATGCATTTTATTCCACATCGTTACACAAATGGTGTTTCTATAATGTAGATACTGAAAACATCAGCTTAACATTGCAAATTAAAAACTTCGTTCGTCGCATCTGGCACTAGAGCAACTTCTGTTGATGCAGTGAAAACCGTTCTGCACATAGGACTGGGATATAGCTGATGCCTGCCAATCCTGAAAATCCAAATCAGATTGCTACTGCTTCCAAAGTTTTTACATTTGCGCAATCTCCTGTTATTTCAGTATCTATCACCTTGTAAACATAAGAAGATCATGGAATGTTGCTCTCATCGGTTTGAATTCTTATGTGTATTGGGCCTACGTTAGTTAATCAATCAAATCAGTACGACTGGAATGTTGCTCTCATTGGTTTGAACTCTTATGGGTCCAAATGGCTCTAAAAGTCAGGTGTGCTCTCAAGCATGATAATCACATCTCAACTATTAGATCTTCTAAATGCCATCAATATAACTTATCTTCGACTAGCACTGGTTGAGGACAAGCTATTTTCTACAATTCAGATCAATCAATCCATCAGCAACCACATAGTTGGCTTGCTTGCTTGATGTATATGCACCAACAATGCATGCAGACCGTTGAAGCCCCTCAATTCCAACTACACCCAGGAACCTTCTCAAGCCCACCTCCCCACATCATGCTCCTTATGATCTCAGCTTCTTCCCATTTGCCAGCATTTGAGTACAGATTAGCCATCACAATGTAATTACCGGTGTTCTTAGGCTCAATTATAAATAGTCGATCGAATACAAATCTACCAAGCTCCACATCACCAAATTCTGCTGCTCCATTAAGCAATGGACCCCAGACCTTTGCATTCGGTTCAAATGGCATACTGTTGACAAGCTCAAGAGCATCCTTTAGCATACCTGCACGGCTGAATGCAGAAACCATGCAGGCGTATTGCTCCATCACCGGATTGATACCAGAAACAACCTGCATGGAGTTAAAAACTTTACGAGCATCAGCTACCTTGCCAGTATGAGCACAAGCTGTAAGCACGGAAGTGAAGGCTATAGTATCTGGTCTGATGCCAGCAGTGACCATCTCATTGAACAGACACAATGCCTCTGCAGCTTCTCCATGAGCCGCAACGGCAGATATGATTGATGTCCATACAATTTCACTTCTATCACCAGTCAGTTTAAAGACCCTCCGAGACCCATCAAGAAATCCAGCCTTTGAGTAAGCATCAATCAATGTGGTCACAACACTGATACTCTGATCATAATTGTTTCTGATCACATACCCATGAGCTTGCTTCATTCCCAGTAGGGTGGAGAACAAATGAACTGAAGGAATGATGATTGAAAGAGTGGCTGAATTCGGTAGCATTCCAGAACCAATCATCTCATTCAGTAGTCCAAGCACCTCAGACTGGCGACCATTTTGAACCAATCCAGCAATCACTGCGTTCCAAATGCTGATACCTTGAGCATCTGCTCGCCGGAAAAGCTCCATTCCCTTGTTGACATGCCCATGGTTCATGTAACCAGTAATCATGGCACTGTAACTGATTGCATCTTTCTTAGGCATCCCTTCAAACAACTCTCTTGCATACTGCAACCTTCCACATTTGGCGTAAAACCCAACTGTTGAGTTCCACACTGCAATGTCCAAATCAAGCCCATTCTCGGCAGCAAGGCGGTGCACTCTTACCCCAAAATCGAGTGCCTTGAGCTGTGCACAAGCATGCAATACACTTGCCACTGTGACGCTGTTGGGTCTAACACCATCAGCACCATGGACGCTCACTAACTCCTGGAACAGCTCCAGGCACTCCCGGTACCACCCTGCACGAGCGCAAGCCGATATCAATGAGTTCCAGGACACCACGTCTCGCCGCGGCATTTCGTCAAATACCGCGCGAGCGGAGCGCGAATCTCCGGCGTTCGCGTACGCTGTGATGAGACCATTGGACACGAACAGGTCGTCCCCAAAGCCGCGATGGACCGCGACGGCGTGGAGCTCCGCGGCGACGAGTGCAGACAGCCTCGGTCCGGACTCGGCGAGCGACTTGAGGAGCGCGGAGAGCGTGATCTCGTCAGGAGAGATGCCGGAGGCGGCGAAGAGGCGGACCGCCGCGGAGGGATCGGGCGAGTGAAGCGAAAGTGCAATGAGGATGGCGTTCCAGGCGAAGACGCTGGGCCGCGGGATGGCGTCGAACACCCTGCGTGCGTCGTCAAGGCGGGCTGCGCGGGAGTAGAGGGAAATGAGCTTGGAAGCGAGGAAGTTGGAAGGCGTAACCGAGAGAGCGACGAGGCGGGCGTGCAGCTGGCGGCCGGCGGCGAGGTGACCGGTGTCTGCGCAGAGCTGGATGAGGTGGCCGTACGCTCGAGGGTCCGGCGGCACGGCGGTGAGCCACGACGGTAGCTTCATTCGCTCTTCAAGAATGGCAGGGTAGTGGACTTAGACAGTTAGACTAGTCCTTTCATAAAATAAATAAATTATATATAAATGAAACGAAAACCGGTTTTTTTAATAAGATTTCCATATGAAACAGTTTACTTTTCTGCAGAACAAAAAATGTCACATTTTAATGAGCCTTTGATCTCAAGATTTAGCCAAGTTCACTTATCCAGATTTCAACCTTTTTTTTTTACATAGAACAGTGTTTTTCTCTTCTAACAAATTAACATCATCTAAAATCCGCGCTTCTCCTTAGACAACTGACTCCTTAGACAACTGAACAGGGTCTTAAACCGTGGACTCTATTAAACTTTTAAGGTTTTCAGATTACATGGCCAAGATCGTCGATCGAGGAGAAACAACTTTATCTATTGCCACTGAACAAAACAGCTGCAATATTTAAAAGGGCTACACATTAGATACGACAGACGGGATATTATCACAAAGAAAAAACCTGAAAAGAATAATTGTATGCTCCTGGCATATGATATGTGTAGATTACAATGGTAGAACTCCACACGCACAAACCTCCGGGTTTTGTGTATGTATAAGGTTACAATCTTCTGCGTTGCAGACTTATATCTCATTACGCACGCAAGGTCACATGTCTTGTTTCTAAGAATCTAATAGGATCCTGGCATGCTTCAGCAAATTTAGCGGCAAATCCACCAAAAATAGATGACGCACAAGTTACTGAGGAATGAGGATCTCAGCCAGCTCTTGGGCTCAGGTCACCAATCAACTTAACAGCCTTCCGAAAATTGTACGATCACGAATGGAACCTTGCCTTCCATGTTTCTTCTATTACACTATGTATATTGTGCTAATACTACTTTAGAAGTATCCGCCATATCTTTCTCATGTACACCACTAGGGACCATATGGCGAGTCCAGCGGAAACATAAAGTAGAGCAACTCCAGGGGCAACTAGAGCACCTTGCGCAGGTAGACTGCAAAACAGAGCGCATAACACGAACCATATCATGCATCAATTGGAAAAAGGAAATAATAGCAAAGCTACAATAACATGGACAAATGAAATTTCACGTACCTTGGGTCTCTGCTGGCGAGAAGCAAAGACAATGCTGTCATCTGCGTCGCTGTTTTCCACTTCCCTAAGTTGTTAACTGCAACAGCCTGTTGTGGCAAGTTGAAATTTCGTTAGTTGTTGGACTTCTATCAATACAGTGGAACAGAAGAGTAAAAGGGGATAGAGGAACCTCAAGAACTTTGCTATTCTGAGATGCAGCCCATTCTCTCACAGCTGACATTGTAATCTACATAGAAACAGACAAGAAAAAAAATCTTAGTCGGCATACCAGCAGCAGAAGTAACTCATAAGTCGTACCAAAAAGCAGTAGAATCAACTTTTATTCATCAAAAAAGAAAATGGAAGATATGTCTATGACGAAGAAAAGAGAACCAGAACTAAGAGCATCTTCAGCAGATTGAGAAAATGTGATCCATTTCCCCAATAACCCGTGATAAAGGGAATTATAAGGGTAAAAAAAAAACAAGCTCAACAATTCGCCTTTCCAATCCCTTCTCCCCTATTTTGTTCTCAACTGAGAACTCTCTCAACCTCAAAAAAGGGGGGATCAGTTCTTCATCCCCTTTCCTTCCCTCAGTCGACCCACCAGGTGTTCATCATTGATATGCCCCTGCACCACTTAGCCACTGGGACCACGCGTCACCGCACCAGGTCACGCGACGCTCCACCATGAGAGAAAAGAGAGGGAGTCGGGTGGGTGACCAGATTGTCATGTGCCACGGCGCCGCCACTGTGCCAGGTGCTGAGTGGGCGTGTCGGGTATCAGGTGACAGAGAGAAGAGAGCGAGGAAAAGGAGAATGGTGAGAGAGGGGGAAAAGGGAAATAATTTGAGGTAAAGGATTTGCTGCAACACCCATCCCTTGCATCCCATGTATGAAGGAGATCCCCCAGCAAACGATTTTAAGGGAAAATCGATTGGTGGAGTTGCTCTAAAGCCACTCATGATAGCACATTCACAAAAATTAGGAAGGCTATCGAGCAATTCTCATGATTTCCCTAACTTTACTTTTATGGCAATCTAAGGCCCGTTTGGTAAGGGTCCACCCTAATTCTCACTCTGGTGAGGAGCAGGTGGGAAGTAATTCTGTAATGATTTTGGTGGGGATTGAATGGGGAGCAGTTTTTTAGCTCCTAATGCAAAATGGAGAAGCAATTCTTGTCATGTTCCCACCAGAATCGGTTGTGTTTTATACGTCGGGAGTCTATGAGTGATTCCCATGGAAAATCTGGAGCTGGGAACACTCATAAATGGCGCCTTATATAACTTAAAATACCAGGAGTATCAAAAGAGTTAACTGATGCTCAGGCTTTAGTCCTGTTTCAAGAAGCCACAATACTGCATGGTAAAATAACTCCATCATACTTAAGAGGCAAGCCACACTGGGCTCCACTACAGGTGGTAGAGATTCCAAAATATTTTCCATTTCATGAAGTTATAAGCATATGTATGTATAAATGCATGCACTTTTCCATTTCATGAAGTTATAAGCATATGTATGTATAAATGCATGCACCTGATACTATAAGCACCAAACTTAATGACCAATTTGGCAACTGTAATGTTGAGGGATAAACATAGAGATAATGTCAGCTAAGCAGACAGTAATGCATAACCATGTATCAACATAAGTCACAACAGCATTCTGAACCTTCCAGATTTATGATTCCTCACCAAGACAAAAATTACAATGAACAAATGGTTCCACTAAATACTTTGGAAGTGGCAATGCAGATTGGCAGAGTAACTACCTCTCTCCCAATGATAGCAATGGAAGGGACTGTTAGAAGCCATGGCCCATCATTGAGCAGTGATGTTTCCAAAGGTTTAGTGCATAGCAAAACTAATGTTGCGGCTACCATAAGCTGCAGCAAAGAATAGAGAAATTAAGTTTCATTCTGTCAGTAGCTCATTTTGAGAACTGATAATCTTAGTTTAGTTGTAAACATGCCAGAAAATGGTGTGCAGCAGAGAGAGAAAGAAACCTTGTCTGCCACAGGATCAAGAAATGCACCAAAAGGTGTTCCTAGCTGCATCTGTATATAAACTAGATCATCAGGAAACATAAAATGTTTTTTTTAAAAAAAAAACACTGGAACACAACCAAGTTGCATATAATTCAGATAATATTTCTGGCATACCTTTCTAGCAATGTAACCATCTAGCCAATCAGTGACTGCAGCAGCAAGGAAGATGCCTGTTGTGGCCGTAGCTGCCCATGGACCCTCCATGTAGAAAGCTGTTGATGGTAGAAATGATAAGAACAGGTAAAAATAAGAGAAACAAACCAAAACAGTACATCTGCAGTCGAATAAACATTATTAGGTTGAACACAAGCACCAAACCAAATAACATGTAAGCACGCATAAACAGCAGCACCCAGCAGAAACGAAAAGAAGTATAATGTGTCTGAAGCAATAGCACATGGTACTTAATCCTGCTACCTAGAAGCCGGAGAAAAGACAAAGTTGTTCAAGGAGGTTGGTGATCAAGTCCAACTTCATGAAAATTAAGTTGTTGGGCCAAACAAATAGTTCACAAGCAAACAAGTAATGTTTCTTTACTTTATATGGATGATAAGTATCATGTCAATCCAAATCACTGCACCGACTCCATGCATCAACAAAAGCTAAAAGAAGATGCCTGCTCGTATTTCAATAAAGCTTTAGGGTGCGTTTAGTTCCCAAACTTTTTGGGAAGTTTGAGGATTCTGGTACTGTAGCACTCTCGTTTGTATTTGACAACTTTTGTCCAATCATGACCTAAGTAGACTCAAAAGATTTATCTCGACATGTACAGACAAACTGTGCAATTAGTTATTTTTTACCTACATTTAATGCTACATGCATGTGCCGCAAAATTGATGTGACGGGGAATCTTTCAAAAAAATTTGGGAAGTTGGGGAACTAAACAGCCCCTTAGGCTGTTAGGATATATGAAAGCAAACTATCAAAAAGAAATGTTTCTTTACCTTGTATGGATAATAGGTATCATGTCAATGCATTTAATCGCTGCACCGACTCCACGCATCAACAGGAGATTAAAAAAAGATGAATGTGCAAAGTCATTTCAATAAAGCTTTGGGTCATTAGGATAAATGAAAGGGTAATTGTTTTGGCACTTGGACTTATGGAAACTGGCAATGGATACACATGTTTCAACCAGCCTCATTTCAGAAAGAATTTATTTTGATATAATTACTGAAACCACGAATTTTTCTGTTCAAGCTGCATAAAAGATACCTGATTTTTAGGTGCGGTAACATGTATGGTTTTTCCGATCCTAAGACCTTAGATTAGAACTTACAAGAGACCTCAGTATATCTGGGCAGCATACTCCACAACCACCTCATACAGTTTGATGTGCTGGTTGTAGAAGGTGCTGGCCAGGTACAGCTGGTTGGGGTTATTAAGGAGTGGGACATTGTGTAATTTCAGAAACATGAAGCCTTTATTTAGTTATATTATATGCGCCACAGTCCAGAATCCCCAGGGTTATTTGCAAGTTGGATCATAAACTCTTTTCGTAGGTAGTTAAGGCGAAAATAAATTGTTTGTGCAAGTTACATGTATGCACTGGCAGTTCAAGATTAGGACAGTGAATTAGGAAGGTTAAAACATTCATATAACAGCTCCAGCATCGGTCACTGTTAAGTGAGTAAATAGTTAGAACAATTTGTTCCAGCAACAAACTTTTTTTTTAATGTCTTCCAGCAATATAAGTAGCCTTTTTGGGCTTTTACTCATTAGTTTTTCTCCTGCAAGTCTTCCACTGAATAAAACATGACTTCCCGTATCCACCCGCCTCATGATCCGACAACAGAAGCAGCCGCACGAAGAGGAAAAAAACAAAGGTAAAAGAAAATAAACAGGATTAACTTACTGCTGATGAGGAGCGGAACGGCAGCGACGCGGCCAATGGTGAGCACGGTGGGCAGCGTGAGCAACCTGGGCGGCGCGGGCGCGGGCGCGGGCTCCTCCTTGCGCATCCTGTTCACCGGCGGCACGTCCTTGGCGAGGCCGTTCAGCGGCGGCACCCGCCTCTTGGTGGCCCCGACCCCCGCGTCAGATCCCATCCCTTCCCCGCCGGAATGCGGCGCCGCGGCGCAGAGCCCCCGCGCCGACGCGGCCGCCGACGGCCACCGGAACCGGCGGGCTGCAGCGACGAGGGCGGCCGCCGTGGTCGGCGGGCGGCGGCGGTGGTGGCCGGCGGCGGCGGGCGGGGGAGGAGTGTGAGGAGAAGGGGCGGGGATCCGGGCCGCCGCGCGGGGGGAGAAGCAGGGCTTGGCGGCTGCGGCTTTGAGGAGAAGGGATGCGTGGGTGGCGACGGATGTGGGCATGGGGCGGATTGATTCCTCCACTCCGGCTCTTGTGGGTTGGGGGTTGAGGCGTAGAGGGGCGGCCTCGTCTCGTCTCGTGTACGGGAGGGAGGAGGGAGGAGGGAGGACGGGAGGAGGGGGCCCGGCTTTGCGCGAGAGCGAGAACGGCGATTGATTGATTGGGATTTTTTTTTTTTTTGGAACGTGATTGATTGGGATTTGGTTCGGCGCCGCACCGCAGTTACGGCTCCCGTGTCCCGTGGCAGGAGCCTAGTCGGATTTCGGTTCGGGTCGGCTGGGCTGTCCGACGGCTGGATCCCAGTGAGCAGCGAGCGAGGATTTGGGTGGTGGTGCAGGTGCTCGTGGATCGTGGAGGATGAAACGTTTGAGTTTGACAGCTGAGACACTTGAAATCCTGTCAAACGGCTGAAACACTGAAACGATGATTTAGTGCTGAAAACCTTAAACGTTTTAAGATTTTGAACTAGACTTGTGAAACTACCTGAACTAGGTGTTTTACTCGTAAAATACTTCGACTAAATGGTTTGGTGTTTCTAACGAAAACGTTTCTCGACTGAAACTGAAATGTTTCAGTGTTTCATCCGATTCTTCGGTGAATCAGAACCCTACCAAACGCACACTGAGAAAGCCTTTTCCAAAGCTGCTTTTTTTCCAGCACAATGTGCATAAAAAAACAGGTACTCGACCCTTTGTCTTAATTTTTTTTCAATTATAAAAAAAGTTTTTTTTATAAAAAAATTCAACATCAGTTAAAATCAGCGTTTCTTTTGAGACAAACGAATAGCAATACTTATTATAATGCCTTATAGAAGCTACTTACTCTCTCTCTGACCTTTTTATTAGTTCCGATTTTCGTACCACAAATTTAACTAAGGTTATAGAAAACATATGTAACATTTATATTTTCAAATAAATTTATTAAAAAATTAGATTAAAAGATCTATCTGATCATAAACACTAATATTTTTATATAAAATTAATCAATGTCATTTCTCTGGAACGAGAACGACAAATATTTAGGGACGGAGGAAGTATAATTAAGGAGAGAAGATGGTCTATTTAAAATTTAAGGAAAAAAAGATGAGGCGTGATAAAAAAAATCTTTGCGAACCACGATTAGCAATAGTTTGTATCGTGTAAATAATAGTCACGACATTTCGTAGAATCACTTTTATCTATGCTCTGAGTGTTAGGTGCGCTGACCCTGATGCTTGACGTCCGGGAGAAGTATGTTGTGGGCCACGTCGTGCAGTCGGAGTGATGGACACATGGGCTCGTCGACAAGGAAGTGAGGGGTACGTGGCCCGTTACATGACGACACGACACCTCCAGCGATAGGTGCGTGTGTTGGCGGACGGCACGACGGGACCAACGAAGTGTATACCATCCAACAAAGAATGCAACCACGTGTTGCTTGTCGTAAAAAATAATTTATAGTATTTTGATAAAATTTCTAGCGAATATTATTTCTATTTATAACTACAAATTAATTTATATAAAAATATGTTTCATGATTAATCTAACAATATTTATTCAATATCACAAATATCGATATTTTTTATATCTATGATTTATCGAACTTAAGATACAAAATCATAATACTAAACTAAAATTACATTTTTTTTAGATGGAGAGTATTAACTTTTCTGAACATGACAAGTCATGCGAGCTCATGGCTCTGTTCGGCTGGCTGGTCCAGCCAGCACCAGCCAGCCACTCAGCAGTGTTTTTCTCTCAGAACAATCAGCCAGTCAGCCGTACCGTACCAACCAGCCGAACAGAGTCACGTCTACACGGCAAGGTTTTGTTGATTTTCATTTAAGATGGGACTTCCTGCAGAATGATTTTTGAGATGGTGCTTAAACATTAACTAAGACAGAAACGAATTCAAGCGTCTCCAAAAATACTTACGGAGGCAGTTAGGAAATGCCAACCTCCAAAAATACCCGCCTCATTTTCATTCACTAGATTGAACAACCATCATCAAATCACATTAGAAACGTAGTATAACCGAAATAAAATTTAAATGAGTAACTAGAGTCACCATATGATATTGTATAGACGTCGCCGGTGGATCGGTTTAGTATAACTTATATAGATTTTATTAGCAAACTAAGCTAAAACTAAAGACCAAACGACATATCTTTCTTATGCTATTTTTTTTTCCTTTACGTGCTTATCCTCATATCTCCCATATATACATATTAACTCTAAAATGCACAAACAGACTCAAATCAAGTTATATAGACCAGGTTTCATATCTATTTTTACATATTCTTAGAAAAACACTTATAGAAAACTTTGCTGTGTTTGCAAATTGATTAAATATTTTAGCGTGTTTCCTTTTTATAGGACGATGTACCAGAGGTAGGCCTGGATATCGAGCTGGCTCGGCTCGGTAAGATAACGAGCTAGCTCAGTTCGGCTCGGCTCGTTATAACTAACGAGCTACTAAGTTGGCTCGGCTCGGTTCGAAAAAAAGCTCGAGCTAGCTCGTTAGGCTCGTGAGATAGGAATAAAATAATATAAATATATAATTTCGTATATTTCATACATCAAGTATTAATTCTATTGTTCAGCAACGAGCATATTATGGATACATACAGGCATAATATGCATATTTAGTTCTATACACATACTCATACATCATATACTCATATTCATATCCATCATTCAATAACAAACATGATATATATAAGATTTTGTTAGGCTCGTTAGGCTCGCGAGCTAGCTCGGCTCAGCTCGTTATAGCTAACGAGCTAAAACCTTGGCTCGGCTCGGCTCGTTATCCTAACGAGCCGAGTCAAGCCGGTCATGAGCCGAGCGAGTTAACGAACTTTGATTTTTTCATCCAATTTTAATCAGAGGGCATCGTCTTAATGGATGCTCACATTATCATCATGGATATTTTTAGCGTGTTTCCTTTTTATGAGGACAATGTAGCAGAGGGCATCATCTTAGATTCTTATAGTGGTCTACTAGTGGAGGGGGCTCACATTACCATCATGGATTAAGGTATGGCAGAGATATTTTTGGAAGCGTGGGCTGCTGATCTCACCAAATTTGTCGTTTAGCTTGCTTTTTTTTCTTTGTGGAAGTGCTTGCTTGGTTCCTGCCTTGTCCGGCAACGACGCAACGTCGCAACGGGCCTTAGACCATCTGCAGCGACGTCCGGTATCGGCTCCTGGAGGAGACCGATACCGGAAAAATCGCCGCAGCGGGGGCCTCTACGACGTCCGGAGTAGTTGCGGACCGGCCTCGATCCGGCCCTTTTGCGGGACGTACGGAGTCCCCGGTAAAGGACGGTGCCGGGCCCGCTCGAGGAGAGAGAAGGCCGGGGAGAGAGGAGGTGCTGGGGAGGCCGCGCCGTCGTCGATCGGAGCTGGTGAGGACGACGAGACCGCCGGCGGAGTAGGAGAGAGGAGGAGCGCCGGAGCCACGCCGTTGTCACGGCCGGCGATGAGGAAGGAGGAGACCGGCGAGAGAGAGAGACAGGTGGGTGGGGGGAGCGCCACCGCGAGCCCTTGCCGTCGGTCGGAGCTCGAGTTCGTCGCCGGGGCTCGGCCCGCTCGAGCTCGCCGCCGGATCTCGCCGCCGCGCCGTGCCGAAGGAGGAGGGGCGTGCCGTGCCGGTGAGAGCTCGCAGCCGCCCGCCATGGGAGGCGCCGCCGGAGAGGGGGGAGGGCCGCCGGTGCCGCGCCAAGGCTGCCGCCACCAAGGCCGCCGCCATGCGAGGCCCCGCCAGTGCCGCACCAAGGCCGCCGCCGTGGGAGGCGCGGCCGGTGCCGGGGGACGCGCCGCCGGGGCTGGAGGCCGCCGGAGCACGAGGAGGCTGCCGCGCCTCCTCCCGTCCACCGCCGCGCCTGCTCCCGCCCGTTACGTCGCGAGTGCGGAGGAGGAGGGAGATGAGAGAGGAGGGAGGAGAGAATGAGGAGGGAGTGATTAAGAAAAGAAAAAAAAATTATAGAGTAGAGATATAGAGGATGAATGAGTGCGGGAGAAAGTTATATAGAGGAGAGAATCTTGATGACCAGGACGGAATATTCCTTTTAGAGGATGGATTTGGAGGACAATGAGTGCAGATGGCCTTAGGCTACCTGCACCGGGAACTCTATCTGGTCCTGCAGTATGCAAATAGCAAACGAGAACACCGCACCGGGTACTCTAAACCCATTTGCTATCCTAGCGGAGCTGCCAAATCTGGGGTCTTGGCGAAGGCACCCTAAAGTACAGCGGCCCCACTACGCAGAGCGAGCTGCGCAAGGGAGCATGCGAGCGCAGTAGAGGGTCCAATTGTGGGCCCCACTACTTCAACTAGTTAAGAAATATTATACCTCACTAGGGGTGAAAGTGGTACGGATAATCCTCCGCACCGATCCGCCCGAATCCGAATTTGAAGGATATGGAGAAGTGTTTTTAATATTCGTGCGGATGCGGATAGTCCGAATCCGATTAGACGCGGATGCGGAGTAGATTATGGGATTGGCAAAATCCGATGGATACGGCGCGGATTATCCGACACTTCTAATAGAATATTCGAATATTTTAAAGAGCCCAAAGGCCTAGCCCATAGCACAAACATTATTATACTGAATAGCCCACAAGCAAATTTAAGTATCATTTTACCCAAATAGAATGGAAATTCTAGTGATTAGTTGGCTATTTGCCTAATTTTTCACGGCTACTGATCAGCAGAGAGCAAACGCCAAAGGCAAAGGCAAAGTCAGGCAAACGTCATGAATTTGATATCTGCCAAAATTCACAGGATAAACAAATGTCTAGCGATGATAAAGACGAGGATTGACGAATAAAAATTGCGAATCCGCACGTACTCCCTCCGTCCCAAAATAAATGTCATTCTCGCTTCTCGAAAAATCAGTTTTTTTAACTTTGACTAATTTTATATTAAAAGGTATTCATATCAAACGTACACAACTAATATCATTGAAAAGATCTTTAAATCTAGGTTTTTAATAAATTTATTTGAAAATAAAAATATTGCACATATTTTTTATAAATCTAGTTAAAGTTAAGAAAGTTTGACCTACATGTTTCCCATACCGTCATCTAATATGGGACGGAGGGAGTAGTACACATCTTGAAGGAGAAGCTTTGCTTAATTAATAATATGTATCTTTTAGACTCTTATTTTATACTCTTTAATGTAAATTGAGAACTTGTCTTAATTTTGTAAGTTCTTAAATGGAAGTGATGGATTGTCAGAATTGATGGTGATTATTTTGTATTGTATCGCTGCTTTATGACTTTGGTTAATGAATTGTTTTTCATCGTAAAAAACAACACGTAAGTACGTATTATCCGACCTTTAAAAATCCGCTTCCGCTCCGACGCCGGTCTGAATCCGTCCCATTTCCGACATCCGTAAAAATCCACATTCGAATCCGAATTCGTATAATATCCGATCCGCTCCGAATCCGTATAAAAAAAATACGGATAAGGATATGGGAAAGCCATTATCCGCTTCGATCCGATCCGTTTTCATCCCTATACCTCACAGACCAAAAATCCAAATTAAATTTCAATTGCGCTATTAAATTCGTTTCAATAAATACTTCAAAACAAGATATCACATGAATATATTTAGATAAATTTATTTATAAACGTGTGGGTCACACTATAAATAGAGGATAATATAGAGAATGGATGGGTGCGGAAGAAACAGATATTAAGGAGAGAATCTCGATGACTAGGACAGAATATTCTTTTTGGAGGATGAGGAGTGCGGACAACCTTAGTGTACTCTCAAATTCTCGATGCTAGAAATCATGTATATTTTTTATCTACGTACACATTACGTATAGAAACTATGTTTCCAATAAATAATTTTTACAAAATAATATTTTGTCCAATGACACATCTACTTTCTTCTTCATCTACCTATCACATCTTTTCATGTCTTAATTTTCGTATAGGGCACTCACAATGCTAGAAACTACATGTAATTTCTATGGCTGTTAATTTCCATAGACTCTACGTATAAAAATCATGGTCTCAATGGATAGTTTCTACGGAACAATATTTTATCCAATCACATGCATTCTTTCTCTATTCTATATCAATCACATTACACTATATCTTGGTTCTCGTGTAGACCTGGTTTCTAACTTAGACCCAGTTTCTATGATTTTTGCGCTCTCTCTTCAATAACTCTCTTACCACATCAGCAAAACGCTTAGGTGGCAGTGCAATTAATGTTCATAGAAAATATGATGGTTTCTGTATTAGGAGTGCCCTTATCTATATGTATGCCTAAGAGATAAATTCACCGGGGGTCCCCAAAGTTGTCGCTCTGTGTCAAATAGGTCCCCAAAATTGAAAACTGCACATTTAGCTCCCCAAAGTTATCACTCTGTGTCGAATACGTCCCCAAAATTGTCAGTCTGTGTCAAATAGGTCCCAAAGTTACAAGAAAGGGTCAGGAAAGCTGTTTATGATCCATGCATGTGTGTCCTTTTTAAGAGAAAGCACCTGATTGTTGTTGCACGATTCCTCTTTATCCGTTCATTAGGTTTATATTAGGAAAAATACCCATGCGTTGCTACGGGTGGGTATATACTAAGAAATATATGAAGTTAAACACTATTTTTACTAAGTAGTCTAAATTATTCTAAATTTCATCAACTTAAAAATCATTCATTCACAAGTTAAAAGTGCAAATGTACAATCCACCCATGCTAGTCTTTCAGTTAAGTCAGTTTTGCTTTGTCATTCCTGCGTGCGTGATTTTTAAGGTCTAATACAAATATCGGTGGATATTGATTCAAAGGAATTAAAATAAACGGGAACATGGAGGAGATCTTTAAGGTTAGTGTATTGTTTTGTATGCACTTCTCCTTGAGCGTCATTCAGGTACCGCCTCTGTAAGCACAACTGTAACGCTTCGTGGAGGTGTTCTGCAGTCCGGAAGTGTCATTGCTGCCGCATCTAGTGGAGTTGAGCACTGAGCGCAGCTATTGGGGGTACATCTACGATAGTTGCTGTGCTGCAGATCCACTCGCCCGCTGTCCGTACGTACACGTCGAGCTGCCCAGCTCCCAGCCGCCCCCACGGGCACGAGCAGCTCTGCTCCTCGCCGCGCCACCACGCCGTTTAGCTGTGCGAGCACACCAGTTCGCGCTCGTCATCCCGACACGGTTCAAGCAAAACGAGCGGTGGCGGCGTTGGTGGGCCGATGTTCCACGTCGGCGTCGCCATCGCGGTCCACGGTCGACGCCTGACCCCGGCTTTGTGGTCGGGCTCGATCAATTCACGATAAGAAAGGTACGAATTGTGGCAGTTTTATCTCAATCGAGTAGTAGTCCTTCTGGAAATCGTGTTCAACACGGAGACATAACAGGTGAGCAAAAGGTAATACGTGGACACATGCGAACGTTGCGAGGAACATAGTCATAGTCGTAGGTGCACAGGATTAGCAAAGGCCAGATAAAAAATCCAGGGGAGAAACTTTGACTCTTTAATATTTGGTATAGATATAAAATAAAAATATAGATATAGAATGAGATATAAAGAGCAGTGTTATGGAAATTAAAAAGAGGTTTTGAGGCCTATGACGATGATATGGTTTGGGTGCCACGTGCTTTTATATTAATTAAAACAATGGGAAAAAACCAATGGGATAAAAATATAAAGCACACTTTTTCATCCGTCGTTCCATGACCACATACCGCAAAATACACACTGTGTATCTCCATTCACCAATGAAGGTTACCTTGTGGCCTTATCCGTTCACCAGGTCTAGAGCATCAAGCGAGAAGGTATGCTGTCCGGCTCCAGCTTTGCTGCATATCGATCACCAAAACTGTAGTTTCAAAAAAAAAATTCAGCAAAACTGTTCGGGCGAGCGCCGCCGAGCGAAGCATGGTTTGAGCTGAGGCGCTGAGCGGATGCCTGTGGCGGGCCCGGGGGCGTAACGGCGGCAGGAGCTCCGCTCAGTCTACTCCAAGTTGTGACGCTCAGTGCCTCCTCTCTCTCTGCGATGCGACATCTAGTGGCTGCAAAGGCCACGATGTCGATGCTCGGTGTGGACTCGTAGCAGCGAATCTGAGGGTGGCTAGCGACGTCAGTGTCGGCGCTACGAAGAGGACTTCCAGGTAGCGGTGACTGAGGCGTGCCGTTGCAGCATGGTCAGACCCCTGTTAGAAGCCGGCCGAGTGGGAGATCCATAAGCGCTGCATGACTCCATCTGCGGCGACGGTGCCGGCTGCACAAGCTACGTCCTTGACGGCGGCGATGACCGCGTGAGGTCCGTCTCCGTCCCTATCCCTTCCCTGTATAGTCGACCTGCTGCGCACACCCGTCGTGCATGTCTGCTGCGCCGCCGTCGCCCCCGCCGCCGCCGCCGAGAGTATTGATCTATCTTTTCATTGCGTATATATAGAAAAGAAAATACCCTCCAGACACGAGGGAGGGCAGAGTCACGGCAAAATAAAAGACTGAATCAAAAACGCTTGACAAAAAAACTCGCAGAGTCCCAGCGACCCACGATAGAGCTTGACGAAAATTTTGGTGGAAAAATTTTCTCGTTTTATTAATAAGTATAGATAAGCTGACCATGCAGCGATATTCCTTTTCGAACTGTAGCTATCAGACAATGTGGTACTGATAGTATTGTCCAGCAAACCTGGTACTGATAGCGAAATTAGGCCCACAGAGATACCCTCCGCATCCAATACATATCGACCATTATTATTTTGCTAGCCAAATACTCCCTCCATTCTAAATTATAAGTTGTTACAAGAACCTTGAAGAGTTAAAGCATGTTAACTTTGACCAAGTTTATATAATAAGATAATAGTAATTTATAATATCAACTAAGAATCATTAGATTCTTTACCAAATATATTTTCATAGTAAACTTATTAGGTGTCATAAGTCTATATTTTTCTCTATAATTTTAATTAAACTTGAAATTCTTTGACTCTCTAAGATTTTTGGAATGACTTCCAATTTGGGATGGAGGGAGTAGAAAGTAGAGGAGTGACCGAGTAAGCACTCCCTCCGTATCCGAAAAGGATGTTGTTTTGATAAGGTTTTGGTCAAACATTAGGGATATAAACCATAAATAATTTTTAAATTATTGAGTTTGCAAATATGAAAACTATATAAATAGATTTGTCTTTAAATATATTTTAATAAAGTATGTATATATCATTTTTTTAATAAATATTTTTATAGAAATATAAAGTCAAAATCATGTTTTGAAGACCATATCGTTGTCCTAAACGACATCTAAATTCTGTATGGAGGGAGTATATATCAAAAAGGAACAAATTGAATAAAGGCAGCTTCATCATTCCTTCGCACGATATGATACAATCAGCCTCCGGGCGTCTCATAGGAACTTACGTACTATGTCTGGTAGAATATAAAATAGCCAAACATGGAGGACTGTATATCGGAATGAAATACGGTACTAGATTTTATGCTGCTCACTTTCTCGTCGTCTATTAAATACTACCGTATATACAAGAACATCCATTGGCTAGCGAGGAGAAGGTAGTAGTGTAGTAAAACAATTGAGCCTACGACACTTGGCTAACCACGTACTCTTTCATATGGGCTTACTCCACTCTGTGTGGATCCAAATTCCTCACGCAACGCAACCACTCGCATGCAGATGAGGTGTACAGGAACAAACGTAAAACTAAAAACTGCTTGGTGCACCAAACAAAGTCGATGAACATTTAATTTATCTGTGTTGCCATCTATTTCGGTAAACTAAACTATTACTCCCTCCATCCCAAATTGTAAGTTATTCTAAGAATCTTGAAGAGTCAAAGCATCTCAAGTTTGACTAAAATTATTGAGAGAAAAAGATTTATGACACCAAATAAATATACTATAAAAATATATTTGGTAAAAAATCTAATGATAATTAGTTGATATTATAAATATTACTATCTTTCCATATAAACTTAGTCAAAGTTGAGATGGTTTAACTCTCCAAGATTCTTAGAATGCCTTACAATTTGGGACGGAGGGAGTACTACCTACTAGTATTTGCTACTCTGCTCTCGGCAGAGCTTATTTTTTTACTTGGGGATGATGGTTTTGTTTTAAGCTTGTAAAAAAGGCAACTTTGGGGACCTATTTGACACAAAGTGACAACTTTGGGGAGCTAAATGTACAGTTTTCAACTTTGAGGACCTATTTGACACAGAGTGACAACTTTAGGGAGCTAAATGTGCAGTTTTCAACTTTGGGGACCTATTTGATACAGAATGACAACTTTGGAGACCCCCGGTGAATTTATCTCTATACCTAATACTAAAGAGGCAAAGTTTCTCCATCAAATTTTTCGTCTGGTGTCCGGTAGGGTAGCCATTGTGATTTTCTTGGAGAATATGTAATGCATGATTTATTCTATTTCCATCTTTTATTTAACTGGTTCATCATTGAAGTTTGATTTGGATGCAACTTCCTTTTAGATTTGACAATAACATCGATCTCCTATATAGTTGAATCTGTAATAACACACGGGTACATTTACTAAGTTGTAACTTTTAAATTTTTAAAAAAGATGAAACATAAATAAATCTAGAATATTTTTTTCTCTAGTTACAATATACGGACATGTTTTGTTAGTATATTAAAAAATACAGTAATGTACAATACTCTTTCCATGGACCGTCTCGCGCCCCCGCGAAATCGCCTCCAGCTCTTTTCCCTGGACCGACCGTGTCAAGCCACAATATCATCGTACAAGGAAGGAAGGCGGAGCAGGCCGCCAGCCCACGTCGGCCCCAGAGCCGCCAACTCCGCCGCAGGCTCACGTGCCGGCCAGCAAAGCTCGCACGCACGAGCATTAGGCCGAGACGTGCACACTGCACAGAGAGAATACGCAGGGCGCGCGAGTTGGTTTGACTGGTTCATTGGGTGGTCACTTGCGGTCGGCCCGTCGCGCCATCAGGCTGGCAGGCCTTCAACGACAACAGCGACAGCGCGAGTTCTCCGGGACCCAGCAGCGCCCCACCAAACCAAAATCCACGACCAAACTTTGTGCGGGCCTGCAGGAGCCTCCATCCGCCATGCCGCCATGTGGCAAGTGGTGACTATCCAATGGGGCCCACCCTGGCCACCAGAGCCATGTCCTATTTGGTCGCCCCAGAGCCCCTGAAGCGTGCACCACAATTCACATCTTCGGTACAGGGTGCGTGTGTCTCAAGCAGACAAACTAGGAAAAATTGGTTTATAGCACTGAAAGAACATGAGATTCGGAAAAATACTGTTCTTTCGATGGTACGAAAAATATTGTTTTATGATTGAAAATAAACTAAATTTGGACAATCAATCAGTGCTTCGCTATTTTCCAACCTAGGAACAAGATCCAAGAATGCTTCGCTGCTTTTCTTCTTCCTCTAGTCAACAACTGAGACTTTGTAAAAAACAAAACTTTGGATCTGTTCATTGTAGTGATTCAAAGAAGAGAATCGCTGGAAATTAAGGTATGACGAGCGCCATATAAAGTTAGTGAGAGTGTGGTACCTTGTGTGGCTCATGAGAGCGCATGTTTGGTTGCGCTTCAATGAATCCCTGTTCGTTGGGTCGTTTTTTAGTTGACTAATTTTGATCGATACTGATTTGTTGTGAGAAAAAACATGACTTACTGTGGCTCGTATCAACGAGCGAACGTTTGGTAGTACTGTGTAGTAACTAGAAACACCGTACACGACGACCACTTTGAGTTTGATCAACGGTCCAATTCTCCTGTGTACTCTGATCTTCTGTTGTGTACTCTAACTAGTAGCATGCCCGTGCGTTGCTACGGGACATTAAACTTTTATACTAAAAACAAAACACATGGATCGCATGATATGATAATAGTATTATGAAATTAAATACCAACGTTAAAATGATATTTAATTAAAAAAGCAAAACATTTCATTTTGATCTGAGTTCTGATGAAACAAAACATTAAAAAAGCAACTAAAAGAGTTAACTTTTACATTACAAAATATAATTCAAAGATGATGAAGACCTGCAGACACCATTCCATATTTCCCAAACTCACTTTGGTCGTCCCGGCAAGCAGAGAGCAGCAACGCCTTATAGTCCCCTGCCTTACTGTTGCCATGCCGCCAAAGCAGGTGGCCATGCGCGGGAAGCCCAGAAATTAGTTGTGATCTTGTTTCAATTAATTGAGGGCACATCACATCTAACCTAATAGCCTTTCACAGAAACAAAGTAATGACCTATGCATATGTGACCCCTTCTGTCAGAAGAAACAAAAGGATACTAAGCCTTACTCAAAATCTTATTTAGCATCATAACCTTTATCAAATTATGGCTTCTAAAGTACTACTGATGTAATCAATTTCATATGGCATATAAAATGTTTCTTACAACAGGTCTCAGTGAAGCTTTGATCTTATTTTTTCACTCCAAAGCCACAATTTTATACTACTCTGAAGCTGTTCTTAAAAAATAAAACAGGATCCTTTTGATGTCTGTGAGGAGAAGAGAGGAGAGGAGATAAATACCCTGGCAATGTATAGTAAAAATTCGAAAAAAACAGTAGCAACCATGAATCCTTCGAAGATGTAACCTAATCTGATGTAACTTTGCAAATTATAATCCTCTAAGCTAATTCCATATTCCAAATCAAACCCTAATTACGATAAAAGCAGCAAATTATTTTTTAAGCTAATCCTAAGTTACGTCCACTGCAAGCATCAAGGTGAAATGCTAATCTTAAGCATGTGAAGAAGAAACCAGACCAAACTTTAAGATACCTTCACTGTGCGTCTTGTAGCAGGCTAGGATGCCACTACTGCCATAGAAGAGGTGCCCCAGGCCTGATAGCATCAACCAAAAGGGCTTGGATAACATAGTTCAGTAATTCCAATATAATTCGCTGATCTTCTCTATCACCAGTTCACCACTAAATTCACTGTACCAATACAGTAGAATTATGGCACAATGAGCATACATTAGATAATATGTTTCTTCGTAATAAGAATGATTTTGCTTACTAAATTGAAACATGAAAAGTGTTATAGTTTCTTTCATAGTTCGACAGTCTCATGCCCAGGGTTAAGGTAATCTCTACCATTTATTTTATTTTTCATAGTTCGCTGGTGTCATAGTTCGAAAACTATTGTGTCCCCCAAAGTATGCTTTCACCAAGTACGCCTTAATGTAATAAAAATAGCACAATCACCATGCAACGAACTTGACTGGAAAGTACCTACTCTATCATTTCTTTGCAATGGTCGGCCTCAACAATCATGAAGCAGAAGCCTAATGCCAGTGCTACTATTTGATCTTCGATCTGAACAGTTCAGGGTGCTCTGATGCAGATGATAGGGAATGGACTGAAAGGAATTCAGCCACCAAAATGATGAGAACAGAGAACCCCCTTGAGACTCCATGTCCCTATATGCAAGATCATCATTAGAATAAAATTACAGGATTACTGACTATTTGAGTTTCTCATTGAGTTGATAATATCTGAGAACCAGAGTAGGTAAAAGGGCATGTCTTTCACCAATGCTGTAAAAATAAAAAGGAACGCATAGCATTAGACAGATGCAAATAACAGAGTTCAAAAAGGTTCTTTCTTATACTGGAGCTTCACATAAATGTTCTTTGATCATGCCAATAGCTTCAGAAAAGCACAAATAAGCATAAAACATAATGTAATGGAGAAAACATTTGACGCAAAAGTTTGTCCACATTTATTCCAAAACCAAAAGTTCATCAAATCATGAAATGCCATCCAATGATAAATAACATCTTTGTCAAATTCAGAGAATGAGCTAACCTTGAATCTGCTGTGGTTTGGACCACTTGAAGCTAACCACCTAATCCGGGACAATCCTCATGTTCGTGTCCTGGTTCCACATAATGTACCACTTTGGATTCTCCAGCTTATTCATAGCGCTGCCATAGTCATGGATGCTGAAGGCAAGACTGCAAAGACCCTGCTGCTACAGCCTCTGGCCGGTCCATCAGCAAACAGCAACATGTGAGCATTGCCACTTCCGTCTTTCTTGGCCGGCATGGCACTGAAACATAGATGATCTCAAAAGGATTGTTAAGCTTGTATGAGGAGTTGCTTAACCAGGACACTCACCTCCTTTATTGTAGCTTTTACAGGCACAACAAGAACAGCTGCTCAATGTACTGCATCTTCTAAGACCTAGTCAGTAAAATCAAAACCAATATTATTGCTTCAACAAAATGCAAAGCACTTGTAGCCATCTTTTTCTCTCTCTAGAAAGCACAAAAACAATATTGCAACTTTCAGGAAATACACTTCCTGTAAAATATGGAAAAGCAGCAGAATTAAATAAGAAACTTCTGAACTACTCTCAAGGTAGCGCAAAAAATGTCAAAGAAGGATCATTTATTTAGCAATATTCCAAGCAATCAATGTATAGTAGATCTACAGTAAATATAAGTTGCAACTTGCAGGGGATAGTTATCTGTGGGTTCATTGCTGGAAAAGATAGTATTTCTGTGAATCCAAAGAAAGAACAAGCTGAAGCAACGAACAGATTAGACATACGATGATATAATTCACGCTGTAAGATGGACAACAGGATTAACCTTTTTACATCTTCAGAAGAAACTAAGGGCCTTGCAGAATTATGAACACAAACCAGCTCCGAACCCCCTTCAACTTCCTGCAAAACAAGCAATACACAAGATCTCTGCCACATTTATGCACAGGAGAAAAAGGAGAATAGATAAAAGTGATTTGCCACTGACCTGAAATACGTTAAAAACAGAGTACTGTCTCTCTTTTCCCGACGTGAAATTTAAGAGGTCTTTGTAAGTTCTCAAAGAACCTAAGGAAACGGATAACAATTTAAGCAACTCACTCAGAGTCACCAGTGTATCTTGGTTTCAGGGTAGTCAAAGAAACTGCTGCCTCTAATTCACTTAGATAAAACCATAGCTAAGTCAATAAAAATAGAATGAGTGGAAAATATTTCTACCTTCAAACACATCATTGTAGTCTGGATCAAATCCACCATGCAACAAATCCACCAGACATATATAAGAGAAAAATTGAAGACGTTGAAGACAGGGAGGGATGGGTGCCACCGATGGTGTGGGAAGAACACACGTCCATTGGAGAAGGGGGTGTCGCCGCAGGTGGGGAGGGGGTAAGGGGCACCGCCGCATGGAGGAAGCCGTCGCTGTGGCTGACGTCGAGGAGGCCGCTGCTCCTAGGGCTCGAGGTGGGTGCCTCCACCGTTGGATCGAGAGGTGGGCTCGCAGGCCGTCGGGGGGCTGGCCGCGCGCCTCTTAACACCGCCGGGGACTGGCCCTGCCCTCGTGCGCTCTACGTCGCCACAGCCACGCGGTGGAGCTCGGCCACCGAGGGGCAGCTTGAGAAACCCTCGACTAGCACGCGCGCGGCGGCAGCGGCGTCGCAGCCCTCGCAGCAGTCCGGGGATGAGCGGCCGGAGTTGTGGGGGCGCGCTGCACGCCGGCGTTGAGGGGAAGAACTGCGACGGGCTAGGTCTCGCGGCAGTGCGCGCGGTCATGGCGGGCGACGTCTTGCTGGTTGCGGCGATGCGCGGGGTTGGGTGGGGGCGCGAGCTTCAGATGGTTCCGGGAGAAGCAGAGCAGGCAGATCCAGATATTAGCGACGGCGGGTAAGCCGTGGAGGTGTCAGGACGCGAGCAAGGCAACTGGCGCGGCGGCGGCGCGTGCGACCCTGGCAGGCGCGTGCGGCCCCGGCAAGATGGCACCTGGCGAGGATCGGTGCCGCGCTAGATGGGTCAGGCTGCGAGCAAAACCTAGCCGGGGGATGGGAAGTGTCGCGATGGCGGCGGTGTGAGAGAGGACGCAGGATGGGCGGTTGCGGGGAGGGATGCGGGATCGCACGGGTCGGGGCAGATAGAAAACGAAAACAATGTCGAAAAAAAAAATTATCTTCTCTTTATTAAAGATCCTGCACACTGGCCACGGAAACACCAGTGCCAGAGCTTGGGAGTTGGGACGAGACACAGCCACGCAGGAATAGTAACAGCACGCACGATCGGCACCCTACCATGAAGGTACTACTGTGGGCCTGCCTGATTAACCGAATTGGCCGATGTCCGTATATTCCCTCTGATGAAGAACCACCAGCGATCGATATGGCAAGTACAATCTGTCCATTTTGACCAACCTCGCACGGGCGCACCAAATCCAGGTCAAAACCAGCCGATTAGCTTCCCGTCCCATTCAAAGCTCTCCGTCGTCCTCCTTGCTCCTACTCCGGGCTGCGACGCTGCGCCGGTCGGCACAGTCAGAGGTGTTCGACGAAACCCTGCGCCCCGACCGGCCACCACGGCGCGTGCCGGGAGCCGCGCGGCGGCGGCCATGGGCGCCACGGCCTTCGACTTCGAGTACAAGAGGTTCGTCAAGTACCACACCGTACGCTTGTGTCTTCTCAAATTGAAGTCCATGCGGGAGGCAGGAAGGGCACAAGCGCGCCCGGGGCGTGCGCGACATCGTCGTGCCGGGCGCCACGTGCTCCGCGCTCTAGCGTAGACGCAAAATGACCTTTTTTTTCTTTCTTCTTTCGGTCTCCTCCTCGCCGTCCCCAATCTGCGCTGCCGCTTCTTGTTCTTCTCCAATTCAATTCCTCTTCGTGGCCTCGCGTCGCGCCTGGGCATCCTCGGGCGCCGCGGCAGCAGGGGGTGCGGGTGCGGGTGCGGTGCAGTTAACGCCAGCGCGCGTGGTTCCACCCGGTCTTGCCGCGATCCGTTGCAATCCCTGATTCCCTTCCTCTCCAGAATTCCTCCTCCCATGTGCGTGGATCTCGGGGCCCGCGCGGGCTAGGGTTTATGGCTTTGGTCAATCCATGGCGTGCGGTGCCGAGGTCGCCTTGTCGCTTCTTCTTTAATGCGCGCTGATCCCCATGGACGCCGAGTCCCCACGGTAAATCCCACAAAAAGGCGGGTCTCCTTTGCCCATTTCGCCTGCCTCCTCTTCTCGTCTCTTGTCCCGTTCCTGGTTTTCGTATTGCCTGGGTGTGCTAATGCCGTTGTTGGGGTTCCCTCCGGGAGCTGTGGTTGATGGTCCTGAGGTTTGGCGCAGGGACGCTTATGGATTCGCGGTGCGGCCACAGCATCTGCAGCGTTTCCGCGAGTACGCCAAGATTTACAAGGTAGTAATTTACTTTGCCGTGCTGGAAATGTTATGCTTGTCTGTTTATATGGGAAAATTTTGATTTTTGATGGTTGTTTGTTAGGAAGAGGAGGAGGAGAGGGCGCACAGATGGAGGGACTTCTTGGACAGGTTGGCTGAATCAGCAAATGTGCCCTCCACACCCAGCGTTTCACCATATGCAGCTACCGGGGATGGCGCCTCAGGTGCAGGAGAGGTGCAAGAGAATAACGGCATTGGAATACATTGTGATGATGAAGAGGAGGGATCTGGGAATGCAGAAGATAACAACAAATGGGAAAGACCGAAGGAAGCTGATGCCAGTGGTGAATCACGAGAAGCAAATGGTAAGTCAGAAGATCTGAAAGATGCAACTGACAGCTTGGATAAAGTGAAAGAGGAGACTTGTAGTAGCTCTACGGAAGCAAATGGGGATTTTGAAGAACTAAAAGTTTTGAATGTAAGATCAGAAGAATTGGAAGAAGAGAATAATGGCAGCTTGGACAAGCTGGTAGAGCTCTTCTTGGATAAGGGGTTGTTGGATGAACTGAAGCCCATAAAAGTTGAGTCCCAGCGGCGGGTACGGGCAGCGCTTAGCATCATTGACAAAATGATGAGCTCTCGGGTAGTGAAGGGTGGTAATGGTGCAAATGATATTCATGGAAAGGATGGAGCACAGCTTGCTTCTATTGAAGAGGAAGGAAGGACTGCAGAAGTGAGTCATGACGGAGATCCAGCTGAGGTTGAGGAGTCTTGTGTTGCAGAGAAGGTGGAACTTGGACAGGAGACACCTGATGATTCTACAGGTACTGCTTTGGAGGGAGGCAATGATGGGTCTTATTTTCCTTGGAGGGAGGAGCTTGAGAGCTTGGTTCGTGGAGGCGTGCCAATGGCTCTTAGAGGAGAGGTGCAACTGCAACCAGTTCTGCAAATCGCTGCTGTCTGCTTAGTGTGTGAGATTTGATGCCTTTATGCTCACATATTGTTTGACTTCCCTGCAGATATGGCAAGCATTTGTGGGTGTCGATGCTCGGAAGATTACTGGGTACTACAACAAATTGCTTGATGACAAGGCTGCGACATTGGATGAAAAGGACCTCGTGGATCCAGTGGTCAACGAACAGAGAAGTGCACCGAGAAAAGTTACACAGCCTGAGAAGTGGAAAGGACAGATAGAGAAGGTTGTTTTCTGCAACAATTTGAATTTAGAGGAAGCATGCCATGGTTGACAAGCTCTAGTGTTTCTATACACTTGATTTCTGTTTTCCTTACAGGATTTGCCACGAACATTTCCAGGACACCCTGCATTAGATGAGGATGGGAGGAATGCTTTGAGGCGGTTGTTAACCGCATATGCAAGGCATAATCCATCAGTTGGGTACTGCCAGGTAAATTTATGCCAATTAAAGGAATTTTGATTTTTTATCTAGCCTCTTGTTAGCTTAATTGTATAGAACGAGATAGATTGTAGTCCTAATTGATGCATGCAAACTATGAAAGGTCATGGTTCTCATGTTCAGTTGAGCATTTGAGCAAAATTGTAATGCATGGCCTTAAATGTTGAGAGATCCACTATATGCTGTGAGCCTTTGACAAGCGATACATTTTCAATCATTAGTTCTGGACTTCTGTTATAACATATACCTTTGGTAACTTCAGAAGGGATTTGACATAATGTAAAATCAGTGAAGTCTATCTCCACATAAAGAATTTCATTGTAGCCATCTTTACCAAGTCAGAAAAACCACCACATGTACTATGAAGTTTATAGCTATATTTATCTTGTCTTCCACATGCCTCACACTTGAAGAGTTTAAACCGATTTCTAAAATAACCACTATCACCAAAGTACCTTTTATCTTCACTTGTTTTCTCTTGCAGGCCATGAACTTTTTTGCTGGGCTATTTTTGTTATTCATGCCTGAAGAAAATGCATTTTGGTATGTCTTCATTAAATGTACCTTGTACATGGAAGGAAAAAAAGATTCAACGTCCTTTTTTTTTAGTGCAAGACTGTATGGCTTCTTCATTTCCACTTGCTTTTGAATTTCAGGGCTTTAGTAGGGGTTATTGATGATTATTTTGATGGATACTACACTGAAGAAATGATTGAATCTCAGGTACTTTTGAATTTGTGGATTTTGATGCATGCAGCCATGCCCTCTTTTCCATGGAACATTTGAACTATGTTGCTGCTCAATACACAGGTTGACCAACTCGTCCTTGAGGAGGTTGTACGAGAAAGGTTCCCAAAATTGGGTATGTTTTCCCATTATATCACTACATTCGTCTTTGTGATGTTTAATTATATGTTAAGAAATCACATATATGTTTGTGTCACTATTGCTTAATATTTTGAAGGCACTGTATGTCAAAGTATCAACACTTAATGTTTCTTCCATTGAAGGTTCTTGTTATGGTTATTACTTGGCACTTACATCAATTGCAATTTTCTTCAGCCAAACATATGGATTTCTTGGGAGTTCAAGTAGGATGGGTGACTGGACCATGGTTTCTTTCGATTTTCATCAATATGCTTCCATGGGAAAGTGGTCAGGTTTTACACAGTGTCTTGGTTCATTATGTTATGTGATATTACAATATTTTTGCTGTTAGTTGAGTTGACTGCTGTAAGGTTGGTTAACCCGCTTCTGGTGGTTGACTAACATGTAAATCTCACTATCAGCATATGGGAAATCTTCTTATGTCTTTGTAGGTTACATATTCTGTTACCATATGTGTGCTATTGTCTATTGATATCTAAGTAAGACTTTACCTCTCGTAGTACTTCGCGTTTGGGATGTCATCCTTTTTGAAGGAAATCGTACAATGTTGTTCAGGACGACACTTGCTTTGCTGGATTTATATGGTATTAGTTACCCCTTAGCCTGTTTATTAACATCCAGAAAATGTTAAGATTCTCTTAGTTGTTCTTTTTTACTTTGATGCGCAACCAACATTGCTGTGTTGTCTTCATACATTAATTTGCAGGGCCTGCACTGGTGACCACAAAAGATGCCGGAGATGCAATTACACTACTGCAGTCTCTTGCTGGATCTACTTTTGACAGCAGCCAGCTTGTATTGACAGCTTGTATGGGCTTTCAATCAGTTAGAGAAATGGGATTGAAAGAGTTAAGGAAAAAGCACAGGCCTGAAATTTTGACTGCAATGGAGGAAAGATCGAAAGATTGTGGCTCCTGGAAAGATAAGAAGGGATTAGCAACCAAACTTTATAGCTTTAAACATGATCCTTCAATCGTGTGTTCACCAGTTAAGTCCAAGGAAGGGCTAGATGGTTCAAAGGTGAATGGAGAGACTGGGTCAGCAAATCTTGAGACCTACCTTAGCACTAGCTCTATACTGGATAATGATTTGGATCAGGGTGTTGATCTTCAAGATCAGGTAACAACTCCTCTGATAGTATTTATCTTTTGGATATGCTATTTCATTTTTGTGAACAATATGAAAAGTATAATATCTTTTCTTTGTGTTCAAATATATTATTTAAACTCCTGGTTAAAAGTCAGTATATCACGATCTGTTATTTTGTAAAACTGAATGGTTCTGTTCGTAATGTTCATATTTTCTAGCTTATAATTATATCCCTACATATGTTTACAACCCAAGTATTTAAAGATTATATTCGTATGCATATGTGATGAATTTTGCATGTGCAATGCTGCAATATATTCATATAGGTGTCATGGCTAAAGGTTGAACTATGCAAGCTGCTCGAGGAGAAAAGATCAGCTGATCTCAGGTTTGGGTTTTATTTTTTTCTTGAATACAAAGGAGAGTTCTGTATCATTTCATTAAAGAAGAAAATGAACTAATTATAAACCCACACCACATCACCCCACAGGACATAATTAGCGTGGCAGTGAAACAAAGGACAACGACGCAACCTAGAGAAAACACCACAAAAACTATACAAAAGTCGGGACTGGCTCAAAGAGATGCTTTGCACCAGCAGCACACCACATTGTTGTGTTTTCCCTGATGTCTCTCCCCGACAACCCTCACAACTAGGTTTGCATTAGGGGACACCGAGTTCAAGATGGAATCTTGCAGTGTTCCCAAAATTCTCAAATAGCAAGAATGATCTAAGTTTTCAGATCTTGGCTGAATTGTTTGTCAACCTGTTTGAGGGATCCACTCCACCATCCTGAGAATCTGCCAACATCAGGAATTGGAGCCAAGAAAGGAAACCCCACACCATAGAGGGTTGCTAAACCCTCTGACACCACCAGAGGAAATGGGAAGGTGCTGCATATTTTCCTCTTATCACAAAGAGGTCAGCGAGGTGCGGTGCGGAAGGCCTCATTTAGGAAGTGTATCAGCCGTACAACAATGATTCAGAAGAGCTAGCCACAAGAAAAATTTGCAGCACAATGGAACCCAAGATTTCCAAATCCTTTTCCAAAGGGCAAAATGAATGGTGCCCACAAAAAAATTGCTTTTTTGGCGGATTTCCAGGTGTAGAGTTGGTCAACTTCCATGTATGCTGGTCCTGCACATCAGGGTGCAGAACTATTTCTTCCCCTCAGTCCCATATCAAGTGGTATTCTTCATGGCCTGAACCCTGACCACTAGAGCACCTTTGATGTCTGTCACCCAACGCCTATTTTCTAGTCCCTGAGCAACCGTTCTTTGATTGATTGCTCACTTAGGAACTAGGGCAGTATGTGGCAAGCCAACTGAGCAATGTATGGCCATGTTACCTATGATTAGGCTAGAATAGTGTCTGTCGCATTAGTCCATTAGTGACCAAGGTTAGAGTGACCATAGAGAACAGAGCACAGACATTGGAATGAACATGCACCTGGAGTCAATATAAGCATTCAGCATTTCAGCTCTAGATACAATAACATAAACAATTGTACTTGGTTGAGCAGATTTAACATATCAACAATTACACTTGTTGGACCAAAATGCCCTACCCTAGGGCTAGATTCCAAGCATATTCCCTGCATACTAGGGGCATTTTGGTCCTTTCAGTACATGCTTGCACAGGAATCCAATTTAGGATTTAACTTAGACAAGTGGCACCTTCCTCCGTTTCGTGTGTTCCTCTGGAATTTTGCACCTTCACGAGTGCAGCTGGGTTCAGTGGTCCACTCTTTCCCATAGTGTTGCCATTTCGAACTGCCCAAGGGTACCTTCACGTTCTCCTTCCGGGACCTGCTGACGGCGCACCACGATACCTCCTTTAGGGCTCCTCGGAAGATGACTTCGCACTTCCACCAAGGCATCATTTCAGAAACCTCCTCGGGTACAGTTTGGGAGCAACCTTTGGGGTTTATGTGAGAACAAATACCTTGGTCCACGTCAATGGTGTGGTTACAAACATTAGAACAGGGGGGGGACCCCACGGGGGATATGGTCACCCAACACTTTACATATTGAGGCACCTCTCTTTTTATATCCTAAAGGGCTGCTGCTGTCAGAGTCACAATGCATGCTACTACAGTGCAACTGGCAACAGCTAAGTGTATTACTACTATTGAAATGGAGGCTGTCTCATGAATCTGGACAGTGATGTCCTCATCATCTAGTTTAAATTCACAACTTGAATTACAACTTAATTTTGTGCTAATATTTCTTTATATTTTCAAGGGGTGAGGAATTGGAAACTGCTTTGATGGAGATGGTCGAGCATGACAACAGACGTATGCTGAGTGCTAAGGTATGATCTAACTGGAATAACTTTTTCTGGTACATCTCAGCATATGTTTTCAAGAAAGTTGAATCTCCCAATAGGCCAGTACTATTATATATGCTTTTGAGTTTTTTTGTAACTAAATAGTACTTCAAGAATATTTATATATTACTTTAGTCAATGAATTCCCCCTTTGCCTATTTATTTTCTTCATGCACTATTGACCTGGAAAAGATTCACAGGTTGAGAAGCTGGAAGCAGAGTTAAATGAACTGCGAAAAGCTTTTTCAGACAAGCAAGAGCAAGAGCAAGTAATGCTTCAGGTGTTGTCTTACTGCATACATTCTCTGGCTATAATCTTTGGTTCTTAAGAGTCATATTACCTGGTCCTACAAAGTCCATTATATAGCTGATTGTCTAAAATAATCCAAATATTCACTTACCCCTACAGATCTTGTTAAGAATGGAGCAAGAACAGAAAGTGGCAGAAGATGCCCGCATAGCCGCTGAGCGAGATGCTGCAGAACAAAAACATGCTGCTCACTTGCTCCAGGTTAATTCTTGGAAAAACTTCTGCAAGCAGTTTTTGAAAGTTCTACTTTCTTGGTGACATGCATAGTTTCTTATGTCTAAGAAGTCAGATGCCTATTTTTGATACTGTCTATATGCAGGAGAAGTATGAAGCAGCAATGGCAGCACTTTCACAAATGGAGAAGAGAGCTGTAATGGCAGAAACAATGCTGGATGCTACAAAGCAATACCAGGCTGGGCAGGTTAAAGCCAACCAATCTTTCAATTCAAGGTATTCTTTTGGCTACATTTAACTTCCACTTTCCAAGCATCTAGATCACTTACGAGCTATTTTTGGAAGTTTATTACTTCACACTCGGCATGACTACTTTTCATGTGTCTCACTAACTATTGCTTGAGTTGGTTTCTTTTCCTCTTCAATTATTTTATTTTTTCATGTGTCCGGCTAGCATTTGATTGAAATTTTTACTGTTAATTTAAGAAGCTTGAACTGTAACTTCGTACTACAATACTTCATTTATTTGGAATCTTCTGTAGTTCACCTCGTGCGGACCATGTTCTTGGGAAGATAAATCAAGAACCAAACCAAGATGCACCTAACAGGAGAATTGGCCTGCTTTCGAGGGGACTTGGATGGCTTGACAAGAGCAAGGTATGCCCGAAAAAGTCAAACGTTTATCAAAAATAACTGAGTCCATGACTTTTGGTACCAGGCCTTACATGTCATTATCAGAGCCCTTGTTTCTTACTAGCTTTATTTTTACTTGTACGTTGTTTTGTTGTTCCTAAAATATTTGACCTGCTTGGACATAATGAGTGATATGTCCCTGCTCAACCAAGAGTCTCTTTGTATAGAATATTTGAAGAAGGTAACACAAAGGAATGCTGTTCATCTTTATAACACGTTTGCATGGACAGCATATAAAAATGAATGGACTCATTGATCTAGAAAGATTTTACAAAGTTGAGGTGCACTGAGTTCACTATATTTGAATTGCTTTTAGCAGGGAAGGCAGAATTCCACTGAAACATCTGGAGGCTAAACTCATCTAGAGTCCAGATGAAGTCATAGCTCCAACAAGATCTGGATTGTTCATTAATGCTTGGATTGCCTGATCACCATAAGAATGTGTTGAAAATCAGCAGCGATGTTTTCTCGGGAAGATTCAGCTGGTATTTTCCATGAAGTTTTGCCGGAAGTGTATCTTGTATCATATGGAGTTCAGTTGTCAGATAAAGTTTTGTTGTCAGGTCAGAAAGACTGCTGCAAGTCATCGGTGTAAATTTTCCTTTATTAGTTTCATTAAGATCTTTAATAGTTAGTGTTCCAAGTAGGAGAAAGAAAAGAGCACAACTTCATATACACATGAAAAGAAGGAAAACTTGTGTTAGATTAGTTACAGTATCATGGAGTTGTTCTGGAGCAGAGCATGATTTATATCTCTTTAGAAATGTCAAACCAACTGAAGTGATTATCTCTGTATTTTTGCTCTTTTGATACGTGTGGCTCTGGCATATTCTTCACAGTCACACTTGACATGTTTGATGTACAGAAATTGTTGTCAAAAGTGTCTGATTATGAATCCAACAGCGGAAACTCCACTATAACGAGGCGTTTCGGAAAGCTAATTATTGTCAGTTCCCCACAATGTTATTCAAAAATAATTTTGGTAAGAGCATGCCGTGTTCCCAGTTCCCTGTCTTGACCTGCGCAGCGTCATGCGGCATGCCGTAAACACCTTGTTTCTGTCAACCCAATAGGACAAATGACTTGCCTCTTGGTGAAGTAGTAGATCAACTGCCCAACATATCCTGAAGTCGGAGTGCTGGACAATCACACTCTGGAAACGGAAGAGACTGTCACCGGGAACTTGGTACAGTACCACGTTCCTCGACCTGTTTTGGGAATGTGGGAGCAATCCCTAGTCTTCACAGTGAAAAAAAAAACTTTCTCGAAGAGTGTTCTTCAATTCATGTTCCATAACCCAATCATCCTAGGAACTTCATGATTAAGTTGGTTATAAACATTCTTTTTTTTCTCAAACTACGCACGAGATGTGTGTGTCATTTCATTAAAGTAGAAGTAAAAAAAAATGAATCTGAAAAAACTCTACTTGAGTACAAAAATCACACAACCACACCCACAAAATTAAAACAGACGCGCCACAAAAAGAGGAAAAGGACAACGACCGGCAACACAGCTTGCCTTAAACCCTCAAAACCGGCACCTTGACCAAGTTGATTAAACATTCTACACCTGAGATCAGGGATACTTGGACATAATGTAAACCGAGCACTTTTAAGAGCAGCATCAACAACAAAAGTAATTAAGGGAAACGAACCATCTCCATTGGTTTAGACATAGCCTCGTCATCAATACAACATGCAAACAGAGCGTCTGATAAGACTGAGCCACAACAAACACAACAAGAGTTTACACTAGTTATCTACTTCCCTGTACTGTAATTCAACCATATCATTTGAACGGGCGCTACAACTTTCTTGCTCCCAGACATGCAGTAACTAACCATCGCCACAAAATACAACAACAGAAGAGCACCATGTTTTGCTACGCACTGGATTCCTTAGCTTCCTTCTACCTGATCGTCGCCCCGGTGGTTCCGATCAGGAGTTCTCGTTGGTGTGCTGCGTCCGCCACGGTCCAGCCGCCTTCTTCTGCTTCTGAATTCTGAGATCACAGTGAGAGAGGCGACAACATCTCGCATGTCTGGTCTCATATTGGGTACTTCACTGATACAACGTGAAACAACAAAAAAGGCATGCTCCAAACAAGGCTGGGGGCACCGACCCCGCAGTGCCGGATCTACCAGATTTTCCAGTTCCCGTCTGCGGAGAAAGGGGAGAGCCTGCAACCATACAGTAAAAGAAAGGTCACGGACCTGAACCTTTGTTAAGTAATAGTTTTGCTATATCGTACCCGGATGAAAAACTTCCCCGCTTATACCAGAATTTTTTTTCAGCATGTTGTAAAAAATATTCGTATGTTTTAGAATAGTTCAGCTCCTAGATTAAAGGTGTGGTAAGAATTTAATTAGGTGAAATATTCCTTACCAATGTCTGAATTTGTAGTCATACCAATTCTATCTAGAAATTACAATCACCGTCTTGTGCAAGGCAAGTGTAAATCCAACATAAATTGACATTGACAGATACTAAAATTGGAGTGAGGGGAGAAGATTTTCACCCGAATCTTAGTTTTATTCTTCCTTTCCATCTTCCAGGCACAATATGTAGGAAGAAGAAAGGGGAAGAAAATAAAAGGCAAAAAAAAAAAAAACCAGGCGCGGAAGAGAAAACTTTGACCCAAGTTTGTTCAGTTGTGGAAGACAAGACCCTCTCCTGAACCTCATCTTGGTTTTTATTTTTTATTTTAATCTAGAAGAAAGTATACATCCAAATTCGCCTACTACAAGGACTAAAACTTGGTTAAGGCATACAACCACGCCCTCGACCAACTCAGCTAGACTAGGTTTCTTGCCTCTACAACGATGACACTAAGGTGATAGAAGTAGCATAGCAAGTTTGATATGAAGAAATGGTCCAGAAACAAAATGAATAAACACCAATTTTCAGGCAGAGGAACAGCATGAGCTCAGCTTGAGCCTTTTAAATAACGAGGCAGATATTAAATAGGACGTAGACTGAGATATTAAATAGCACGACATACTTTCCTCGTAAGCAGATTGTCAATTATACTAGCATTGAGGAGAGGCAAGTAAAGACTTTAATTTAAAAAAAAAAACAAACAGAAAGCTTACCCATGCAACAAGGTTTCGCTCGGATTCAGGGAGTCTTTCGTCTCTAGCCACTCTTCCGGTGAGAACCTCCAACATAACTACACCAAAACTGTAAATATCTGTCTTTACTGTCAATTTACCAGTCATCAAGTACTCTGGAGCACAATAACCAGGTGTACCCATAACTCTTGTTGAAACATGGGTATTGTCACCAGTTGGACCTAGCTTTGCCAAGCCGAAGTCAGACAGCTTCGGGTGGTACCCCGCTCCGAGCAAAATGTTTGCACATTTCACATCACGATTGATGACAGCAGGGGTGAGATTGTGATGCAAATGCTCAAGACCTTTAGCAGCACCAAGGAGTATCTTAATTCTTGTACTCCAGTCAAGAGGCTCCTGGCCAGGGGGAAGATCTGGACAAAGCAAGAACCAACTCTGATTACACCAGATTCTTCTACTATATAGCCGGAAGAGGTAGGTTCGCAACATACCATGGATGTGACTGTTCAGCGAACCCAAAGGCATATACTCATAAACTAAAATCCTCTGACCATGACTATTGCAATGTCCAACGAGCTTTACAAGATTTGGGTGGTCCACATTGCTCAAGATCAGAACTTCAGTGACGAATTCCCTATGCCCTTGTTGTCCCTGAAGATCAAGCCTCTTTATAGCCACCTCCTGTCCAGGTACCTTTGGAGAATTAGAATATCATACAAGAAATGAAAGCCAACAAACATATCTTACCCATCCTTTTTTTTCATGATAAATTAACGATAACATCCATCAGCATTCGATACATAAAGAAAAAAAAGTACACGGATCTTCACTTGTAGATGCTAGTGCTACTCTGGTCATACTTAAGATCACTCCAGTTCATTCGACTAATGCACTAGCAACAATTATGATCATTAACCATATACATGGATCAAAATTCAGCAATAAAAAACCACAGCAATCTTTTCTTGGATACACCAGTCACCATTTCAGTCTTCAGTTATGATCAACTAGATCAATCTAGTCTTTTTGAGCAAAGAAATAGCAACAAAAAGTCCTATGATTTAGCACACAAACATACCTGCAACCATTATTGAGAAGAGGCATGTGAACCAACCTGATTGATACTATCAAGAAAGCCCTTGTAGACTTGGCCGAATCCACCCTGTCCCAGGAAACGATCTACTTCGAAGTCATGTGTCGCCGCACACAACTCATCATAGGTGAAACTCCTGACACGAATGTGCATGTGCCTCTCTGGACGTTGGTCTGTGAGGAAGTCAGTATGAGGGGCCTCCACCATAACCACTGATTCTGCCATCTCTGTACAAACAAAACAAAAATAGACGAAGCATCAGACACACACAAAATGTAAATGTTGCCCTCACATTCTTCAGAAGATTCTAGAAATTACAAGATTAATCAGGGGAAAAAAGAATAAACACCTTCGGATTTTATGATGATCTAACGTCTAGAATAAACAAGTTAAGAGGACATAAAATTTATTTATAATCGGGAAAAAAGAAAAAAGAATATGTACCATTGGATTTATGATGATCTAAAAGTCTAGAATAAAGAAAAAAAACATGTCAAATTACTAGATAAAATTGGTAACAAATTGTAAGTCTAATTGGGCTACCAAAATTATAGGATGCAAATACGCAGGTAGATGAAATCAAAACTTCTACAAACTGCAACCCAACCAGTAACAACATGGCAATTGGGTGATGACAAAGGACAAAATCCGGCAACATCAGCTCAGGCTCAGGCACAAATTGAGAGGAAAAAAAATGTATCAATCAACAACGAACAATGAATATTAAGTGGGAGTACAAAAACGGGAAATTTTTTGGCATTTTGCATTTGGCACCCAAAAGACCAAAAAAGGAGATAGAACACGTCATTGGGTTGGGTTGGGGGGGGGGGGGGGCTGCATGGCTAAATTTTTAGCATGCAACTAAACACTAAGATGTAAATTTTTGTCATTTGGCATTTGTTGTAGCAAAAGATTTTGGCATTTTGCATTTTACATTACAAAAGGCATCTAAATAGACCATCAGTCTCATTTCAATGTGCACAACGAAACATATGGTTGCTTGTGCTGATTAATGCACAGTAAGTTGGACCAACAAAGATATGACAATCAAACAAAAAAATTACAGAAACTAAATATATAAAAAAAATCTACCGGCACTATTATCGCAGGTCTCCTTGATAGTTAGCATTTTAGCAAACATGAGAAGGCAAAAAAGCAAATTATTCCATGAACACAACGGGATAAATGGTTCCTTGCTAAAATCCTAAAACAAAGCGAAAACATGACAACACAGTCGTAGGAACCAGCAATTTATCCAGACAACCTGGCACCTTTTTATGGAAAAGATACGCAGGATTTGTGAGGTTAACCTCACCACCATGTCAACTATCAAGAACAGCGCAAATAAAAAAGAAACTTATTATCATCTATAAGCCAGGAACCTCTCTGCTTGTGGCGGCTGCACCGCAGCAGCATCGTGTTCGGTTTCAAGACCAGAACCAGCGATTCTTTAGTCTTGACGAAATCAGTTGTTCGCGAGCCTCCAAGAAATTAATGTAGAGTATCACGACCCCAAACAATGCAAACGACTCAAAAATATCACGTGGAACAGCACCTTGCTCTTGACACAAATCTAAGTAATTGTAGACAGTACTCAGCACCAGTTATTAGCTACGTACATAAAGAACAAATAATTAAGCACACCAAAACCATTTGACTGACTGCACGAACGGAGAATGAAGCAAGAATATAGGAATGAGGGAACAACAATCGAACTATCGAAGTAGCCAGCAACTATAGCGCACATCGATCGTACGGCGGGCACCTTCAATTCTGAGCGTGGCGAGATGGGCTCCGGGGCGCAGGGTGCTGTGCTGCCGCGCGCTGGTGTCGGTGGTATGCTATCGATCCTCGAGCGTACGCTCGTACTGTTCCACCTCATCCTCAAGCGTACTCTCGATATCACCGGTAGCGGAGCGACACTGCTCCGTGCTAGGTGGAACACAAGCCAAAATCAAGGGAAAGAAAAATGAAAACCAAGAACCACGGCGCGCGACGATCACGCAGGAGCTAAAAACCCTAGCAAAACCCCCCACAAACTCCGTGCAAAATTCGATGATTCGATCGGCGCCCCCAAAACCAAGAAACCGAGTTCTGTGTGGTCCTAGCTAAGGGATCACTGAACTAGCAAGCCGCCGAACCGAAGAAACACAAGAATTGGAGCCGCATTCCCGGGAGCAGGAGAGCGAGAACGAAGGAGCGAGAACCTGGAACTGGGACGACCGGCTCGCTCCGAACGGTCGGCTCGACCTGTTCAACCTGATCCGGGTCCGGGATCTGCGACCTCTGCGCGGGCGCTATCCTCTGACTGCCGCCTCCCTCCAACGAGAAGCACGCACCCATGGCCGCCGCCTCGTGAGTTGGTCCAGCGCGAGCGTGGAGGCTTAGCTGGGGCCTGGAGAAGAGAGAAAAAACGGCTGGCTGGCAGAGGGAATGACCAGAGACACCGCGCTTTTGAACAAGTAGGGTTTGTCTCTAGAGATTAGATAGGGCCCATATGCACTGCCTCGGCCCACAATTCGAAATTTCTTTATATACAATAATAATATATGCGTATATACAAATATGATTTATCACAACCAAGAAATAATTAAAATGGTTAAACAACATGACACCACAGTTTTGAACCAACATAAAATTAGGATTTATCTAGGGTGCGTTTGGTTGCCTGCATGCACTCTCAGCCAGGCTCCACTCGTGCGAGATAAGACGTTTGTTTGGTTCGTGTATCTGTCGAGCCAAGCTCTACTCATGCAGGCAAGCCCCCTTAACCAGGCTCTGGAGAAACGTAACGTAGGAATCGAGCGTTTCTGCCGGGCCAAGCTCTACTCATGCAGGCTCGGTGCCTGAGCTGCATGAGATGAGAGAGCAGCGGTGCAGGACAGCTCATGTGTCCAGACAACCAAACAATTTCTTTGCTTGGCCATGCTGCATGCACCCGAACAACCAAACAACGAGCACTTGCATAGTGGCAGCCTGGCCAGAGAGGGCCTGGCTCGGCCGGTGCGATACTGGCTGAGGGGTGCAGGCAACCAAATAGGCCCCTAGGGATCGACACGGGATGACTTGTACGTCACCCTCCCAAACCCACCCACACCACGACGTAGATTATATACATGATTATCTCCTCTAAATTTTAGACCTCTAAAAACTTTGGAGCACTTTATAGCTCAGTTTTGATGTCTAATGCTCTAATGTGGGTTGGGCTAAACTTTAGAGCCAACTTTAGATCCCATGTTTGGAGCTTTAGCTCTAAAATTTAGAGTCCTAAAGTTTAGAGGTTGGTATCCAAACAACCCCTTAGTCTACAGGGTAGCCTAATCAAGCGTAGTATTATGCAATTTGTCGCATATAGCCTACACAGAATATATTAATATACCACAATGTTATGTGAGTGTTATTTTTATATAGCTATCGTGATCTATTTATAACATACGTGTCACATTCTAATTCAATTGTTTTAATCTCCTCAAGATCTAAGGCTACAAAGCTTCAACCTGAATATCGTGCTCATTCTTGTTAGTCTAGGGTTGTTAATCTCGGTGGGCTTATAATGTCTACAGGTAGGAATGGACATGGTTTTGTTTGGTGGTGTGTGGGATGAGGGGGAGGAGAGAGACACCTAGATATATTAGGGTTTGTCTAGATAGAGGCCTATTGTACTTCTTCGATACTGGCCCTTGGGACATGGATTCTCTATGCATGCATATAGGACTTATCATAACCATTCATTTAATTATTTAAAGTGTTACCATAGACCGGAGTATTAAATAATTGTAATATACAAAATATATTAATATACCACATGGTTATGTAATATTATGTGAGTATATTGTGAGTATTACTCTATGCTCGTGAATAACCAACACAAGTTAATTAGGTAATTTGATTCGGAACATGAACTAAAAGTGCCTATAGTGGATATGTGTTATTATTAGTTTATTTCTAGTAAATTAATTGTCTATCTCTTCGATTATTCACACGTCATGTTCTTTAGTAATTTGAAACCTTCTCAAGGTCTAAGACAACAAAACTTGAACCTAAATATCGAGCTTATTCTTGTTAGAGGAGAAGATTGTCAAATTTTTGGTGTGGTCGGCTTAGAGGTTCTATCCTAGTGATGGGGGATGGACACGATTTGTCTTGTATGCACTATTTGAAGCAATTGTACTGCATACAATTATTTGTCTATGATGTATTATATAGATGTATTATATTTTCATGGTGCTACATCTAGATTCACTAGCGCGCCAAAGTTGTTTGCCAGAGCTACACACGCTTGGTTATGAGCTCACCACCAACTTCCATTGTCCGAGATGCTACCAAAGCCATTCTAAGATGAAGTGTTGGCAACCTAGGCGATGCTCCACATGGTCCTCACTCTCTTGATAATTTTGTATCCAAGCTGGGACTTTTTTTTTGGCCCTTACATTATATCTTCTTGTTCCACTATGGCGTCTCTATAAATTTTTATGAAGTAGTCTTTGGTTTTTTTTTTCTAGACCACGCCAACGGCGTGAAGTAGTCCTTAGTACTCTGTCCCATTCAGTGTCTCGTTGTAACCTCTCAATAGTTTCATCAGTCATTCCATGAACGTAGACATAAGGTGGGACAGATGCATATCAAACCGTGTAAATGCAGACACTCAAAATATTACCCCCAACAATGATCTTTGCACGTCAGATAGAGAGTATAACAGTAACACTGCTTTCGTAGCATTTCCATGTCTTGGTTACTGACTACCGGAAAGCCTGGAAAGGCCATGCCTTTAGGTGGTCGAGTTTTTTAATAAAGATTTTTGTTTGAAATTGGGAATAGTCGGTGGCAAATTTATTTTGCAAAAAAACAAAATTAACTTAAGTCCGGACCAAGCCGAGCCGGGCCGGGCTGGAGAGCATCGGGGAATGGGGATGCGGCCTCCTGCGCGGTAGCGCGTCTCGAGGGAAGGAGAGTCCGAGAAACGCCGGAGCCTACCAAACCCACATCGACTCTTGTTTTGTCGAACCCCTCTGCCGCCGCCGCGGCAGTCTTTGCTTTTCCGGCGAAAGGTTTTAGTTTAGGGGACCATGGAGGAGTACGGAGGGGGAGACCTCCTGAGCGAGGCGATGGGTTCTGCGGCGCGGGTGGTGGTGGTAGAGGATCGCGTGGAGGCGCCCGGGGCCTTCGTGCTCCACCTCCTCCTCAAGCGCGCGCTTGCCAGCGGCGGCGCGGCTGCCTTCCTCGCCCTCGCGCAGCCCTTCTCCCATTACGATCGCGTCCTGCGCAAGATGGTACGGCTCGCCCCCTCTTCACCTCACTGGCATTTCGTCGAACACGTTTTGTGCTTACCAGCTTCATGCCTGACTGCCTATGTTAATCTCACTGCTACAATAGCGTGCATATTTTGTGTCCGCGTAACTGCTCAGTGCATCTTTGTCTATGCCATAATGATTATGGTCAACTGGGGATTAGAGAAGACCCAAATTTGGTAGGATCTTAGTTGATCTGGCTTTAAAGGAATGGGATTTCTAGGCTCTTGCTCGAATGCTATTGATCACGTGTGTAATCAGACATCTTACACCAACATTTTGGAATGTTAGATTCTTGGTGTATGGTGTGATGTTATTAGATTTATGTATAAATGATCCCCATTCTTCCTATGGCTTTTAGAATTGTTATAAAGTTGCCTTTTGATATAGCAACGCATGCTAAATAGCCTAAACTTCTGCCATCTTCAATTGTCCACGTTAGTGTAATTTTCAGTTGCTAGCTCTGTTCATTTGGTAATGGTAATAGTTCATGTGCTGGCTGAGTCATGCGATATGGACTAGAGTGAGCTGAGGTGCATGCTGATCTTTTGTAGAACTCTGATGAAATGAGCTGGTTTTAGATTTGTGTCAGCAGTTCAGGACAATGGGGTTTGGGACTGCTTCCAAGAGATAATTCTAATTTGTCCACTCTATCGGAAAATACATGCTGGATTTCACTAGTTAAAATCTACACAGTTGCATTATATGTATCTTTTCTGGTAATTGGAAATTTGCCAGGGTTGTAACCTTTCCCTGCATAGGAGGAACGAGAGGCTTCACTTCTTTGAATTGCTAGGATTCCCAGGCAAGCTGGTATTTTATTACCATGTGTATTTCCATATAATTTTGGATGATTCATAATTAGGGAGCATTATGTTTCTTTATTACTGCAGGTGGAGCAAGGGAAGACACCATTGCTGATAGCTTTGTTCGATTGTACAATGAAATTCAAAGACTGGTGGAGGCAAACAGGGCTGGAGAAAATACAGGCCAGTTCACAGTCGTTATAGATGACGCTTCCCTGTTGGAAGTTGTGGCCCTTGGTTCTGCAAACGATGTGCTGGATTTCTTGCACTATTGTTTCACGCTCACGTCTGAGATGGTAAAATACTGATCAATCAAAGATTACAGTACTGATACTTATGTTAAGTCATGGTCATGTCTTTTTACGCTTTATCCTGTCCTGACAGGATTGCAAGCTAGTGGTCCTCGTACACGAGGATATATACGCAGACGAGGAGAACATGGGTCTCCTTTTACATCTGCGCTACATTGCTGATCTTGTGATTAAAGCAGCACCTTTGAGCACTGGTTTAGCTGCTGATGTTCATGGACAGGTTAGGCTCCTGATCCTGCATTGTTTAAGTTTGAGCTGTACCATGAATCCATGATTGCTTACTTGGTTTCGTTGACCTGGTAGTTCGATGAACTCACATTATTCGATCTTATTTTGATGTTTCACAACTTTCATTTCACCCTTTGATAATTCTTTTCTGAAGCGGTTGAAATGTTTCTGTAGCTGTCGGTGGTGAACAAGGGTATCGGCGAGCAAAGGGCAAAAGCACAGAAAGTTTGGAACTTCCATTTCAAAGTGAAGGAAAACGGTGCTGATTTCTTCTATCCAGGGACTAGACATTAGGGGGTACTTGTATTACAGTAGAGACGACTTTGGTTGTGATAACAGATGCTGCTATGCCTCGTGTACCTTCTGCCAAACACAACATTTCAGTAAAGTTCCGTCTGATCATTTATTTCACAAATTTGCCTGCGCTCAAGGCATCATAGCTTGCAAAGCGTTCGCCACAGCCAAGTTCATTGAGCTTGATCTATAGCACAGGAGACCTATTTTGCTTTAAGTCACTATTCTTTTTCAAGGAAGCAGGGGTCGCAAAAAAACCTGTACTTGTAGATTTGGAACACGATCTTTTAATGAATGGATGAACTACTTCATGATTCCAGCTCAATCCTGATATTAGCATGTATAGTAATATAATAGCAATGACGCTGCTGGTTTGCTCCTCCTTAAGACACTTAGCAAAGAATATCTCTGCAAGGAAACTGAAGATTGCAAACCGCAAGGCTCGAACATATATAAATATTACATGGTTGACTCCATAGCACTAGGGTGATCATCTGGAGTCGAGCACAGAAATTGACAACTAGAGTCTTATTTATTAAGTACTCTAACGTTGGGAATCAATGGGCTACTATCAGCAATTGGAGAACCACTTAATTCTCAGATCTGTTGACGAAGATTCGCAATGGGAAGAACCTCCTAATTCTCAGATGTGTCAGCGAAGATGCCATGTTGTATTAGAAGATCTGTGTCATCTTTCTGAACCTTGCTCTGTTTGATCTTCTTGCCCAGATTGTCGCACAAACTGTCCACGGACCCGTGGCCGCTGCTCAGCAAGTCTCTTCCTGCTTTGGTAGCGAACCTGAAAATAGGCAGACAAGGCCATCAGAAGATATCGATCCAATGCAAACATTATTCAGGCCAGCAGTCAGAAAAATGAAGTGGCATCAACATAAAATGTTGTAAAACTGCTGTCAGAAAACATAATTTTGAAAAGAAAAATAGTTTGAAACCATACCAGATCTTGTAAAAATTAGTGCAACTAATGTCTTACTTTCATAGACTTAATTCAGTATACCTATGCTAGTATTATCAATATTAAGGCATAACTGGAAGTTTTTTAAAAAAGACAAAACACGTAAGTTTTTCTAAAAAGATAAAATACATAGCTTTACATAGCATAAGCGTTTTTGTATCCTCCAAAGGTAGAGATTATCAATAATCACCTCTACCTTTTCTGATAATAATTGTACAAACCATTAGGATCCCTACTCTTTCTTGACATACTCAGTGGAAGGCCCTTCAACACTCAAGTACCTATTGCTGATTTCAAGTCAAAGCTACAACAGACATGTAACTGAAAACAGGCTACCTTTTTACCGAAGTTCCGATCTTTCCGCTTCAGTCTGAATTTGTTCAATGCAGCTTCTCGTTGGGGGAACCGATTCTGATACACGTCATTGCCACTCCCACTCCCACTTACAATGCCACCTCCAGCGATATTTTGGCTCATGGTGCCATTAACACTCTCTATGTTTGGTCTTGCAATATTGGGGACAGCGCTACTTCCATTCTGCCTGTTGCACCCGTTATGACCAACTGAGACCCCCCCATTCACACTGTAGTTTGCAGCATGTCCTTCAACTGGAGGATCAAAAACATTTGACGAACCACACTGGACATCTGATGATCCACGGTCAATTGATGGCTGTTTCTGTGTCATAACATGGAGGTAATAATGCACGTGATGATGATGCTGAACGCAGCTTTGTGGAACCTCTGTTGGGTGGCTCATTTTCACTGCATTGGAAATTCCTTCATCACCTTTGTCTTTCCCAACTACATTAGCTGGTGATGTTTGATTCTGTATAGTATTAAATGCTGAGGCATGCTGGGTAGATTTGATGGCTGATGGTGACGTTACTCTCTCCCTGTTACCCAAAGGCTTTGCAACGACATTCTTTGTACTGGAGCCCACATCATTGTTGCTACTGCCATTGGAGCCCTGCTTTATTGGAGCAGCGTCTGAATTTGACTTCATCTTGCATGTAGAGTCTGTTTTCACAGCCTCAGAACTGTTATTTTGTGGTGAAGAGCTTTCTCCATATCTTGCTCCACCTTGATTGGAAGCCACAGATGTATGGTACCTTGCAAAAATCATTACGAGTTAGCATGCAACTTACTGTTATGTTAATAACCTAGTAATGACACTGATATTATGTTTTGCACCTGGTGAAGGCTGACTGATCTGATCTTTTCAGAATATTTCGCTCATCATGGATTTCCACTGTAGCTCCATTTGTTCTCAATCTCTTCAAACCCAACTCATGGGGTGTCACCTCAATATGAGAATCATGATTCTTATCATTTCCATCGGGCATCTTGGAAGGGCCATCAGCTGCATCAATGGCTCGTACTGCTTGTTGGCCTTCTGTGTTTCTGGCTATTGAGCTAATCAAATCAACAGTTTCAGTATTTGTTTCACTACGTATGTTTGTACAATCATCTTCTGCCATCATTTTCTTTTTAGATTTGCATTGGGGCATGTGAGTCTCATGTCGTTTTTCTTTTGGATTAACAGATACGTCATTGAGGGATGATTGATATTCTGCACTTGAGTTCCTAGGAGCACCTATTTCTAAGTATTTTCCAATAGATTCATCTGTAAAAACATGGAATTTAGTTGAATGAGACAATAGTGGAAATAGGAACTGTGAAATGCTTCACTTCTATAACAATGAATGCTGTGGAACATATGATACCTTTATTTTCCTGTTTCTTGCCACTCCTTTTGTTTGCTGACGGTAACCACTTGTTACTGCATATCTCTGATTTGGGGTGAATTACTTGCGCACATGTACTATCAGGTGGATCGGCTAGTTGATCAGGAGACATGGGTTGTGGACTATCAATCTCCACAGCACGCTTTGTCCATGAGCTCTGCATTTTAAAACAGATTGTGCACCCAATAATACATTGACATAAAAACACTACACAAAGAAAGATTGCCACAAAGTGAATTGTTTTGAATGAAAGCAATAAATAACTTTATTTTCCTACATCAGCCGTGGTGCTACTATATGTAAATTGGTTATTTAATATCATATACCCAGATATATCACAGAATAATTAACCTTTATTACCTAAATTGAGGTGATATGAACTTTGTTCGAAGTAGTATTGGAAAAAGTCTACTTACCCCCTGAACTATTTGCCAGTGTCTAACTTCCACCCCGAACTACAAAACCGGGTATTGAACACTCTAAACTTTGCAAAACAGGGCAAGGAACACCCTGGGCGGTTTAGGAGGGTGGTTTCGCTGACGTGGACGCCAGTGTGTGAGCGGTATGACATGTTGGCGAACAGATAGCGTCCACGTGGGTTCAAACACGTGGGCCGTGCTCCTGTCAGGGGGCTTGCGCGTGCTCGCCGGCGCAGCGGGGCTAGCCCGCACCGGCCGCGCCTGCCCATGATCGCTGGTGCCGCGGGGCTGGCTCGCGTGCGCTCGCCCGAGCAGTAGGGCTGGCCCCTGCCGGTCGCGCCCGCCCGTGCTCGCCGGAGCCGTGGCGCTGGCCCTCGTCGGCTGCGCTCGCGTGCTCTCGCCGGAGCAGCGGGGCTGGCCCGTGCCGGCTGCGCCCGCCCGTGCTCGCCGGAGCCGCGGCGCTGGCCCGCGTCGGCCGCGCTCGCGCGCGCTCGCCGGAGCAGCGGCGCTGGCCCTCGCCGGCCGCGCCCGCCCGTGATAGCCGGAGCCGCGGGGCTGGCCCGCGCGCGCTCGCCCGAGCAGTGGGGCTGGCCCCCGCCGGTCGCGCCCGCCCGTGCTCGCTGGAGCCGTGGCGCTGGCCTGCGTCGGCCACGCTCGCGCGCTCTCGCCGGAGCAACGGGGCTGGCCCGCGCCGGCCGTTCCGGCCGCGCGCGCCCGTGCTTGCCGGAGCCGCGGCGCAGGCCCACGCCGGTCGCGCTCGCGCGCGCTCGCCGGAGCAGCGAGGCTGGCCCGCGCCGGCCGTGCCCGCCCGTGCTCGCCCGCGCTGTCCCGGCTCATGACCGAGCTCTCCTTGGTGCTGCAGATGGAGCCCGACGACAGCCCGTGCACGTCATGCAGAGAGACCAGTGTAGCAGCCATCCGACGGGCTGTGGCGCGAGGGGCTCGGGGAAGAGTGTAGGTGGCACAATGTCGGCGTCATGGTGGCCTTCATGGCGTACTTGGGAAGGAAAGTAGAGCCTTACATGTGGGGCCCACCAATACCGCTCCACGCTGGCCGCCACGTAAGCAAAACAGCTCTCCAAAACCGCCTCAGGGGGTAGATTAGATGGTTTGCGAAAGTTTAATGTGCTCGTTACCCGGTTTTGTAGTTTGGGGTGAAAGTTAGACACAGGCCATTAGTTCAGGGGGGTAAGTAGACTTTTTCCAAGTAGTATTCTACCCCTAACCTTAATTATATATATATGGTTATCTATACATTCAAATCCAACTAAATTATGTCATTAAGAAATTATTAACTATTAGGAACAATGAATGAACACATACTTGAGTACCACTGCCATTATCACTTCCATCCCTAGCATTGAGCCCAACACTGAAGTCGTCGTCATCGTCATCATCATCTTCTTCTTCATCATGATTGCTGTCACTATCATTCTCATACTCATCACCAGTATTTGGTTTGGCACACTTCTGTGTCTGGATGCCACTTTCACTTCCACTGCCACTGGACTGAGTACCAAAGAGGCAAATTCAACTCAGGGTGATCGCAAAGGAAACACAGAGTGTGGAGTCAAAGAAATCATGCCACATATTTCGTGGAATAAAGTATCTAGAAAACGCTAGACCAAAAAACAAACAGCTTACACTGTGACATCGCCTCCAAACGTGCTGCCAAAGGTTCTTAAGCTCATTCTTACGTAGTGGCTTTACCAAGAAGTCAACTGCTCCCTTCGACAGACACTTAAACACCATACTCATAGAGTCATTTGAAGACATCACTGCATGCAAAACACATCAGTGTACCAACTAAAGGTATTTAAACCCAACAATTAACAGGATAACATTTCATGTGCGTCAGGGGAGTTGAGGAAAGCTACTTACTAATCACAGGAATATCCTTGCAAATTTTGTGACTTGTGATTTTGCTAAGTAGACCGATGCCAGATAGAGAAGGCATGAAAACCTCAGTCAATACAAGGTCAATGTTGTTTTGCAGATCTTCAAGATATCGCCATGCATGTAAACCATTTTCAGCAGGGATAACTAAAATGGAAGGAGATAAAAATGTTATCAAAACACTAAAACAACTCAAATTACCCTTTTTTAGATGATAATAGTAATAGATAAAATTTTGCACTGCTAATAATTAACAATCAAACATAATTCAAACAGGGACATAGATAAAAAAACATTGGATGATTGGACATATTACCAAATACATCACGGATAAAGTCTACAATTTTAGATATCCAATTTCATGAAAAAAGTATGCAGTGTCTATCCAAAATCTGAAGTACCACAGGAACCGGTAGTTACCAGTGTAACTAACTAGGAGAGGAGAGGTGTACTTCTAACTTGCTGACAGTGGGAGGGTACATAGTTCAAGTTCAATTAAGTCAAATCTCTTTAGATGCATTGCTTTCAATCACTATCAAGACAAAAAGAAAGTTCTATAAACAACTTATAAAATATTAAAGTCTTAATGGAACCTAGCAGAAAGCAGCTGCATGGATGCTATTAATTTAATAGTGATTACATGCATGGCACTTGGCTTATATGTACCAAACAAAGTCATGGTTTGATATATCAGAATTTTCATGCTTTGATTTTTTCCAGTTAAGGGCGAAATGATTTCAATAGAGGCAGTTTTAACAAACTAACAAAATGATCCACAAGAAAGAGTACCGTTCTCTATCGTCAAATAGAAAAATAGCTTGCATCACGTTCTTTTTTTTTTTTCTCGAACACGTAGGAGAGCTGCGTAACTTTGTATTAAGAAGAAAAAAGGGGCAAGAACCCTTACAACACACACCCACACTACTAATCTCTTCGGCAAACATGCGCGCCTTTTACTAAGACAAAAAACGACCTCATTTCCATAGAAAGATCCCTACTGGCTATCTACAGGCTCAACAGAAGAGCTTCCCTGAGCCTTTGCATTTACATTCTCAAATAGAATATGTTCTTTTAGTGCTCATACAATAGAAAAGGGAAATGTACAAGCTTGAATTCACTATTCTTGTATGCTAGAATTTTCTAAAACAAAATTCAGTGCAAGTAGAAATAATCATTATTCATTGCTTATGCAAAGTGGATTACAGTAACATGATGCTAGTACAATTAGTAAACAATAATTAATATGCTCGCTATGAATATGTTAAGCTACAGTGTGTGTGTGTGTGTGTGTGTGTGTGTGTGTGTATATGTATATATATATATATATATATATATATATATATATATATATATATATATATATATATATATAATGATCCAACATATTTGATAAGTAAGAGCTTAGTTGTACTTATACCGCCAATAAATTAAGTTATTGGAGAAGGGGGTATTTTTGGCTGAAATCAGTATATAACATACTCAATAGTACAAAAATAGAATAAGGCATTAAGTAATTTATCCAACAATTAATCATAGGTCAAACTATAGAAGAGTCAAATTGATCTAGACCCTCAATTGACTACTGCCGCCTTCCCGCTTCCATATGTTGCAAGAGCATTCACTGTTTGCTCATGATGTGACACTCTTGATCCCTAGACCCTGGTTATTTGTTAAAATGAAAATAGACGACCCTTGCTATTGCAAAAGAAATTCCATTGGCCCGCCACAGTAGGCCCAGGAGATGACATGTCAATCCTGCCCAGATTATGTGTTATGTGATGTGGCACAGGGTAGCAATGCTCAGGCTACCTGCAGTGCAAACATACTGCAACACCCCACCCACCAAGCTACCAACTCAAAGTAGATTGTCCAACAGAGTACACACTGCAGCTCAGCGGCTGAGGCAGGTGGTCTGCCGTAATATGGGAACAGTGTATACCTAACATGCTATGGAGCTGTACTAGGTGAGACATTACGGCTGTGTTTGGTAGCGCTCCCGGGAGCTGATTCTCGGAGAGAATCGCTCCGGCGCAGCCAAACACCAAAAAACGAGTTAGCTTCTCCATTGAATCTCAGCGAATCACTCCATCCTTTTGTACACAACCGACGGAGCTAAATAAAAAACCTGATTCACCGGATTCACGCCTGATCCCCACCACCTGAGGATACAGACCTCCCCGCGAACTTTGATGGTATTTACCCGCAATTGCCACTGGATATAAAAACAGAAATCCCTTTGCGGTCTCTCCTCTCGCACCTTTCCTCCCGTCCGTGCGGCGGCGACGGCACGCCTCCTCCCATCCGGGCGAGCGAGAGGCAGCCCCCACCGGTGACGGCTGCTACTTGTCCCGGCACCCAGTGCTCCGCTGACGGCCGCTGCTCCGCCGACGGCCGCTGACGTTCCTCCTGGCGCTCGCAGCTGCCTGACGCCCGCTGCTTGTCCTACACCCCCGACGCTCCACCCCGGTGAGTTGAAGCCTGATGCCCATCCTATTTGTCTCAAATCAGTTCCCTCCCTCAGATCCATCTGGTTTTGTCTCTAATTTGTACTGCTACAGGCTGCGTCCTGCCTTGTTCTTGTGTTGTCGTCCAAGCCCAAGGTGAGGCAACCTGCTCTGTGTTCCTTCCCCTGCACAGATCTGTAGCGTAGAGACTTGCTCTATTGTTTAATAATAGATTTGTTATGTGTTGCGGTGCAGCTAGTAGAAACATTGAACACTCCAGGTGAAAGCCATAGGATGTTTAGAATGGATGCTGCTCTCTTTTACCAGTTGCATCACATATTGGTGAGTAAGCATGGGTTGCAATCCTCTGTGCATATTGGCTCTATGGAATCACTTGCTATATTTCTTGTCATATGTGGGCATTGTTGGTCAAATGTTGCTGTTCAGAACAAATTCAAACATTCTGGGGAAACAATTAGTAGAAAATTTGAGGAGGTTCTAAACTGTGTGGTTGGTATGTCTAAAGACTATATCAGACCTAAAGATCCAAATTTTCGGGATGTGCACCAAAGGATAAGAAATGATAGTAGAATGTGGCCACACTTTAGAGACTGCATTGGAGCCATCGATGGTACTCATGTTAGTGCAACACCACCTCCAAAATATTATCTTAGATATATGGGCAGGTCTGGTAAAGCAACACAAAATGTGATGGTGGTGGTTGATTTTGACATGAGTTTCACATTTGCATCTATTGGTCAACCGGGCTCTATGCATGACACTACTGTTCTCTATAATGCCATCCAAGCCGATGAAGATATTTTTCCACATCCCCCTCTTGGTAATTATTAGTCTTGTCACTAATTCTTCTTTTACATTTAAAAGTTGTATACTCACACTATGTTCTACCATTTATTAGGAAAATACTATGTTGTTGATGCCGGATATCCAAATAGACCAGGATATTTATCACCATACAAAGGTCAAAGATATCATGTTCCAGATTGGAGAAGTGGCCCAGCACCTAGTGGTGAACAAGAGGTTTTCAACCATTTGCATTCAAGTCTTCGTAATGTTGTTGAGCGTACTTTTGGTGTATGGAAGATGAAATGGAGAATTCTTCTGAAGATGCCAAGCTATCCAATGAGAAAGCAGAAGATGATTGTTGCAGCCACTATGTGTCTTCATAACTTCATCCGTGAAAATCATGCTCTCGACAAGGATTTTCATAGATGTGACCGAGATCCAGATTATATACCTACCATACCCAGAAGGTTTAGGAGACATGCACCTCTGCAAAATGTGTCCAATACTACTACCTCACATGCTAATGATAGGAATATGGATAGATTCCGTGATGACCTTGCTAGGGAAATTGTCTTATCTAGGGTCTAACTTTTCATATATGTGCCCCTGTTGTTCTCTTTTGGATAGCGGTTGTAATATTTTGGGGCCAAATAGTTTGAACCTGGAAACATATTGGGCGTACTACTATACTTGTGGTGCCTAAGTATTTATTAAGTAATGCGTGAAAAAAACACATAATACATGAAATTTAACTACTCTCAATTTATAGTTAAATAATAAAACCATGATGCATCATACAAATGATTGCTCATACAAGATATGATGGGTATACTACAGATCAGGCAGCCAAAGGGTATTATGGACTATTCCAGCAAAATCCTTCCTTTCAGGAATCACTTCGCAGACAGGTTGCCAAACGATTTTATTAGACAGAATCACTTCTGACAGAGAATCACTCAGAATCACTTCACCAGTGAATCAGGGAGCACAGCTCTACCAAACGGGCCCTACATCTCTCAGGCCTGCCACAATGGGAGGGGACTATTTTGAAAATTCTAGCAGAGGGAACCATTTTCGTCCAAGCATGTGATGAGAAAGTCAGATAAATCAAATTAGTCTCGGATGCACCTATAAAGCATTCCCATGCATGCATAGCCATATAATCAAGATTAACCATGTCTACTGCACCAATTGATTGATACACCAAGACACATACATTCACCATTGAGAACCTTCTTTCACTAAAGGAACACTGGTATTCCACATAATTGTTTGCTATAGAAATTACATCAGATCAATATCATTCTATATATAGCTTGGTTTCAAGTTGATGTTTGAGCTGTGGTCTAAAAAATCATAATCCTTTTTGCAGCAGTAATTGCAATATACACAAGTTAACAATCCATGTGATTATAGAAATCCTCGTCACTGCAATGGTTAGTCCCTAAAATAAGGGACAACCAAAACAAAGTCTTTTATTAGTTGAGGGGAAAATTTCTAGTTTGTCTACTTGGCTAGATTAGATGTATACAGACACTACAACCAGCAATTGCATAAGAAAGGATGGTTTCAGTAACAAGCAATTGAATTTGACACCTACGTATTTTGTGAGAAACAGATTGCCACACAGCAAGTTCGAGTGCAACATAAATCCAGGCTGGAAATAAATATGAACTTTTTTGTTATCTTTTACGAACCGAATTTATTTACTATCTAGTAGAAGTTATGGAACCATGTATATGCCCAATTTAATCAAATCGAATTAGTTTCTTCTTAGTATATAACGACAGAAGCCTGCGTTTTGTGAGAAAAAAATCAAACCAAATTAGCTTTACCATATGCAGCACATACCTTCATAGCAGCACTTACGGAGCAGGGCACTGACCACCTGACGAGTAGAGTCATCATTCTCCACCAGCAAAACTCTCAGTGTCTTCACAGGTAGGAACCTCTCCCAGCGAATGCTCTGTCCTTGTTGCTCCTTCTGCTCATCCACCTGCTGCGTGCCCGGTGGCGCACTGTGCACGTTGGCCAAGTCATCTTCCTTTTCCATCCATTCATCTGCTTCAGCTCCAGCCTCATGGTGGCCATTCTCTAAGGTGACATTCCCTATCCCCAACGCATCCTTGAGGGCAGGCCCGTCCGTGCCAGCTTGGCAAGCGCTACCCATTAGCTTGATTCGAAGAGAGAGACGGCACTGCAGTGGTTTGTGCAACTAGAGGAAGCTCACAGATGGTGGAGCACATCGTATGTCAGCATAAGAAAACGCATATGCTGAATCCAACTACGAATCTGCAGGGAAAACATATAGGAATCAAACACCAATCTGTCATGAGCACTGCAGTATTGGTCAGAGCTAGAGAGGAGAGGAGTACTTGTAGCCAGCTGGAAGAAAATTATTCTTAAACTATGTGCTCCGCGACGCCCCCAAAATCAGTTGCTTCCGACTCCTGTGAAACATTAAACAGCTCATACAATAAGGATCATATACGAAATTCCCCGTACACAAAACCGACAATAGAGATTTGAGGCAGTACGAAACAAAGGATTTGGTATGGGTAGAGAAAGGAAGGCAGAAACCACCGTCTCCCTTCAAAATCCCACTGATCCGCGGTCCAAGCTAAATATAGAAAAAAAAAAGATATATAACTATTCGCTTCAGCTTATAAGCGCTTATTTTTTTAGCTCTTCTACAGTATTTTCTTCTCACACCAAATCAGCATGAGCTAAAATCAGCAGAGCTTTTCATCAGCGCAAAACTTCAGGAAGGAAAACTCTGAGAAGCAAACAGCGCGGTTCCAACTTGCCTCCACCCATGGTAACAGCAGCGCCTCCTAGCCGGTCCGCTCTGGGGAAACGAGCTTCTTGAGATCCACTGGAGGCGACCGTGACGAACTCTGCCGCAGAAACAACCCCCCCCCCCCCCCCAAAAAAAAAAAAACAGCTAAATCAATTTTTTTTAGAAAAAAAATGGGATGAGTTGAATTTACGTGCTTGCTGGCTCCCGGTTGCCGCAGCAGAGGGCGCGGTGCGCACCTACGCATGGGGCCGTGGGTGCTTGCGATGACGAAGAGGAGATGAGGCCGCGACGACGCTGGTGCGATGGCTGGCAAGGAGGCGGCCGCGGAGGAGGCGATAGATAACGGGGGAGTGGGGAGGGCGCTCGCCGTGACGTGGAGCAAGTGGAGGTGAGCAGGGAGTGGGGGTGGGGCCCGCGCCCCAGCCGAGATCCGACGAGATCTAAAGCCGCGCGCTCCCTGCGCTGCACCGAATCCGCAGATCGCCCCGCGGGGCCACTCTGAGCGGCACGCGCGGGTCCGTCGTGGCTAGGTCACTGCAGGTGGGGTCGGAAATGTCGAATGGGCCCGCACGTCGGTGGGCTGGGGTAGGCTTGTGGACGTGGTGTGGGGCCGAGTAGGTGCTGGGAGCCGCGGCTCGGTTGGAAAGATCGTCACGGCGGCGCCTTAACGACGTTTAAGCGGGACCTGGAGGGCGATTTTCGGGAGCCACGGCACTGCTGTAGCTAGCTAAGGCTGGACGAAAAACTCGAAACTCATTAGCTCGCTCGGTTCGCTGGGTGGCTCGGCTTAGCTCGGTTCGACTCGTTATGCCAAGCCGAGCCAAGATTTTAGCTCGTTAGCTATAACGAGCCGAGCCGAGTTAGCTCGCGAGCCTAACGAGTCTAACAAGATCTTATATATATTATGTTTGTTGTTGAATAATGCATATGAATATGAGTATATGATGCATAAATATGTGTTGTGTAGATCTAAATATGTATATTATGCGTATATATATCCATAATATGCTTGTTGTTGAACAATAGACCTAATATTTGATGTATAAAATATAAGAAATTGTATTTTTATATTATTCTGTTCCTGGCTCACGAGCCTAAGAAGCTAACTTGAGCTTTTTTCGAGCCGAGTCAAGCTGACTTTTTAGCTCGTTAGTTATAACGAAACCGAGCCGAGCCAGCTCGTTATCATTTCGAGCCTAACGAGCCGAGCCGAACCAGCTCGATATCCAGCCTTACCTGTAGCCCCCTGTTTCCGTGAGTGGGACAGGTCATCAAATGAAGTGCTTTTGAGTTGTAATTTGACTTTGACTATACATCTCACATTCTCACCACTGAGTAAGCCTTTTTTTGGAAAAAAAAGTAAAGTTATTCAAGATGACTTAAATTTAAGAAATATAACTATATTTATATAATGTTTTAAAAATATGAATAGTCAAACTTAAGATAAATAATTAAACAGCCTATAGTTTAGAGTGGCGGGAGTAATTAAGAGTCTTGCATGAAATTCAAGCGCTTAGAGCTGAATGGATCTGTCTGAGCGGGACGATTGGAAACGGCCTTGAATTGAACGGCAAGTTTAGAGAGAGAGAGAGAGAGGCGTTAACAACTTTTATTTCGGACAAAAGCAGGACACACAAAATTGGCAGTGCTGTACTTGTGTGTCAGTACGAGGACGGGCTGTCATTTACTCCCTCCGTCTCAGAATAACTGTCGCTTTTGACTTTCAGACCTCTTGTTTGACCGTCCGTCTTATTCAATTTTTTGTTGCAAACAGTAACATAAATAAGTCATTATCAAAGTATCTCTAGTGATAGAATAAGTAATAGCGAAATAAATAATATTTATTCAAAAATTTTGAATAAGACGAACGGTCAAACAAAAGGTCTAGAAGTCAAAAGCGACAGTTATTTTAGGGACGGAGTAGTAGCTCCTGTAGTATTGTGAGGCTGTGACCCACTAGCACATGTTAGCGGTTGTCATTAGGAGGACGGCTGTCATTTAGCAACGAGCTCCTATCCTTTCCTTTTCAGGTTAATTTTCTCTCATTTCTTTAAACTGAGGATGGCGACGGTGAGTCGGCAACCAGCACAGAATGAGCCCAGAACTTTCTAGAGCATAGACTTTGGTGAGGTTTCGAAGGAAATAAGCACCTGGCAGGATACAAGGCCGTGCTTGGTTCGTTTGCTCTCTAGTACTCCCTCCGTCCTACGAGAGCATCTCGAACAGTTCAATAATAATTTATCTCTAATAAAATAGTATTGATGATCATAATAATTTTTTCTCAAAATATATTTGGACGAAATACAACAACAGATCAATAATAATCTTCTCCAATACTTGAGACCCACCCACGTTTCAAAATAGAGAACATAAGAGGAAGAAGATATTAGTTGTTGTGGTACCGATACTATTGGGGAAGATACAACTCCTCCTTTATTTGAGGGGAGATGTGAGTTTTTTAAAAAAAAATAGAGTTATTGGGAAGCTACTTGATGATGCCATACTCTCCGAATATCATGACTACCATATATATTGGTTGTCAGATCTATATTGAAAAGACCCACGGGATCATGCCTCGCCTACTCAAGGAGAAGGTTATTGACCGTAGTAGGAGGATATCGACTGTAGTAGGACTCCGACTAGGACACGACTATATACAACTTATAGAGCAAGTAGGCATTGGATATAAACAGGTAGCATCATCCCCGTTGTAATCATCCAAACATGGCCATCTTGCCATCTTGTAATCGCTATCCCGACGAGATCGTCATACAAATAAGTAGCAACTGGGCATATGACTTTTACTCACTTCCTAGGGGGCCAAAATCAGTATAAATCTCGTGTCTCGACTATGGTTACTTTTTGCATTAAGCGAATTCCTCCAAAACCGAATATCTACTGCTAGAAAACACTGACACTACTTGAGCAATAAAATTGTCTCATTGCCCTCAATATGAGAGTTTTATAGGGACGATGAATGATATTGGGAACTGTTAGAGATGCTCCAAGAGACTTGCTTGAGCTGTTAGAGATGCTCCAAGAGACTTGCTTGATTGGCTTCCAATTATTGTCCAACCAAAATTATGTCTAACAAAAACTTATAGTCATTAGTTGGTTCATGTCTAAAGAATTGACACGCCAATGTTTATAACCAGAGCTTTACATAAGCGAGAAAAATATGTTTTCTACCATTGATATAGCACTTAACCTAATGCACACATATATTTTTTTCTCTAACTTTGATAAATCTTGACTTTTTGGCTTGCCATGATTTTGGTTGTGCCAAAAGCCAACCAAATCCTAAACTATGTATTTATAAACCAATCAGCCACGGGCGTCACGATGTGTTCAATCAAACAATTAGAGATTTCCTTTGTCGCACCAGCCACATCGCAAGTTGTTGCTTTTCCCTTCCAAGCGATCACAGATGCTTTGTAGTCGTGTCTCACCTACAAAAATAGAGAATTCGGCGGCGTTAGCTCCGAGTCTGAGCTAAATTTATGTTCTTCTAGTTCTTCCAAAAAGATGATTACTGATTGTCTGATTCCGCACTCCATTTTCCTCCACTTATTGTCTTAGTATATGATCCAACTGCTTTTGGTGAGGATGTCCCGCACTCCACCGGCCACCGCACTGCTACGTCTGACTGCTAGCTGGTGCTCGAGGTGTTTCATCTGCCAAAGAAAACGCATTTCATAGGCCCTGTTTAGATTCACTGTAAATTACAATTACAACTAGTCACATTAATGTTACGGCACATGCATAGAGCATTAAATGTAGACGAAATATTTGTATGTTTATACTTTTTGCATGTACATCACGAGACGAATCTTTTAAGTCTACTTGGACTATGATTGGACAAAAGTTGTCAAATACAAACGAACGTGCTACAGTGCAAAATTACAACTGCAAGTAGGATCTAAACACACCCATAACCACTTAGAGTAGAGACGCAAGAGTCCGGCTTTAATTGGTTGTTGCACGAAGAAGAAGAACATCTGCGGAAAGCTTCTCTCTTTTTTCCCCCAAAAGTGCAGTAACTAAACTGGAGTACAGGTGAGAATTTTTCTTGGAACGGCAAACGACGTACTACTACTAGTAGCAACTAGCAATCAAGGAAGCCCATTGGCACCTGCTGCAATTTTTTCATGTTCCCGTCGTGCCGGTCAGATTGGCCGAAAATAGCCGGGTCGAACCGGCTGGTTCAGGCCAAACTAATCCATGTACGATACTGTGTCCCTCACATGCAATCAGATGCTAAAACAGTGCAGTGGCATATCTCTTTTGGCTAACCGCGTGTCCAGATCATAGTTATGCAGACCGGACCGGACCGGCGGTTCGACCACTAAAAGACCGAACCAGAGCCTAGACCGGTCCGGTTCAGTTAAAAGACCGTCTGTGCAATCGAACCGCTATAAACCGGTTGAACCGGCCGGTTTTTTGTCGAACCGGCGAACCGGCCGGTTCCATGTGAACTGTATCAGTGAAGCAGGTTCAGTGCTGCACGCGATTGGCTGTCCGTGCCTGGGGCTGGGCGGCATGCCGGCATGCGCGCGCCTGCAGTGGGTAAGCCCCACGTGGCTGCTACTGCCACACCACTGGATGGTGGATGCATGTGATTAACATTTTACGTTTTTGTTTTGAAATGGCTCGCACAGGCTGACGTTGAAGTGCCTGGATGATTAACTTTTGGGCATTTGACCACTACTGTACGTGCTAGATGTTTGTGAGCTTTTTAAATTTCATTGTTTTATATTTTTTTCGCACCAGCTCTAAATTAAAAAAAATATATTTATTTTTATCATCTCAATGAGTTCTTTATAATGATGTTTGAGATTTTTGGCAACAGCAACTACTTTCGACATCTTGTAAAATAATTCTAGACTTACAATTAAATTGTATTGTTAATGAGATTATTCCAACTATCAATTAATAATCCCTCCGTCCCTAAAAAAATGTCATTCTCGCTTCCCAAGAAATATCTTTGACTAAATTTATATAAAAATATTAATATTTATAATACATAACTAGTACCATTGAATAGATCTTTTAGTCTAATTTTTAAACAAATTTATTTGGATATATAAATGTTGCACATATTTTCTACAAATCTAGTCAAATTATTGGCACGTACATCCAAAATAACCCTTTTTAAGGGACGGAGGGATTATTAATTATAATATATATACCGATTCAAAGTATTTATGGCCGGTTCAATTTATCCGGTCCAAAACAATTGAACCGGCGGTTCAACCGGTTTAAAACGGTTGGACCAATGAACAGTGAACCGAGAGCCTCGCCGGTTCGATCTCCGGTCCGGTCCTAATAACTATGGTCCAGATTCTTGAGCCCTCGCATTCTCGCAAAAAAAAAAGTTTTCTTTTTTCTTCGTACCAGAGTTCCCTGCCTCTTAGAATGGACGGCTCGTAGATAAAGAACAGTCGCAAGGGTGTCTGCCTTTTTTTTAAGAGCAAGAGACTTAGGTTCTGCGCAGCGTATCTCTCAGTTCTTTCGTATAGTAATTAATTTTTTATTTTTTAGTAAATAATTTACTCTTTATTATTAAAATGACGCACTTGTCTCATAAAGTTTTTTTTGGCTAAGCCAGTTATAAGGTTATAACTCACTTCTCATCTCTTTCCTATCTCAGAATACAACTAATTACCCATGTTATTTTATTATAATTGCTCTTAGATATACAGAGTGACCGTAGAGGATACAGATAGTGACATTAGCTAAAGCTCATCTGTTGCAGAAAATCGATTACTATAAGTTTTGGGAGGACCTATGGCAGGCTGACAGAAAATCGATTACTATAAAGTTTTCAGCAGTCAGGAAGTTGTGTGCTAGGGGGCACCTTGTCCTTGCATGCGCAGTCAAGGTCCAGATCGCTAGATATATAGCATCAAGTAAAGAGCCAATGGAGGCGGAGATATATATTCTGGGGGCACCCCACCACGGCACGACCACTGCCTTTCAGCCTCAGCCCCGCCGTTGCAAAATTCCGAGACAGTGAACCAGCACTACGAGCTAACGATCGAGCGAGTCCATGCCAGTCAGGACAGGAGCATGATGCACGTCCGGAACGGAAGCGCTGAACGTGCATCTCTCGATCCACACACAGCTTATCGTATCGGCCCTGCCGTCGTTCCATCACCGGTGCCGGTGGGCTGCACGGTGTGCGTTTGAGCTCGGCAACAACAATCTCTGCAAGAACTCCCCCATGTAGTAGAAAAAAGAAACAAAACTTAGAGGCACAGCAGTCCCAAACACGCCCTCAATGGTGGTGTCGTGTCGGTCATTCGCCATCACGTCGATCGATTCTCCTAGTTCATGGGGGCGCCGAGCATCGCCCCCGGCCTTTCCTTGATTCAACAGTTATTCCCCAGAGCACGGCGTGGCCTTTTTCCGAGAGGTCGCGCGCCTGGCTTTGCATCCCGCCCTGTGTGGCCACGGGCCCGTTCGTTGCTCGCGTCGCGTAACCGGGGCACGCACCTATTCATTTTCACGTGGCTGCGATTCATCCTGAGGACCAGGTTTCCTCGGCGGGCGGATGCGTCGCGGTCTTGCCGTGCGGTGTCCCGGTGTCGTGTCGTCCTGGTCAGGATAAAGACCCGGTTTATTCCTATACTTTCTTTAATTTTTTTTTCTAGATTCCTCGTCATATTAAATTTTTAGACACATATATGAAGCATTAAATATAGGTAAAAACTAGTAAAAATACTCGTACGTTGCGACGGGTTGTCCACTTTCACTCATAATCTCATAGTAGCGTCCTAATTATAGTGGAGATGTATCTGCGTGGTTCTATCTTTACCGATATATATATATATATATATATATATATATATATATATATATATATATATATATATAGCTTTTTTAAGTCTACATCTATCATAGATGTTCAAAAAAAAAAGTCTACATCTATCAATCTGAAAATGGTATAAATCAAAGTTTGAATCATTGGCTAATTGCTGGACTACAACAACAAATCCAATCAAAATTCTATACGCACCAATTTCACTTACCCATATGCTTTTTTTCCCTTTGTGTACGGCAGCTGAATCCATGTTGCCGTCCATAACGAATCAATGTCTACATATATATATCATACCGGATAATTTGTCTTCTGCAAAAGATTACGGTTATTATTTTTTCACTTAATTCACCTTATCAAATGTGGAGTACGTGTACAAATAATATTAATTAGTTGAGGATAGCAAGAAATATATATAGAGCATCAAACTGGAGAAGAGAGTACGATCTTGCAAGTTGAGCGCAGTAGTCGTTCAAAAGCTCATCGTAGAAATTATTCATATCCGCTCCCAATCATGGCGCTCGCAATATCACGAAGGATCGGCAATGACCTACGGTCGACATAAATCATTCTGGCTGCGAATGTGTGCTGTGACTTTGGACCGACGGCTCTTCATAGCTGGTGGCATCGCTTGTGCCGTCGCCGCCGCCCGTGAGGGAGAAGGAGAAGGACCCAGAGGAGGGGGAGCTCATCATCCGCGAGTCCTCCTCGGAACCACTGCGGCTGCGCCTGGCGGACGTGGAATCCTAGATGTAGGCCGGCGGGTGATCCCCGTCCAGCCTCCACACCTTGAGGTGGCAGAACTCGTCGGTGAGGCAGTACATGACCGTCTACCAGTGATGCTGTGGACGGCGGCGCTGCGTATGGATCTATCTTTTCATTGCGTATATATAGATAGAAAAAGAAGAGACCTATGCACACGGGGGAGGGAGAGTTCGCGGGGGGTGGGCCGGGGGCGGACAGGGGTGGACAAAAACCAGAACAAAAAACGTTGACGAAAAAAGAGAGAAGAAATCTTTCCTCTTTATTAGTATATATAAGTATAGATAATTAATTGTATATTTTATCTGTACATGTTGAGACGAAACTTTTGAGTCTAGTTAATCTATAATTAGACAAAAATTATTAAATACAAGCGAAAGTGTTATAATATCATAACCCCATTTTTTTTTTCCAACTAAACACAGCCAAAGACGGCTGGGTGCTCGGTTCCGGGAGATGTGGCCGGCCTCACGGTGGCGTCTGCCGTTGGCAAGCCGGATATATACAGCAACCGTCGAGTACTTATAGTTGGGACGCTGCTCGATAGTAGTATTACTTAATCCGTCCCAAATCAGAGATCGTTTGACTTTTTTAATTCTAAGCTTGACCATTCGTTTTATTCAAAAAATTTATATAAAAAAATTTAAATTTAACATATCTTTGAAGAACTTTGGTTAATAAAGCAGGTCATAACACAAAATATCATGGTTTGCATAATTTTTTAATAAGACGAGTGGTCAAACTTTACGTTAAAAAAGTCAAATGACTTATAAATTCAAACAGAGGGATTATATTATTTATATTATAGATAGATTGGCGCGCATGCCTTTGGTGATGGTGTGACACTGTGACGGATTACTTCGGCATCGCGAGACGGCGACCGGCTCTAGCTCTCCGGATCAGGCAAGAGCGTGTGCCTACCATTGCTCGTCTGGCCCGATCGACCGCGCGCACCGTTGAGATGGCAACGAACGATAAATTATTAGAAGAACCACCTTTAAAACCAGCTAGAGAGGACCAAATTTACTAGGTTTTATAGTTTATGATTAAAAATCAAACTGCCGCATCTAGTACCTAATTTTATAGTTTAGGATTAAAAATCAAACTAATGGGTTAGTTGTTGGTAAGAGACTTGCGCAAGAAATCAACCAAATCCAGATCTGGAGTTTAATTGTTCGACGCTATTTTAATTTTTGAATGGTCATTCGAAAGACTAGTGATCATTCGTACTCTCTCTCCCTACCCATATTACTTATCATTTTGAAAATAACACAGCTTCCAAAGTATAACTTTGACTTTATATTTCTATAAAAAAATGTTTATTGAAAAGTGATATATACATACTTTTATAAAAAATATATTTTAAAATAAATCTATTTATATAGATTCATATTTTAAAATTTAATAACTTAAAAGTTATTAATAATTTATATTCTCAATGTTTGACTAAAATGGGTACGGAGGAGTATGAAGTTTACTCACGCAAGTTACACTGCGTGATACAGAAAAAAGAGTTCAACAATCAAAGTCTGCTGTTCAGAGAACGATGCCTTTCAGTTCCAACCCACCCACATGGATTATTCTCTTGAATTTGCCTTTTATTCTGCTGAAACATGGGATCCATCTTTACGAATACCACCGCATATGTAGTGCCATTTTAAGGCTCTATTCGGTGGAGGTAGTGATGAGTTTCACGCGCTCTAAGCCCGGCCCGCGCGTAGTTAGGAGGATTGGCCGCTATCTGAGCGGTACCACCCATCCTACCCTACTACCTATAGGGGGCCGTCCGTCCTACAGCCGCCCGGTGGAGCTAAAAATCTATATCTACTAATAAAGAAGGAAGATTTCTTTCCTCTTTTTTCGTTAATCTTTTTTGTTCTGGTGACAGTAGATTAACGACCGGCCCACTCGCTGCCAGCCCTCACGCACGCGCCGCTCGTCCCGTGGTTCCATCTCCTCGCGAGTCGAACGGGCGTCCTGGACGGCGCTCCGTCCTTTTCTTCCCGATGATGCGAGATCGAGAGGCGCGTCTATCGATTTAGGGCTGTGAGTTCCCGGCGGCGGCGCTACTACCGGTGACCCAGCTCCTGTCGATCTCCTCCTCCTCTCGCCGCCCTCTCGCTCCCAGTCCGTCATCGTCGCCCTCTCCCTCACCCTCGAGGAGGTGCGCTCGCCCCTTTGCCCTCACCGTGGTCCCTTCAGCGGAGCCCGCCGCAGAGCCGGTCACATGCGAGGTGGTGCTGCGCATCCACCGCACCTAGGATGCAGAGTGCCGCCAGGACGTCATCGGCTACCTTAGCGAGGTGGTGCTGCGCATCCACCGCACTAGGATGCAGAGTGCCGCCAGGACGTCATCGGCTACCTTAGGCGACTACTCGGCTCCTCCCTTAGCTGCGAGTTCGTGCGTACTCGCCGCTCCAATCCCGCTCCCCTCCCTTTGTAAAGCTTACTGGAGTTCACATTGCTGTTTTTGTACCGCTCGCTGTCATCACCAGGGTGCTCCCTCGCCCCCGCCACCAAGCCATGGTCGACAGCAATGTTGTAGCCCTGATGGTCCTGGAGAACGGCCAGCAACACCTTCAACTGCGCATTAACTCCTCAACTCTCCATCACAAGGTCCAGTACCCTATCCACGTTCCCGGTTCTATGGGAAACTGAAAGGTGAAAAATCTCTGGTTATGCTCAGAACTATTTTTTACATATTTAACTTTGGCCTTATTAGAATGTTAGTTTATTGCCTGGCTTTTCAGGGGAATGGATAGCTTGAGTAGAAAGAATGTGTAAGCGCAGGATCTCCCTCACAAGCTCCAGCGGGTTGAATGTATATTCTTTTCCATGTTGCAAATTAGGGTTCTTATCTGGAAGCATCTTGCTCAAATTGAACCAGCGAATGGAGGTAGTCTATACAGTAATATAGAATTACAGAACTAACTTTCTGCCAGTTTTGCAAATTTTGGGCTAAACTTGAATTCACAGCGTATACTTTGCATTGCAGTGGATCTATTTGATTTAACTTTTATTACCATTATTAATCAATTTTCTTCTTTGTTTAGATTTATGGCACTCCTGCAGTGTATTTGGAAACCTCGGCCACAAAAATCACATAAATGATCACAATGTGTATGTGTGCCATTTTAATTTTAACGTGGTTCTTGCATAGTACCAGCAGTTGGCGAAGAATGAGATGAGATATAGAAGTTTACCTTGATGCATGTCCCTTTTCTCATGAGGTAAACACACTCGCACACGTATCAGATTCTGATACTTGTTTTTGATTCCAAGTGCTTTTTCTTGTGTCCCCAAAATTTTTTTGCTGAATCAAATACTGTCACCCGAAGTAGACACTAGCACCTGCACTTGTGTCCACGTGACACTAGATATAAATTGAAAAAGAGAGAAGTTTGCCTCATATCATAGTTTAATAGGCCATGGCCGCCTAAGTGGGTTTGGTGTCTGCCAAGGCAAGGAGGGATCAAGTGCCTTGGCACTGGCAGGCTAGCTGTCTGCTTTTAGAGTAGCGGAGGAGAGAAACCACTGAATTAGAACCCTGGATTTATATTTATATTCATGTCCATGTCATTGTCAGAATTGTGAAAAGTCTATCAGCTTGCAAAATTTCTTCCGGTCCAAGGGCTGGTGCGATTATGGAGTCTTTTTGATGCATGTGTTTGCGATCATTAAAGGCTGAATGCTTTCTTAGCTGTAACTATAAGAACGGGTTGTAACAAGTGTATATTTGATGATTGATTGATCCACAGTGATGCTTGGTCAATGGTCACCCATGACCATGCCACAGGGTTGGAGTGATTTGTCCATAGTTTGTGCAAGTAATTAAGGACCTAAAAAAAGCTTAAGAACCAGAAGCTTACCTGAAACGACCTCGATTTCCGCGAAGGGAAATCCACAGGCTCGAATTGTAATTCAACAGATTACTTGGGACAATCCATGAAATTACCCATTTCTCAGTTGACACCAGGATCCATACAACGGTAATTAAGTCTTACATAAACACTTATTACATCGCCAGACTGGCGGAATCAACATTCAGAGAAGCTTTAGAAGATGCGGAAACGTTTCATCCTTCACGGCCAACTTGAGTGTAGCACGTGACCCTATTCTTCGCCATCGTCTTCCTCGAAGTCGTACTCATTCTCGTCACCTGACAGCAAATTTATCAGTACGATTTGTACTGACCACGGAGCCCACCTATGCAGCATTTGCTTTGTGGAAAGTGGATGCAAGGCTATACAAGCAGACCTATAGGCTGAGGTTTTCCTATGCAGCTGTAATCAATGTTTTAATTAGTCAAGTTTTATCTCCAGTTAACACCATCATCCCTTTTCCCATCACCACATCTCACATACCCACACCTCACTCTCATTCGACAGGCCCAACTCCCTCTCGGGCCTATCTCAGCGGCACACTACCACAACGGGTACACTGTCAAAAAAATGTCATCCAGGGGGAGAAGAGAACACTCACTACACTAGTAGAAGCTTCACAGGAAAGGTCCATAGCCAACAAGTTGGCATATGTATCAATCGATCAACCGTACACTCTGCAGAGGTTTCACTACCCACAAGATTAGCCATCATAGGTGTTGCGCAAACACCTAGGCAGAATTCCGGGTGCTTGCTTGCCTAGGTCGATGCCACCCTACCACTCAGCCCTGGGATATTCCGGATCCTACACCGTTATGCTGAGACTGGGAGACACAGTACCGGGCCCATCCAGTGGTACTGCGCATCTAGAACGGAACGGGAACCCATCGACCGTCTCCGCCCACCCTTATCACCTCTCAACCTTAGCAGTAGTGGCACCGTCCTACCAAGTAGTCCAGCCGTCTCCCGCCCATCAGAAGCGAGTGAGTAGAAAAGGATTCCCATGAACCTGAAACTAGTCCGTCCTAAGTTTGACCAAGCAGGCATCTTCACTTAGGGGATACTCTCCCCGTGCCATCACAGCACCTCCGTCCACGGGCTTCAAACCACCAAGGCTATCCCACCCGGAACCTCCTCAACAACTTTACCCGCCACAGGTATCTCGCTTGGGGATGCCCAGGTTGCATCCCCGGCACAACTTGCCCCATGGGCTTGTCTCACATCCCACTTGGTCGACATCAACCCTTACCACGCACCCAAGACGCACGCAGCACTCTCTCCCAGTGGTTATAATCAGTTATACACCGTCCCAATTCCACCACATAGCATATAGCAAGTAGTAGGTAGTGGAAGAGTAACAGTAAATTAAGCAGCAGCTAACATAGCAGCGGACAGCAGGGTAAAGTCTTATCAAGGCAGAGAATTCAAATATACTATCATGCAACCAATCCATACATAATCATAAAGCAATAGCAACAATGTCATTTGCAATGCGTAAATAGGATCTAAGGATTTGGTGGGACGTGGCACCTTCGTAGTCGTCTCCTAGCTCCTGAAAGTACTCGTGGTCGTCTTCCTTAGTCAGATCCTCCTCCGGCTCTGAAATCGAACACGAAATAGTCACGTCAGCGACTCCTATAGAGTATTTCAGAAAAATCCAATAAAATAAAGAGCCAAATGCACACAAACATAGTCTTAGATTGTAGATCTCATTTTCTGAGAATTTTGGTATATGGTGCGCAATTTTTGGACATCGTATGAATAAGTTATGAATTTCCGAAGATTATCCTATTTTCTGAAAATGGAAAATGGTCGATTAATCAGGGGCAGCTTGGGATTGGTCCACGTGGCGCGCGGGTCCAGTAGTGCGGCATGTGGCGCCTCATCCGAACACAGACCCGATGGTCGCCCACCAGGTGTTCGATGCTGGTTCCCAGAGAGTCGCCGGTGTCGGCGTAGCTCGGCGTAGTTCGGCGGAGCTCGGCGTATGTCGGCGGAGCTCGGCGTAGCTCGGCGGGGCTCGGCGGAGCTCGGCGTAGCTCGGCTGAGCTCGGCGAATCGGAGATTCGAGGCTCCGAGGGTGCCGCTCTCCCGAGCTCTCCCGGGGAGGCTCGGGCAAATCGGAGATTTGGTGCGCTGAGGGTGCCGCTCTCCCGAGCTCTCCCGGGGAGGCTCGGGCGAATCGGAATTTTGGGCGCCGAGGGTGCCGCCCTCCCGAGGGTTGGCTGCCATTAGTGAAATGATGTCGTGGGCCTTCTTCTCTCCCACGACATACGGCGGTTCTCCGACGAGGTGGAGGCGCACGTAGCCAAGGCGACAGACATGATTCGGGGCTCGGCTATCTACGCGGCGGTGCCGAGGCAGACTTGGCGAACCTCGTCGGCCTTTCTCCGCAGCGCGAGGCGATCGGGGGTACTCGGAACGGATTTTAGGCGAGGCGGAACATGTCGGCGGCGATCACGTTTCCCCGAGAACGCACCTCTCGGTGTTCCGGGCAATGGAGGTTCGATGTTCCGCAACTAAGCTTATCCGAGGTGGTCGGTGAGTTGGTGGTCATGCTACCGGGTCGCGTCGGTGGTTTCACGGCTTGTGCGCGGGAACGCCGCCGAGGTGGCGGTGCTCCGAGCACATGTGACGGCGATGCCCGTCGGAAGTGGCCTGACGTCCATAGCCGGTGTCCAGTGGTTTGATGGCCGGTCTTGTGCGCGTGTTGTGCGAAGTGTTCAGGGGCCGGAAACAGCCCGCGGCCTACACGCTCGTGATGCCGAGCGCCATGACCGGTAGCACGGCGAGGTCGGATGAGGTGCATGGAGCAGGTGATCTTCCTGAGCCGGTAAAGACTCGTGCCTGCGCGTCCCGTGGGCGGAACGCCATGGCAAAAGCAGGGCGAGGTCCGGACATGGCGTGCGGTGGCTCGCCGTGGTGTCGGTGAAGCTAGGATGGCGGTGCAGTGGCGAGTCGGAGCCGTGCAGAGCGATCGCAGTGCCGTGCCGCTCCTCGTCCGCAGCTCGGGCTTCTCCTCCGTGTCCGGCTCCGGCGTGCTCCGCGGCGGCGGCGCTCCGGCAGCTTCTCCTCCTCTGCTCCGCCCTTCTCCCTTCTCCCTCTCCCTCTATTGTGCGGTGTGGTGTAGTGGTTGTGCCGCAGCGCGGCGGCGGCGAGGGGAAATGAGGGTAGGGCTTCGGGGTGAGCTCCTTTTTATAGGCGAGCTTGGCCAGCTCCAATGGCGAACGGTCCTGATCGCGCTCGACCGATCGAAGGGCCGTGGCTCGAGTGGATCTAGGGCTCCGGATGGGCGCGGGTTCGCTTGGCGGCCAAGGAAGGAGGGGACAGGAGGGGGACAGCGGGGTCAGGGCTCTGCCATGCGTGGTGCTGTCGGTCACGCCATTTGCGTGACCCGGTGGCGTCGTCTTCGTGTGGAAGAGAAACAGGGGAAAAGAAAGAGTGACTGACAAGCGGGTCCCGGTTGGCAGCGGCTGCGAAAGGCGTTGCGCGCGTGTGTGCCCGGGCTGCGCGCGCGTGGTGGTTTGGCTGCGAGATGGGCCGGTTCGGGGTGACGCGCGCGCGGGTGTGATAAAGAGGAGACGGGCCGGCTGGCTGGGCCGAATCTGCTCTTCCTCTTTCTCTCTTCTTCTTTTTCTTTTTCTTTTTCTATTTACACTTAAGTGTATAAATACATATATTACCCATTTTAAATATTGAGTAAATACAAACATAAATTGCAATAAATCCCAAATGTGATGCATAAGCTATTATTCTATGTGAATGGAATTAAAATGCAAGCTTTACTCCTTTATTTACCAAATTCATAATGAAACCTATATGCTTGCACAAGAAAAATGGGTTTTCACAATAAATAAATGAAAAATTTTAATTGGTTGGGATTTTTAGGTTGTGTGGATTTTTAGGGTTGTTACATTACCACCATCCTTACAGGTATTGTTCATGAAATCCGTCGCATAGGTGTGCGTCTAATTGCTGTGTTGACTATCTAGGCGGCCACCTAGCTTGCATGATCTCAGCGATTGGGTGCTAACCACCAACCATGTAACAGAACTGCCTAAATCACGTGGCCCACAGGCACCTGTCAACGTCACTAATGACATCTGACAGCCGGACCCGTGTTCCATATGACCCTAGGCGGGCTCTACCGGGCTACATAAGCACCCGTTATCTCCGACAGGATCCCATTGCGAAGCCATTACAGAGTTACAACATTTCATAACAAAATACATCAGAGTAAAATTTGTGAAAGAGTAAATAGTACGTAATATTACAGACTAGTGTTCGAATAAAATTGAGTGCAGTTATTACAGACCATAAATTTAAAAGAGTAGTAGTAGTGTTGGAACAACAGTACGACAGATAGTTTAATATTACACGAACCCTGCCCAAGGGTTTAACCTTAATCTTCTTCACTCTCCTGGACGATGGTGACGCAGCACGGAGCGAGACAAACTTCAGTCTCCTGCTGCCCTCCTTGCAACGGGGTTAACAAACCCTGAGTACATGGGGTACTCCGCAAGATTTACCCGACTAAAAGTGTAAGATTAGACTCAGGAATGCAAGCTGAGGGGAAGTCAAGGTAAGGCTTTAGCAAGAGTTCAAGAGTTTTGCGGAAAAGCATTGCTAGTCCTATCTCATTATTTTCTTTCAATAATACTATTCATCATTATCCATTTCTCCAAGTTCTTTCTCATATATCAACATTCTTTCATTTGCTTAATCCATTCAAAACAATCCTAGTTCCGAACCACTATTCACTGTAGGTGTGAGGATCAAGTCTCCATATCCGAGGAGCAACGACGATTCGAATCGATTAACACCCAGCTGGGGATCCCTATCCACATTGCATATGTAGCACATAAGCTTGCATACGCCAACCCCGCCTACCACGGCTTTTCCTACCCCGGAACCGGTCCTGCGCCACCCGAGAGCACAGTACTTCTCTCGTCTCCAGGCACGACGGCCACGAGGGTACACGCTACTCTCGCCATCTCTTCCACTCCCAGTGCGTGGTTGTCGGTTCCAGCAGTAGAGCCACCGGAGTCAGAGGCTTTCCGTAGTATGTGGCTAGTTGCAAAGTCTTGATCACAGCAGGCCTGACAACGAACGGTCCCTAATATTTTTCCGTTAGAAACCATGCATTGGGACTCTAACCCAAGTACACTGGTAACTACCCGGTTTTCACATCCCTTTCCCGATGGCGACGAAAGTTGGGACTCTAACCCAAGCAGTTGGCCAACCAAACGGGAAAAACCATCCCCGTTGATGACAATGAACTAGCTAGGAACACTGCCAACCAACAAGGACATAACCAGACCCATACGGTGATTCATTTGATTGGTATCATCATAGTTCAAAATAGCATTTTTTTTGCAAATCTAATCATTAAGCATGACTAAGCATTTTGCAATACTTTTTAATAAATCAGGTTCTCAAGTATTGTCAGGTATTCAAGGATGGTAATGCATCAATTGGTTGTCACCCAACTCCTATTAACCTAATGCAATTAATTAACTCAAGTGGTAAATATTTTAAAAACACAAGGAGAGGCCAAATGCACCGGGGCTTGCCTTGGATTGCGTAGAGTGTCGGATCCGGGTCAGTTCCACAAATATCAAATCCTTGTACAACTTGCTGAGTAGTCTCCTCAGATGGACCCTCAGACTTTACCTCCGGATTCTCGGTCACTACACGTTTGCAATGAATGAATGTATGAATGTAATGCACATGAAATGACAGAATAAAATTAAATAATAAGTAATGCCCACACGTGAACAAGATCCTACCATAGGCTAGCCATGATTACTCTAATTCACAATGTCCTAGGTCATAAAGGTGATTGACCTAGAATCTCAATCAATCCAAAAATCACACCATCCAATAATCATTACATTTACTATTCCTATTATTAATCATTTAAACTAACATATAATTTAATAAATACTTAACTATTTCCATTTGATGCCCAATCTCACCAACAGATAGATTTCAGTACGAAACAGTGGCACAATAAATTTCATGATTTTTGGAGCAACGCAGAAATTATTAAAAATCATCAAAGTTCCTTTTATCATTTAATGTGCTGATTTTTAATTAATACAGAAAACACTCAAATCATGCATTCAATATTTTTATTAAATTATACACATCTCAGAGAGTATCTAGAAATATTTTCATAATTTATGGTGCAGTAGATTAATCCACACAAAAAGATTAAAACCTAACACTATTCATTTAAATGAAAATGAAAAAGCAATAGAAAATCGCTTGGAAAATTGAAACGGCCATTCGGCCCACCATGGCCCAGCATGGCCCAAGCCACGGCCGCACGCGCGCGCCACCGAGCCGGCCCACAATCACGAACAGGCCCAGCACGGCCCGCACGCCCCCGCGCGCGCTCGCCTCCGGGCCGGGTCGCTGACAGGCCGGCCCCAGCCGTCAGCCCCCCGCGCGCGCTCACGCGCCTCCGCACGGGGACACTGACAGGCTGACCCCAGCCGTCAGTTCCTCCTCCCACCCCTCGCTCTCTCTGCTTCCTTCCGACTCCCGCACGCGTGCGAGCACGGCGGCTTGCCGCCGGCGGCCCCTCCGGCGAGGGAACCTTCACCGAATGACGAGCTAAGCCCTAAGATGCTACCCCAGGGACCCTAAAAGGCTAGACCCGACCGGCGGCGAGCTCGTCGCGCAACAAGGCGGCTCGGCGGCGGCGGCAGACCATACGCCGGCGAGCACAAGACGATAGAGACTAAACCAAAGGTGGAAAACGGTTCAGGAACTCACCACGACCCTAAACCACTAGCTGGTTGGGACGGAGACGGGACGGAGGAGTGGGCTTGACGACGTGCCGACCCGCGACGATGAGCACCGGCGATGACCCTCCCGTTCCGGTGATCCTAGAGCACCAAATGGCGAACCATCTAGCACATGAGAAACAGAGAAACACAAGGATCACAAAACGCACAAAAATACCGGTAAGACCTCCCCCTCGAGGGCTGACCTCGACTTCCCGACATGCGGCGGCGCTCTACTCGGCTCCGGTGAGGAAACTATGACTTCCGAGCGCTTCTAGTGGCGGAAGGACGCACGGACAGACTCGATAGGAGCGCTGGGGAGTGGTGGTGACGGTGACGAGATGGAGGGAGTGAAGGTGAACGAGGCACGACGAATTTCGCCGGAATCCAATGTGATCTCACCGGCGACCGAATTGAGGAAACTGGCTGGGGAACGGGCCTCGTCGCCTTTAAAGGCTGGGCAAGGATGGAGATAGGGTCGGGGCGTCCGGGTCCCCCCTCCCGAGCTCGACACGGCGACGGCCGGGCCCTGGGACGGCCGGACGACGACCGGCGCACGTCGCGCGCACGCCGCGTACGGGCGGAAGATGAACAGGGGGTCCCCCCCTGTAGCTACAGTAGTAGCCCATGTAGGTCAAATGCTATTTGATTCAATTTGATCTGATCCAGCCCGAATCCGATGAAGTGGTGAATACAAAAGTTGTAGAGAATTTCGTGTAGATCATTTTTTATTTTGACACCAATTTCAAATTCGGCCAAAATTTCAAATTACAGAAAAGGGGTAAAAGTAGGGTTTGAATTTCAAACTGAAATTTCAAAATTACTTTTGATTCTTCTCAACAACTTGAAAATTGGTAAACATGAAAGTTGTCCTACTCAGAGAGCTTGACAACTTCTATTAAGAAAGTTTTTGAAGATTCTCAATATTTTTGAAATTGAAGTTTCAAATGTAAATTTCAATATAGTAATTTGAGTTTAATTTGAATTTTTATAATATAAATTCAAAATCTCCAAAAATAAAAGTTGTTCCATTTTAAAAACTCTACAACTTTTATTAAAACACTTTTCCCATATTCCTTATATATTTTGAATTGGGGTTTTAGGTCAACTTTAGGGTTTAATTTGATTTCTATTTAATTGTTATTTTTTTTTATTTTGATTAAGGACTTAGTTACACAATCAATACTAGCTGAAATCAAATCACTCTAGGCCCTAAGCACAATCATATGCAGATGCTTAAATTTAAATATGATGACATGGCAGATTAATTCAACTGTAAAACCAGAGGTATTACAAACCAACACCCAGTTGCCTACCTATTCATTTGTAGTTCATACAAAACTCTTTACAGGGAATTATCATGTTTAACAATTTGTTCATTCTTCATGTTATTCACTAATTATCCAAATGATGATTGCAGTAGCACCTATCTGTAACCTTTTTGTGGTTCAGTTTATGCTGCTTCTGTATTTTTCATCTTGCACAGTTTAGAATGTAAACTATAAAAGAATAGTTTGTCAATTCAGACTGTTAATTTGCAGGGGTTTATGTAATTTCATATTGCTTACTATATGTTAGGAAATAAATCGGACACAGACCTGACTTCATGCTACGCCAATGACAGTCAATGTTGTTAATAGGATAGAAAAATCCGGTATGAGTGAATGGTTTTTTATTGGTAACAAAAGTCACCATGGATTTTTTGCTGAGCTGCGATGCATTACTTGTCAGGGAAGAAACGGTGTTTTAGTCTGAACTGAAAGTTTGATCATCAGTAGTTGTGTGCTCAGCTCACAGTTAAAGGGTTCAGCAGATTGATTGAATCCTAGAAGACCATTGAGTACTTGGATGTTCGATCATGTCCGCAAGTTATAAGGGACAGCTGTGAGCAAGCTTAATGTGATCTCACCTACTCAGAATCTGATCCATTTGTTGAGAGGTAAGTGATCTCATTTGTAACTAAGCTTAATTTGAACTGCTAAATTAAGATATAAAGAGATCAGTCATTGCTTGACATTGTTGTTTATATTTTCTTGCTATTAATTAGACTACTCATGCTGTCATATTACATTGCTTGACAGTCTTGTTTATATTTTCTTGCTATTAATTATACCACTCATTTGACATTGTTGTTTATATTTTCTTGCTATTAATTAGACCACTCATGCTGTCATATTTGCTTGCTATGTAAGAGCTCTGCCATGTTCAGTAATGAGAATCAAGAGGCTGCAATGGATGATCAGTCAAACATTTTGCAAACTTTAGCAAGTCCATCTATAATTTGGAAAAAAAATATAATCCATTTCAATGCCGGAAGATAGCATTGAGTGAATCAAATTCAGACAGACTGTAGGTTGGAGCATGTTGTAGCCTGCATTATAAACTCTACTGACCCTGACAACGATGGAAAGAATAGGTGTAATGAGCAGTCTGATGGTACACAGTATATCTACAGAATGGAGAGCTTAGCAAAGATTATTTGAAATCCTATTATGATTGCATGTTTGTATTTACTTGGGCCTATGTACATTACATTTAGAAGAAATGATACCATGAGTTCGTGATATATAGGATTTTGCGAACCCATGCTTGTATTAATATATAATATATATTTTACGTGTGTTTTTATCACAATATTATTGTTTTATCATGTGGTCCATATGTTGTTAATATAAAAGTTTAGTTGTCCCGTAGCAACGCATTGGCATTTGTGCTAGTAAGTCAAAATCAGTGTTTGTTTTCGCTTGATTCAGCTATTCAACAGTCAAAATTTCAGATAGCAGTCTCAACTTTCACCTAAAAAGACAAAAACACCCATGTGAAGGCACAGATAGCAGCTGCCATTTGTCAGCTGATGTAAAGAAAGATTGCAGATCAACGTCCAGCATCGATTCAAAATCCTCAGGCGTCAAGCTCGAGGTCGAGGAATGACAAGGCTAGGTCGCTTGTCGGTTGCCACAAGGAGGCGTGTCTGATTCTGAAGCTTTAGGATAGCATAAATGAGCCTGATTGCTTGAACTTAGGCAAGCAAAAGCAAAACAATCACCCCATGATGCCTAATTGTAATTTTACAACCACTAGGAGCATAATTAAGTTTACAATAGTATAAAATGTTGTTCATTTTCAGATCTGATAAATGAAATATATTACTAGTATTTAGCAATGCATAAGCATCAACTCGGCAATAATTCATGTATTGAAAAATGAAAAATGTACAGAATTTAACTATTTAGTGACTCTAAACAGCAATAATTGATGTGCATGACGGTCAGACAAATCTTGGAGATTCATTGAAAGTCTGTTGTAGTTCAAACTCCTTAGGTGTATATCAAGCAATTGCATCTTTCAGTTGTGATAATCACCTCTCCAGTCAAAGTAATGAACTAATGATGATTCAGTGCCAAGCTTAGAATGCTACTAATGGGAAGATATTGAAGACTGAAGACTACTACAAGAAACATATTATGAAAAAACTATCAGCCTGTTCTTTTGGCTAAAAAATAAGCGCTGATTTCGACTCGTGCAGATTTGTTGTGAGAAAAAAATACTGTTTCGTGGCTGAAAATAAGCGCTGATTGGTCAAAAGAACAAGCTGTATGGTTTCACCATTTTGGTTCATCAAGTAAGGAAAGCTCCAAGAATAACAGGAACATAATTCATTTGGTAATTGAGTGACTGGCTGACTGCTCCATTGCACATAGAACATACAGGTATTCATAGGCAGGGGCCGCGCTAGGGTTATTCTTAGGTATTCCCTGGAATACCCATGTTTCCTGTAACACAATGAATATGTATTGCATGTACTACGATGTCTAGTTAAACCAGTGCTCTTAGTTCTTACTAATTTGGAGAAAATTGGTCTTGGGATACCCCGCGTAGAATCCTGCCTCTGCCTCTGTTCATAGGCATGAATCTGTGCGTGCATGTGGTGAATGGCGTGTATGTGTGAGCCTCTGCCAGTATTGTGTTTCTGAAAAAACAGATACTTAGCTGGATAGCACCCTATATGTTGCAACAAACTGACATCACCCCCATATTTTCATTGCCATATCAACTAATCATGATGGCTACAAAAGCCAACTAAAATGATAAATGGACTGGTAGAATGGAGTATGTAATTAGAAGGTATTATGGATGCAAATACATAACACAACCAGAAGACCAGGACCTAGAACTACACGAAGCTGTGCACCAAATGATGCTTCATGATATCAGAAGCAGAGCCAGGCCCCGCCCTTCAAGCTTTGTAATGTAAGTAATAAAAATCCTGCAAAATGCATTCTTAATTTCTATCCATTGAGAAATTGATATCATGATGCCCAAACACTTTTGAAACTGCAACTCAAATTCAAAGAAAACTTAGTACCTGTTTGTCACAAAGGGTGCACTTGGTTGCCAACGTCATGCATACAGGACTGGTATTAACGGCTACGATTACGAGACCAAATCCAAAAAAATTCACTGCAAACTCACCAAAATTGCACCATCGTAATCATTTATTGGTCAAATTAGGACAACAATCAATAACAGTGAAGGCAATTAGCAGTTTAGCACATACCGAACGGATGGGTACGTCGATGTCATTTCAGAGCAAGTGAATGTTCATACAATAAAGATATCGTGCACATTGAATAAGGGCAGTCCCAATGATAATTAATGAGCAGTTTCTATCTCTATTAAATGAGATGTCAACTCAGTAAAATGATGACATGATAGCCTAGTTAATGAAGAAAGAGATGAAAAGAAGAAGAAACCGTTTCTACATCTAGAAACGACGTCGACCCTAGGAACGAGGCGCAAGAAACCGCCGTATTTGGTGTTGGGAAGAAACGACTCGTTTCCATGGAGGTGGAGCCGCCCTCGACGGCCGCTCGCTCGCCCGCAGCGCTGGCCGCGCGCTCGCCCGCCGCGCTGGCTCACCGGAGCCACGCTGGCCCCTCGCGCTCGCGCCTTGCGCGCTCGCCGGATGGAGCCGACGGTCGCGCTCGCCCCCGCGCGCTCGACGGTCCCACGCTCGCCTGCTGCGATGGAGCCGCCGGAGCCGCGCTTGACGGCCGTGCTCGCCCCCGCGCGCTCGCCGGCCGCCGAGATGGCCTTGCTCGCGATGGAGCCGCCGGACCGCGCTCGCTGGGCGCGCCCGCCCGCCGCCGCCGCGATGGCCGCACGCTCGACAGCCGCTGCTGCGTGTGCGTGCTGCGCTTGTGTCGTGCTGCTCTGCGCTTGCGTGCTGCCTGCTGCTGCGTTCACGTGCTGCTGCGTGTTGCTGAGAGGAGAGAGAGAGAGACATGGGATGGGACATGGGAGTGAGGCTGAGAATAAAATAAGCACAATATTTATTACACGAAAGAAACTACCATTGTGTGAGGTAGTTTCTACACTTAGATATTTGGTGACGTGGCTCTCTTGGATTTGGTACATGGTTTCTACCATAGTGACTGCCCTAAAAGAGTCGCTGTAGTTATCCAGAAGAATTTCCAACCCTGATTCTATTGTTACGGCTTACTTGAATGCTCGAGCTCTGTCAGTGCATAAGTGGAGTTCCCCTTTTGCTGGCAGACTTTTTTCTAATCTACACAGTGCCAATTTATATCTCACAACACTCCAACATACTAATTGGAAAAAAAAAACTTCAATCCTAAACCAGTGTAGAAGCAAAAACAGGCACTCTGGAGTCTAAGCAATCACAATTGTTTCAGGGGCATGTACAATTCACCATGAAACCCTCCCTGGAACATTGACAGTCAGGTAGAATTGCACTAACACAATCTAAGTATCAAATCATTTGACATACTACCACTGCCTCATCTAAAACACCATCCGATCCTATAACACTATTCATGGTAGAATGAAATGCTAAGAATCAAGAATGCACTCTTTAGTCTTCCAGGCAAGGGCAAGGACTGTAAAACTGTGATTCAATTCAAATGTAATCGGGACATTCGGGAGCCAGTAAAAGTACACAGAATTCTACAGACAGCAAATTGGGAGTGAGAGGGAGATGACAACCATTTCGCAACCCCACTAGGCGGCTCCAGTCTCCTCCTCGAGCTTGCGCACGTAGGCGGAGAGCACCGCGACAACATCCCTGGCTGGCGCCTGCAGCGTGGTGACGAGGGACGTAGCGGGTCCCTGCAGCGCGCCGAGCAGCGTGGCGTACACCTCGGCGCGGCTGGGCATAGTCTCGAGCACCTTGAAGTCGCCGGGCCCGTAAAACTTGCCCTCAAAGACGGCGCCGACGAAATCGTTGGTCTCCTCGACGCGCGCCTCCTTCTGGAAGGCGCGGTAGGGCTTGAGCGCGGTGGGTACCTCCTCAGTGTGGACGAAGAGCCAGGCATTCATACCCTTCATGCATGGCTTGAGCGCCTCCCAGGGGGTGCCCTCGATGGCTTTCCCCACCAGCGTGTTCTTCGCTACCAGCAGCCTGCAGGTCTCCGGGAGCGCGTCGCGGATTCCCTGCAGCTGCTTCACCGTCAGGCCCTCGTACTTGATACCAGCCAGAAGGTAGCAACCCTCCAGCTGCTCCCGGACGGTGGCCACCGTATCCTCCTTGCGGCCCCGGGTGATGGCTGCGCGTATGGTGGAGCGGCGAGGGCGCTGTTGGGGACGGATCGAGGCGGCTGCGGCGTGGGTTCGGAGCGCGGGGAGGGGCTTTGAATTGGGGAGCGTGGTGGGGAGGAAGGAGGTCTCCATTTCGCGCGTCGGGAGGGCGCCGGAGGAACGGCAGTTGGGTACTTGGGTTGGGCGCTGGCGCGCTGCGAGGGACGAACGGAGGAAGAAGAGTGGAGTGCAAGAGCTTATCTGTGAGAAGATGAGATGGGGATCACGTGGACTTGGTCTACGGAAAAATTAGATTATGTGGGACCGAGCGCTCAGTGGCTCGGTTCATACCGTGGGCTCTAGCCCCACGGGGATAAAAACAAAAGCAGACAATCAGTCCGTTAGCTATCACGCCAATTGTACACACCATAGGCCAATTTGCCCGGGTGCAAATTAGTCCAACAATTTAAATAAAATGCTTAATTTAGTGCAATAACTTAGCATATGAATACAGAGAGTTAAATACGCTGTGCCACTTAGGCCGAAAAACTCTCAAAAATTGAAATCTACATCCGTAAAGAATTAGCCTCTTCAACACTAAAAAAAAAGTGCCACAAAATACGGGGTGTCTCAGTGTCTCCAACCTGTATTTGTTGGTAGAATGAATAAGAGATCCACCTCTAGCCAAGGATTATAAATTTGATAGACAAAAGAAAAACACATCTTATCTTGTTATAAGCATGCCAATAGCCAAATGACAATGATCAAGGGAGCATACATTGTCTCATCACTGTATACATTCCTTCTCCAGAATATAGTTGATGGCATCTTCAACAGTATCAACAACCTGAAAGGGAAACAGAACTTTACTATTATTAAAACAGCAAGCAAATTATGATGATAAATCCATGATAATGGATAACCAATGTTTCTGTTTTCATCCTAGATATTTCATTTCAACAGATCAATAGTGTTTGGTCAACAAATTTCAGTAAAGCAGCAAACCTGCCAAGACAGCATGCTTATAAGAGAAAAAAAAGAAAGACACTCAAATTGTAAGCCCACATGGCCACACCTATCATCAACTGAGCCAGGTTAGTACCTACAATTTTCTGGCGTTTGGTGCGAAAGGATTCGCAATATAAGTTATAATACACACATTTGATGTGCATTACACAAACAAAAACAAGGCACATTTTTGCAGGTCATTACTTGATATTTGATGCCATGGAGATCAAAACTCTAGCTGTTGAGCTGCTCTACTACTGAGAACACTAAAAAGGATAATAGAACTGAGACAATTAGGTTCATTATAAGATGGGCAAATAGCTTATGGTTATTCTTAATTTAAGCCTCAAACTTGTGTCATGTATACATATATTTGCTTGCCAAACCTGTATTACAGATAACAGTCACAGGATGCAATAAAAGTTTTTTTTGGTAATAAGATATACCGCATCTGCAGGAAACTGTGGATCGTTATCTTTTCCCCTAAAAACACCCGTCCTTGTAAGAACAGATGACCATGGGTGGCCAGCCTGGAAAGTTCAAATTACGCAGGTTAAGTATCTCTTGATAGGAGGCAATGGCCTACTGGCTCATAACTGCTTTTAATTCAGTGTAATAGAAGAGCAACATAGAAAAAGGAAAAAAGTTGATAGTGGATGGTAATGATGTCTTCCAATGCATCAGGTAGCCAGTTTTTTTTGCTGGACTACAAGATAGCTGTTCAACTCCGCAAACATATATATTGTAATTGTAATAACAGGCAACGTTGATCTTGTCGAGGAAACTTATTTAAAAAAAAATCTTGTCAAGGAAACAGATATTGAAAGCTGTACAAAATCCTTGTACCATCAACCACTCCATGCAGTTTTTTTACATAAATGATAAAATGAATCAGAGATAACCTTCATAACTCCATGGATATCCACTTTAGGATTATCGCCAACCATATAGATAGTTGAAAACTGACAATCTTTTACTTCCATTGATGTCTGTGAATTAGGATACATACTCATAACAAGTTTTTCAAGTATGTTTGCTGCATTCTTGAACACAAATGGATTAGGTTTCCCATAAGATGTATACTTCAGTGGATGATCATTTATTCTGCAATTTAAGTGAGCAGAAAGTGATTAAGCTGGCCGCACATCCATGCTTATAAATTTGAAGTACAATATCTCACAAATATAAAAACTGCTTACTGATTGAAGATGCTTTCCAAAGCTATCCTGAAGGCACCCATCCCAAGCCGCTCAGAAGGAAATGCAGCCTGCCATAGGATCTCAAAACTAAGTTTCTTCCAGTGCAATGGTTATCCTACTATCATTGGACCTGGATGGAAATAAGAGAAATTGTGGCCTGTAGGGTGTTGACAGTATAGCACCAATCTTGACATATCATCTTACCTGGTATTCAAGATCATCAGCTGCAAAATACAAAGGAGGTTGATCCCCTTTTTCAGTCCCAGGAAGTCCACCAGTAGACAATATGTCACAGAGCACCTTTCATATGAAATAAAAAAAACAGATATTAAACTTATGTATGCCAATCTGAAAAGGAAGTAATCATAATTCCACATGAATGGATGCACTTAGAGGATAAGATGTTTATAGATCACACATTAAGACATCATGTGAAAATGAAACAAATGTAACCCAATAAGGTTTTCTATTAGTGAAGCACGGGCATGAAAGAAGTACCTGTAGATCTCTTCCCCAGTCAACAGGATCGCTGACAACGAACACGCCTTTAACTCGCTCTGAATAAACATCATATGATGTGTGCACTTTTGCAGACATGTAACTGTCTGTTTGCCCAACTTTCCAAGTCTTGAAAGGAGCCAAGGGGTCAATATCTTTATAATATGATGCATATTCATCTATGGACAGAACCTTTCTGTAGATACAGATAACTCATGAGGAATTCACATAATAAATTTGACCCGTGATTGTAATAGCAACATGAAGAATTACCTAAATCCGTACTCTGACATCACTACTGCAGGCTCTCCTTTTCCGACAGCAACAATAAGGTCATCTTCGAAACTGCAGAGTTCAAGAAGGGACTCCATTCAGGTGCTACAAGTCCATGTAGAAACAAGAAATCATCAATGTAGTACTTGAAAGGCACACCGCTTCACCAGCTCCCTGTAAGGAGTATGGCCATGCACAACCTACACGCATAAAAAAAATTGTAGATGCAAATTTAACATAGCCAATGTTTGAAAAGGTAAAGAAAACAGATACAATAATTCTCTACCTACTATAGGGATTTATTAGTTAGCTTGGAGGTCCATAGCTTTGAAGTAGATAAGCAATGACTCATGAGTACTGCAGAAGTACCTGTGTTGGAGAAATGTTGACTCCTAGAAGTTGGCTTAGCTCAAGGGCCCTTCTGTGCTCTGGAACACCTCCTCCTACCAACAAATTGGTAAACCTTAATAACCTCAAAAAGTCTCACGCTCCATGATGCCTTCGCACAACCCTTAACTGTGATTACTGATGGCCGTGTAAAAGGTATAATAACAAAACTTAAAAAGGAAGGACTGTTACTGTTAAGTGTTAATATAACAATCGTCCGCAGAATTTAAAAGTTGATAATCAACCTTTCCAGAACAAGACTGCTTCTTAGGTAGTAATACAAAGAACATGTTACATTGAATGCAGATAATTCAACATTAATCAAAATAATCAAATGCACCAGTCTAGTATATGTCATATAATTTGGCAATCTAGTTAAGAACAATGCCTATCAAAGTACGCATTGCATCATGTATAGTAGGAACTTTTTAGAAATATCCCAAAACAGGGAGCTAGTATGCGGCAATGATTTGCAAAACAGGGTGTGCAAATGGCACAGTGAACTACTCACCATTAGTCAAAAATAGAAACGGAATCTTCAGGGTACCTGAAAAGGAATAATGATGATCCATAATCTTTAACCATAGTAGAAGCTATAGGTCTAACTTAGGAATAAAAACACTGGCAGAACAAATTACTCTCACAGGTTCACGCTCCAGGAACGAGTAAATGATGCAGCCTAAAATTCAATTTGACCTCCAAATACGATCTAATAATGGAGTAATACACAAGACACAATGCCTAACGACTTGGACCCGTTCGACAAAATGCTCAAAAGACACGAGTGCGGCAGGCATGACCAGGCATCCGACTATCCGAGTCCACTCCGCCGTCACAAAACAGGAGCGAGACACTCTCTGGGTCCTCCGCATGAAAGTACAAGCAGCTTCGACGGAATGCAGCAGAGCACGAGAAGCGCAAGGGCGTTACCTTCTTCGGAATAGAGGCGGCGGATGGCCCGCTGCGCGCCCCCGATCGGGCTCCGGCCGCGCAGGATGACCCCATCGATGTCGAACGCGATGCCGAAGGATGGCCGCCCCGGCACCGGCCCCGACGCGGTGTGGGAAAAACGTTGGGCGAGATCCGACGGCCGGCGGCGCTGCACGGTCTGGAGCTCCGCCCGCGACCGCGACCGCGCCGCACGGACCAGCGCAAAGCGGAAGCCTCTCATGCTGCCCCGCCGTGCACTAGAAGTCTACAACTCCTGTGCTCTACGGCCTTCGGCTTCTCAGCGAACGCGAGGCGTCTGGCTGCGCGCCGTCCGCGGCCGCGAAGGAGGCGTCGCTGGTTCGGTGCGCACGTGGCGGCGGGCGAGTTCTTTCCAGAATAAAGTTTCTCTGCCAGCAGACGCGTGGGCCACACTTTGTGCAGAAGCAGAACAAACGCGAGCGACCGGGGAGAAAGGAGGCGCAGGCACAACCGCACTCTTCTTCCAAGGCTCACCGCGTGGCGACAGCCGCATAACCGCATCCTGGCCACGGAGATCCCACGTAACTACCCCGACTGCCCGAGCTCGTCGGCTCGCCGCCACTGACCTGCCAGCCAGGAGTAGTTCAGTGCCCAACGCATGGCCGCGCGCGCACCGCTCGTCATGCCGCGCGCCGCCGCCAGCGCCGGCCCGCTCCCGGCTGCGGCGACCGTGGCCCCGCGCCAGTCCGCGCGGTGTCTCCGCGCGAGGGGGGCTGTCGGCGGCCTCTTCTTCGACCAGCGGACAGCGCGGCCGGTCCGCCGCCTCCTCCCTGACGCCAAGCTCGGAGCGATTGGTCGGTACCCCCAATCTCATCCCCTTGTCGCTTCGACGCCGTCTGTTCGGTTCTCTGAAGAAGTCTCGCGAGTCACGCTCACTCTCGCAGTCATGCTTTGCTCGACGCGATTTCCAGGGAGCACCGCAGAGGCCGCGCCGGCGGACGGGTTCGTGCAGAAGCTGCAGGGGGTCGAGGTGTTCGACCTGAACGGCAAGGCGGTGCCCATAGTTGATCTGTGGAAGGAAAGGAAGGCAGTGGTTGCGTTTGCCCGCCATTTCGGGTCGGCTCACCGTTTATCTGGGAATTTCGTTGATTTATGAGCGATTGCTGTGGCTGATATGTTGACATGCATGCCTCTGCCTGTTCCGTTTGCAGGTGCGTGCTGTGCCGAAAGAGGGCGGACCTTCTGGCGGCGAAACAGGTTTCATGACTGATTTCTCGCGCTGTTCTTCTGTAGCCACTTCAGAGTTTGCCGTTTTATACTTTACTTTGCCAGTTGCCGGTGTGCAGTAACAAAATTTGAAATACTTACCACTTTGCTTAATGCATCAAGGTGCTTTAACAAGTTTTCCTTCTAAACCTGCTAGTTGTACGTTGCCTAGTGGTAGTTTGGCAAAGGGCAATTTTTGGCATGATAGATATTCTGATGTTGTCAAAGGTGGGGGGTGTTCCTTAATGCCCACCTAATATTAAATTGATTCCTCAGTATAGCCTTAGGTCCAAAGAGGAAGGATATAGATAATGAAGGAATTCCTTTTTGTTAATTTATGTGGTTTGTTAGTTACCCTTGAATTCAAAGTTGGTTTAAGAACTGCTTTTCCAGTTTTGCTATGTATCTTCCCATTTTCTTTAGTTTAGTAATATTGATTTTCCTATTAACAACTTCAGCAAATTAACACAATGGTTACAGGATGTGGCATATATATGAGGAAATATTAAGCCACCATAGAACAGGCAGGCTTCTCTTTGTTAAGCCCTCTATATTCTGAATTTTCAACTTATCTCTTGGCTTGCCACTAATGTGCAGGATGTCATGCAAGCTGCTGGAGTTGCTCTTGTTTTAATTGGACCAGGTAGTGTTGAACAGGTATGTTTTCGTCTACAATAAAGAACCTCATTTCTATGTTATGTTTTTTTTTTATTTGGTACTAGTCATGAAATGCAAAATCTATATACTCACCAAGAGTGATAAATGATTAGCCATCTTATGCATGCGATATGTGTTGTTCGGTTTATAAGCAAGCTGGTATGCATTTTCTAGGGCATCTTAAAGAGACTCTCTATATGGCTCTTTATCAAATTTAGAAAACAAACCAAAAAATCTTTTCCGCCCTCCAAAACCACCCTTGTTGCTCTCCACTAATGGAGAGGATATATCGCTCTCTAAATTCAATATATGGTAGTTCTATCATGATTTTTAGATAAAGAAAATTATTATAGGCCACTGGAGTATAGAGAACGAAACTTAGAAAGTGCGGTGGAGATAATAAAGAGAATATTCATGGGATGCCTCTTCAAATAGAGATATGGAGACTGAAAGTTTAGAGAGGCCCTTGGAAGGGTATCTGTTTCTTTATTCACCACAAATGAGATTCCGGTGATGAATGGTGCTTTCTTTTGATGAGAAATTAGTGAACTTTAGTTTGCTAATTCTGTAAAAATTAATGTTGCCTTCCTTGAGAATGTTACTTGAAGTACAACTCTTGAAGATGAACTACAGCTTTAAATGAAAATTTCTGGTTGGTAAATATTTGTTATGAACTCCATTTCTGTTGTGAATAAACTAGCATGTCATTGATTCATGGCATCTTGTTTTTTCTTGATCCAGGCAAAGGCGTTTTGTGAGCAAACCAAATTCAAAGGAGGTCTGTTTCTTGAATAACCTCTACTCCAGGCCTTGTGGCCACCAATTTAACGAGAGTATAAATAATCTTGCAATATGTGCGAAGAGAATATACAATTAAATTTTGTGCATCTAGTATAATAATCAAGGTGGTCTATATGAAGTGATTAAGTGATCCCATGAGGTTTGGACAAAAAACATGTCTATTTATTTTAAGTGTAATTTGCAAATTGCAACTCAGAATAATCCATGATACACAAGTGGATGATGTTACCTTTACTATGACTTGGTGTGGCCGTATGCAAGTATGTACTCAACTCCTGAAGTAGTACCAGTAGGAATCACGGATCTCAGGACTGAAATGTACGTCCAGCAAATAAAGAGTGTGTCCTACTTTTTGTTTGGAAAAGAAATCTAGTACTGATTTAAGTTAGGGCAAGGCTGTTAAGGCATCACCTAGGCAATAAAGCATACCCAAGTCCCCATATGATGCCTTGCCGCCTTAAGAACCTTGATTTGGGTGTTTCATGATAGTTGTCCAATAATAGATATAGTAAGTAAAAAAAACATAGCTGGATCCTTTTTCTTTCTTTCTGTTTTGCAAAAATGTAAAAAATCTTCCCTTGATTTCCTGATAGGTAAGTGTGTAAATCTGTGATGATGTGTATTCTGATTTATAATTTTTGCTGCGAAACTTCAACTGCTGTACGCTGTATAAAAGATTTGGTATTTTACATTGCAGAAGTGTATGCAGACCCTACACACTCATCATATGACGCTCTTGAATTTGCATTCGGGTTGTTCTCTACCTTTACGCCAGCGGTAACCCTTATACTAGACTAAAATTTGTATGCTGCGTAGGTTATGTTCCTCAACGTGTACATAAACGGTTCTTTCCATCATTTCACAGGCTGGCCTCAAGATAATACAGTTGTACAGGGAAGGATACAGACAGGACTGGGAATTGTCATTCGAAAAGAACACTAGGACAAAGGGCGGATGGTATGTTTGCATTCAGATTTTGCCTTTTGCTTTCGTAATTCTGAGTTGGCTGTTAGAGCTTTGGCAGTTGTCTTTTCTAGGTTTCTAGCATTGATCCATTGCATTTCTCTATTTTAGGTATCAAGGGGGGCTGATTGTTGCAGGTCCGGGTATCGATAACATCTTGTACATCCACAAGGCCAGTGCCTCTCATACAAAATTTTTGTCCCTTTTGTTGTATTTATATAATATGTATTTAATCAATCGGGGATTAAGGAGAAACCCCTCCTGTTTTCCTTCCGGCAAAAAAAAAAAAAATAAATAAAAAAAATCCTACTATGTGACTGAATGCAATATTTCTCTTTCTGGTATCTCTTTTAACAGGACAAAGAAGCCGGAGATGACCCTGACATGCAGGATGTGTTGAGAGCTTGTTGTTCCTAGAAAATTAGTGCCCCCAAGCCTACAAAGTCAGGCTGTAAGCAACACTAAAGCTTCAGTGATCCTGTACAGGGTGCAGCCAAGCTACGTCTAGACGTCTACATGTACATATGTATGGTTCTGTATAGAAATTAATTAAGTTCTGGATATCTGCTACACGAATTTATTGCATGACTGCGGATCTAGTTTAGCTGTGAGCTGTGGTATAGTATAACTGTTGTAGCTGTGAAAAAGTTACTGTGAGCTATATGTTATGAAACAACTATACTGTTTAGTTGAAACAACTGTAGAATATACCTCACCTCTTTATCTTCCTTGAAACAGAATTTAAATAATAAATCTGTTCTAATTTATAAGTCGTTTGACTTTTTTTTGTCTTCGAGTTTGACCACTCGTCTTATTCAAAAATTTATGCAAAATATCACTTCACATGAGCTTAGCTTTTTGTCAAGGCTAACTAAGCAGGACTAATATGCTTTTAAACATGATTTGCTGCCAACTGAGCCGTGAAAAAAATGACCTGCTGCCAATTGAAATTGAAATCGACAAACAAAAAAATTAAATGAAAAAACTGAAATTGACAAATAAGGATGGAAACTAAAGAAGATAAATAAATAAAAAACATAACTAGCTGCTAATTGAAACTGAAATTGACAGACAAAAGATTAAACTAAAACAATAACTGACAAATAGAAACTGAAAACCAAATTAAAAATAAAAAGTACAAAATAAAGAAACTAAAGAGAGGTCTACTGGGCTGGCCCGTCGAGGCCTGGTGTCGCGCGAACAATCGCGAGTTAGACTTTGCGGTATCATTGCGGCCGCGGCGAACCTGGTGATTGAGGAAACTGAAAAGGCCCTCCAGAGCCCAGAAGATCTTCGGTCCACTAGCGCCCAGGCAAGACGCCGCGCCCGACAGAGCCATCCTCGTCCTCCCCCCACTCCCCCCTCCAAACCAAACCGCAGCCGCGCCCGAGCTCAAGCCCCGCCGCCGTCGCCGCGCACTCCCAAAACCCCGTATTTCCCTCCGCCGCCTTCCGATCTCTCGCTCCTCCCCATGTCGGAGAAAAAGCGCCGCGCCGGGGCGAGCGCGGCCGGCGCCGCATCCAGCTCCAAGAAGCCGCGCGCTTCCGCGGCCGCGTCGTACGCCGAGTCCCTCCGCTCGAAGCTCCGCCCCGACGCCTCCATCCTCGCCACGCTCCGCTCCCTCGCCACTGCCTCCGCTTCCAAATCCAAGGCCGCCGCCAAGTCCCTCGTGGACCACGACCCGTGCGCGGACCCCGCCTCGTCGTACATCGTGGTGGCCGACCAGGACTCCGCCTCCGTCACCTCCCGCATCAACCGCCTCGTCCTCGCCGCCGCGCGCAGCATCCTCTCCGGCAGGGGCTTCTCCTTCGCGGTGCCCTCTCGCGCCGCCTCCAACCAGGTGTACCTCCCGGACCTCGACCGCATCGTGCTCGTCCGCCGCGAGTCCGCGCGCCCCTTCGCCAACGTCGCCACCGCGCGCAAGGCCACCATCACGGCGCGCGTCCTCTCCCTCGTCCACGCTGTCCTCGGCAGGGGCATCCACGTCACCAAGCGTGACCTCTTCTACACCGACGTCAAGCTCTTCGGCGACCAATCCCAGTCCGACGCCGTCCTCGACGACGTCTCCTGCATGCTCGGGTGCACCCGGTCCTCGCTCCACGTCGTTGCCTCCGAGAAGGGCGTCGTCGTCGGCCGCCTCGTCTTCGCCGACGACGGGGACCGGATCGACTGCACGCGGATGGGCGTCGGCGGGAAGGCCATCCCGCCCAACGTCGACAGGGTCTCGGGCATCGAGAGCGACGCGCTCTTCATCCTCCTGGTGGAGAAGGACGCTGCGTTCATGCGGCTCGCTGAGGACAGGTTCTACAACCGCTTCCCCTGCATCATTCTGACGGCCAAGGGGCAGCCAGACGTCGCCACCCGGCTGTTCCTGCGGCGGCTCAAGGTGGAGCTGAAGCTGCCGGTGCTCGCGCTGGTGGACTCCGATCCATACGGGCTCAAGATCTTGTCGGTGTACATGTGTGGTTCGAAGAACATGTCGTATGACAGTGCCAATCTGACGACGCCGGACATCAAGTGGCTCGGCGTCCGGCCGAGCGACCTGGACAAATACAGGGTGCCGGAGCAGTGCCGGCTCCCCATGACTGATCATGATATCAAGGTGGGAAAAGAGCTGCTCGAGGAGGACTTTGTGAAGCAGAATGAGGGCTGGGTGAGGGAGCTGGAGACGATGCTGCGCACCAAGCAGAAGGCTGAGATACAGGCCCTCAGTTCCTTCGGCTTCCAGTACCTCACCGAGGTCTACCTGCCTCTCAAGTTGCAGCAGCAGGATTGGATTTGAAAACTCACCGAAGGTACGAGATCTTTGGCCGTGTCCGCGCTTCTTTGGCCATTGCTGGGCAGTAATTGAAATCGATGACGATGAGGGAGCTTGATCCGGTCTTCAACTTGTTCGGGAATTTCACCAAGTACACAACACAACACTTTAGGCAACCTTCCCCATGAGTAAATTAGCAAGATAGAGATCCAGATTGTTCAATCGAATGTACGAGTTAACCAAGACTCTTGTTATACCTGATATTGTGTTTGTACATGCAGATATTGGTAATTTCTTTTAGCCAAGATCATGCCCGCCGCTCAGTGTTTTCAAGGACCAAATTCGCATGGGTGAAGACTTTGCTATCAAGTTAATCACATGTATATTTGAACACCAGCTGTTGTGTTATTTATTTCTGCTGGAGAACTGTTTAGTGGAAAACATTGCTGTCACATATGTACTGGAATTTGATACATGACACAGGTGATTTATATCGGTTGGGCTTCTTATCTCGTCGGACCTTGGTTGTTTCCTATCCTATTTCTGTAGGGTTTATTACTTCCATGTTGACATGGAAATGGTATAACCCGATTTGAATGAAAAATGTACTTATGAAAATACATGCTTGATGTCTTTAGAAATGCTACTATTTAATTCGGAAAACAGAAGTCCCTTTCTGAATGTGCTGGACAATAATCGAGACTACAATGCCTGCGAAGTGCCAACAAGTCGTGTCGTGTGCCTGGAATACCAGGAGCAGTAACCTGTTTTTTCATATATACATCCAATCCTGTAACAACTGTGCTAATTTACTGGCATACTAAATGGACCAAAAAGGTAGCTTAAGGAAATGTCACTCTGCAATCCTCACGGCTTTCTTCTTCAACCAATGGTTCAGTGAGTTGATAGGGATTTTTATCATTCCTTGTGGTCTTCTAGTAAATTCTCTGGATATTTGCTCTAAATTACTTCTAGATTTAGTCGGTGCTTTGGGTTTTGATGAATCAGGAGGGCAGCTTACAGGTCCAATCAAAACTTCAAGACCTAAATCATTCGTCAAAACAGTAACTATTGCCTGCACGACGTCAACTGCACTAGTTTCAGCTTCAGTTCTTGATGTCTTCTCGTGACCTGTGATGATAACCACATCATCCTGGACCACTCTTCCTGATCAATGTTTCAAAAGGCATTGAGGTGTCAAAACAAAGGCTTAGCGCCTACTCCCTCTGTCCTAGAAAAAAAAATGCAATTCTAGTACGGAGTGATACTTTGGTATTTTAAATTTGATCAATTATAGATAAAAGGTATTAATATTTATAAGAGAAAATAAACACCACTAGATTAATTACGAAATGTATTTTCATAATAAATTGATTTGGAGCCTTAAATGTAAATAACATTTACTGGAAACTTGGTCAAATGTAAACCACTTTAACTGCCACGCAACCCATAGCTGCATTCTTTTCAGGATAAAAGAAGTATGTTGTTTATTCTAATATGAAAGGAAGTGACAGAGCAACATTACCTAGGAGGTATTGCTCTTTGATTTTCCGAAGAACAGAGAGAACAACAATTCGAGCTTCAACCTGCAGAATACATGGTATTATGCTAAGCACAAAAGAACAGTGATGGTTTCAGTAAATCACACATCATTCAAAATCAGTCATCATGTTCATGTGGCAGATCGTTTGCATATCACAATTTGAAGTGTCCCTAATTTGAATTGGTTGGATGTCATTTACCTTTGAAAGGCCACGAACATCGACAATTTGGTTCTGATCAGTATCCTTTTGCAAGACTGTTACGACTTTCTCAAGAAACAGATTGAACGATTCTTTCCTCTTAGGTTGTAGATCCAAATTGTAAAAATCTTGATTATCACTGCGACTAGACAGAACTCCTTCACACCATTCCACTATTAATTCCTTGAGATAATAGTCATTTGCCTGATAACTGGAATGGGAAAGTAGGATGTCAGTATGTTTCCTACAATGGAATAGTGGAATACAAGCAGTAGATACCTAGGCATGAGCTAACAACTAGTTTCCCGTTATTTATGGTGTATTCCATGAATTTTACACTGGGCCATTTATATCAGATAAACCTTTGTTCTTTATTTAATGCAATCACGAATTACTGTCAAAACAGTAGTTTTATAATATGGAAAGAGTAGAGCTGTCGAGGAAAAAACACTTGTACTGACTTCAAAAGTATCAAAGAAACAGCATATTATCATTCTAGTCATATACCCTGCTTTCCTCATTTCCTGATATATCCCTAAACACTGCTGGACCTCCTGTAGTGATCCATAATTGCTACGTGCTGCCAGGAGAGTTTTGTACGTCACCTGAAAATGAACTACTATGTCAAATGCATTTACATCGATGGAATTTTTGCAGGTTGATGTACATATCAATATCATAATGTCTAACATCAACAAGCAGCAGAGGATATCCAACTAATCAACCCAAATAACTTGACACCAATAAATTATGCATGCAACCGAAGCATTTAGCAGTGAGCAATAGGCAGAAGCTACTCTGGATGAAACTAACAACTCAGCCTAAGCTTTCATATGAAGCTTAAATTCTGCCAGGTGCCAAATAGTTCATGGGCCAAACAATAAATGTTATATCAGGAAGCATCAAATCTTATAGTTAAGGAATAGCAAAGAATCAAAGCTTTGTACCTATTTTAGATAAAACTCACCAAATTGGGCTTCAGTTGGTGTGTTTTCATTTCTTCAAACAAGTGAAGCGCTAACTTCAAATCTTTGTTTTCAACACATGCCTGGAGGATATTGTAGCAAAAGCTTACTGGCTGACCATAAGTCTATGAATAAAAAATGTGCCCATTAACCAAGTAAAAGGTGTTGTCCAGTGACCAACCTTAATAGCAACAGTATATGCAGAGACATTAAGTCTCATCCCAACTCGCTGCATTCTCCTTAGTGCCTATGTCAAAATGAAACGGATAGCAATAATTAATTTATTATTTATTGGGGAAAAACTAAAACCATAACAATCCACATTAAGAAATAAGTAAGTGTCGTCCTATGTTTATCCAGATGAAAAAAAATCACATGAACATTGTCAATAGTGTAAGGGCAGTACTGAAAAATGGAAAGGCGTAGCATATAGATAGGAACATCTTCTGCAACTATGATACTGAGAAAGTGAATTACCAGTGAATGAAAATTAAGGATCATTTGCAGCCACAACTCCACAGGCTAAGTGGGTTCATAAAATAATTCAGTTTATGTTCCGTCATCTTAATAATCTATTAGTTCTTTGATTCTATGTCCACAAGAGGTATATCAAGTTTTATAAAGTGGAATACTTCAACAGGATACAAACGAGGAAGGCATATTTAGTTGACACAAAAGTTGATATAAGGCCAAATGTCATAGCAGATTGTATTGTGCAGAAGATATCAACATAAAACTTTGAAGCATGAAACCTGAACAGCTCCATCCCTATTTTGAGAAGTTCCATAAATATCCATGAGTATAGACCAGCTAATAAGATCAGGACAAAGGCCATTCCGCCTCATTTCGTTCATTACAGACTTTGCACGTTCTGCATTAGTACCACAAGCCTTCATCAAGATGTTATAGGTTGTGACTGTTGGCCTGAATGGAGCCACCAATATAGTATTGCCATTACTAGGATACTCTTTACAGAATGTAAAGCCATCACCAAGATCTCTCTTCTGTTCAGGGGATAGAAATATCTTGATACCAGATTCCTTCCAACTGTAGAACAAACGGAAAGCTCTATCGTATTGGCATGACTTTACACAAGCAGTAAGGATAATATTGAAGCATGGGGCAGTAGGTTGGCAGCCATCCCATATCATTTCTTCAAGGATCTCTATTGCACGATCAATCAGACCAGAATTTGCATAAGCGTTGATTAACGATGACCATGTTACTAGGTTAAGACGAACCCCATTCGCTTGCATATCATCTTTGATGTTGGAAGCCATCTTCCACATTTTTGCATCTGCAAACACCTGGAATTTAAAGAGAAAAGAATTCTGGAAACCATAAAAGGCCATAACGCATGGAAAACAACAACAAGAGCCCACCATACCTTCATCATTGTACTATATGTGAAAACATCTAGCTTTAAAATGCCATCACGTTCCTTTTTCTTCATTTCCTCATAAATTTCTTGAGCCAAGTTGAATTCTCTGGCATTGCAGCATGTCTTCAGAAGAATATTATATGAAGTCAAATCAGGAGGGACACCGAGATTCTGCAAAAACACAAAATTGTAGCTAAAGGTCACTGCACGTCTTTGCTGTGCATAAGATTATAGAACACATTCAGTCACGAATGAAGGAAAAGTAAATCAAAGGAACAACCAAACACACAGTGTAAATATTGTTTTAGTGAATATAATTAAAAACAACATGAAAAAGCATGCAATAGCAAACAGAAATTGGGCAGGACATAGCAAATTAGAATAACTAGTTAAAATAGGCAAAATGTGATGCAACAGAACCAATTTGCATGAATCTGAAACAACCTACCTATGAACAGCAACAATAAGGTAGAAGATGCATTACTTGCATATGCTTGTAGACTGAAAAGTTGTAGCTCAAGCTATGGGCATTAACATTCATTAGGCTGTTGAAGACGTAGGTATTTGGAGTAATCTTATCAGCAAGCAGCCCCTGCATATGATTCACATGTATGATATATGAGTGAAGTCTGGAACTGCCTGAGTATTGGAGCACTGTCTACAGCATGTGAACAGAAGGTAGCTTACTTGGATAAAATTTGTGTATTCCTCTTTCCTCTTAGAGAGAGAAAGAGGGAGAGAACTCTAACGAATAAGGGATTTAGTTCGATTTTTCTTAATTGGCAATGACTACAAAGCTTATCCCTTTTAGAGACACCTTATTAGCTTTAAATATAATCTCAAAATTTAGGGAACCTATTTCTAATTGAATGAATGTATCTAAAAATGTAAAGAAGCAAACTCAGCTAACAATCAAATTAACCGTAGTCAATGAGGGATTTCAAATACCTCAAATATAATTCGAGCCTGTACAGAAGAGCCAGAATGGCCACATATATCTATTATACTTCGGCATGCAAACATATTGATGCCTCCAAGCTGGTTCTTAAGGGCTCCAAAGATCAATAAAGCATTTTTCAACTCCTTTCTTTTTCCAAAAGCTTCCATGGTATTGCAGAGTAAAAGTTGGGAATTAGGAAATATGTGTGCATACCTACATGTCAAAAAACAATGCATTGCAGGTATCAAGATCGATGGAAAGGGTACGAAATTTTAACAAATCCCATGAGAATGATCCACAGATAAAATCCACGTAGTGCATAAAGCCTAAATCTCCCGCAACAAACATGTCATGCTAACAGTAACTAACATCCTTGAAGTAATTATCATATATTTAGTTGACAATTCAAGACATGTTAAATAAAGATGTGATAAGTATGATCACCTTATAGCTATATCTGGGTCACGCTGCCTGACAAATATTTTCAGTACATCCATGGGGTTCACAATGCCTTGAACATAGAATCCATACCCTAAACATATAATAGATCAAAGCAAAATATTTAAAACAATTCAAGATTTAATGAATTACCATCTAAAGCATGGGTAGGAGAGAATTGATAGCAAGAAAAGGTACTCGTCCTCTATTCCATAAGATGTTTTGACTTTCTAGATACATTGCCTTTACTATGTATCTAAACATAGTGTACATCTAAGTGCATAGCAAAAGCTATATATATCTAGAAAACCCAAAACACCTTATAGTTTAGAATGGGGTGTACACATGAAGAGTGTTGCCAACTACACAGGATATACATCAATGAAGACTTAACAAAAAAGCAAAATATAAGAAAGTATGTCGGTAACATGCAGACGAATCCACCTCATCAGTAATTATGCCAACCATACATAGTACAATAAAAAGCACTATATAGCAAGCAAATAGCGGCTAATTATGTTTGTCTGCATGTCCAAGTCATTAAGAATCATAACATGTTTATCCTCTGCCAAGTTCTAATAAGTTATGAAAGAAAGTAAAAAGAGAAGGGGTGCATGCTTACATATAAAGCACGATTTATGCAATATGTACATGCAAAAAATGGCATCCTGTGCAACAAAAATGAGATGTATCGTCTCACCAAATAAACAGGGAACCAGGTAGAAAGCATGAGTCAACTGCAAGCTAATGATATCAGACAGATCAATTATCTCGCTGAAATTAGCATCCTAACTGTGGACTGCGATCGTGCATGAAAACTACCAAACCACCTAGGCCATTCAATAAACTAAAGAGATTGATGCATCTAGCATGAAAACTACTACTGCTACTGATTAGAAATTTGAGAAATCCGCATCCGCCCTGAGGCACGTCTAAGAACATGGTAAGCAGGTGATCGTCAGTGTGTAAAGGTACATTAGGAAACCAATCGCGGTTAATGCACCAAGCCACCAACCAAGGTAGGTGAATCAACTAGCTCAAGCATAGACTCCATGCCAACATTATGACATGGGGGGAACGGGAAGCCCTAACTGCAGCGTAGACATAAAGAGATGGGGGGCAATATTACGAGCTAGCGCCTCGACGACATCCACGAACTCCACCATTCGTCGCTCCTCCAGCAACATCCGGCAGGCACCGGCGACAGCGTCGGACGCGTCAGCGTCGAGCATCTCGACTGCAGGGACGTGCACGCGCTCGGCGTCTCGGAAGAACTCGAGCACAAAAGGTAGTCCGCGCTCGCGGACAGCGGCGGCGACGCCGCGTGACAGGAGACGGGCGCTGATGCGCGCCGCGAAGCTGGGGTCGTCGCACGCGGCTGCGCGGAGGCCCTCGGCGGCGAGGAGGAAGTCGCGGAGGCGGCCGGCCCCCGCGAGGTTGGATGCGACGCGGGCATAGTACTTGATGGCGGCGGGGTCGCGGCCGACGCCGACGTCGGAGAGGAGGGGGAGGGCCTTGGCCCTGGGTTTGGGTTTAGGTTTGGGGTTGGCATTGGGAGTGGGAGTGGCGGGTTGCGAGCGGCGACGGCGGCGGTGGGAAGGGGATGGTGACTGCGGGGACGAGGAGGTCATGGCCAAGGCCATGGCTGGGGAGTGGGACTGGGGGAGTGGAGATGGAAACGACGCGTTTCCAAGCGTAGCGGGTTTTTGGGTGGCGCGGATTTTATTCGTTTGGATAGGAAAGCTGACTGTGTGGAGTGGAGTTGATACTATTTTCTTAAAATTTTGTCAGATTTAAAATAGTTTAATTTAAAAGGTACATATATAGAAATGATTTTTATAGAGGTAGTATCTTATATATCTATATACATCTACTACTATATATACAACTAATAAAATTAAAGAGGAGACAATTTTTTGGTGCCGCATTTTTTTTCGTTTTCCGTCTACCCTCCCTTCCTGCGACGCGCCCTCCCGTCCGCTCCCCCGCCCCCACCCCCACCCCGTGCGAAAAAATGGAAAGAAAAACCCTGCCTACACTCCCATCCCCAACCCACCCCTGTGAAAAAAAAAAGAAAAAAATCACCGTGCACCAAATCTCTCCCGGCCTCGCTTCATGGATCCCCTCCACAATCTCCTCCGCTCACCCTCGCCGTCGTCGTCGCCCTCTCCCTCACCCACGCCCTCGCTCTCCGTTCGGCCACCGGGGGCACTGCCTGCCGACAACATGGCTGCATCTAATGGCGGCGGTGGCGGCCACGCCCGATCTCCGTTGATGTGGGGGCGCGGTGATTAGAGAGGCCATTAGCCTGGTGTTCGGACAGTGGATGGTGCTTCAGATGACGGTGGAGAACCACTAGGGTAGCCGTGAGTCCCGCGCCAAGGCCGACCAGTTCGGTGAGTCCATCCTCTTTTGGTTCTGTCGCAGCTGTCTCAACACCTCGGATGTTTTCTCCTTCGCTATTGTTTAGTTGATCTCTCATTCTCATATATTGATTCAGAGCGTTTGAAATTTGGATCCACTGTGTAGGGAGTTGCTATGCCCCGGCAATCGTACAGGTAGATCATGAACCCTAGATGCCTGGAATTCGGACCACCACCCGGTCTCCGATCTGGATAGCGAAATTATGTGTTTCTTCGATGCAATTACATGAGCCACGTGTGGATAGACCTGGATTTGGCACCGCATTGGAGTTGCAATTTTGTGCCTACAGCACCGTCCAACACCTCATCAGCAAGGGCGCCAAGGTCATCCTCTCAAGCCACCTGGTGAGTTCCCGGCCTTCCTATATCTTGTCTGGTTTGGTTTGGTTATGATGGAACAGCCCCCAACGCATAGACACAGGACACTGGCTATTAGTTGTGTTTTTTCTGCATGTGTTATATGATTTTAGCTTATCTTCAACACAGCTAACTATCACTTCTTCTTTTCTGTTGTTTGGCACAAACTGGAAATTACTGAAAAGGTGAAAGAGAATTAATTTAGATGGTCAGGCGCTCACGAAGTCCGATGAACTTGGGAGGTGTGCTTCCTTGAATCCACCGAGGAGGAGCATTATGCAGATGTTTAGCTTTGAGGATGTTGCTGTGTGACCTGCTTGCAAGAAAAGGTCCCCAAATCTTACATGCAGGTTTGCATTATCAATTCTCTCGCTTTGCTCCAAGATTAACTATTCATTGATTTGTCATGGCTTTGCAAGTACTAATCAAATTAGATGAAAATTACCTTAAATTGGTTGGTAAAAGTACTTGCAGGTTTATTTTTCGTGGGAGTATATTGAAGCAGGAAATGGCATAGAGATCAATAATACAAGTATATAGCACAGCTGCGCAAGGGCCAACAGTAGCTGTATCTTAGACATCGACACAAGGTTCATTCAGTTTCCCTCCTAGACCAAGTAACGTCTTTATGTTTCTGCTATGCTAAGGCCAAAAGGCTTCTTGTTTTTTGCCTGACATTAAGGCGCAGTGAAACCATGTCTTGATAGTTGTCACCAGTGAACCAAGATGATCAAAAGGTACTGTTTTATACTTTTATTTGACAAATGATGGGGGTTTTATGCTATACTGCAATTGACAGATTTTAGCTCTAAAGTTTGAGTAAAACCAAATAAGATGCAGCTGGATCAATCTAATCTAAATTCAGAGCCGTGCAAAAGCTTTTGAATGCAACTGTGTAGTTTGATGGTCATAACATGATTCAGTAATCAAGTACATGCAACTACCACAAATAAAAACACACATTCTAGGTGCATGGGTAGCAAGTTGCCGTTCAATATTTATTCAGAGCAAAACCATTATTGGTAAGGCATGATCAGGAGCCATGATTGTCTGCCCAACACTAACAAATCAAGGCTATTAATTCTCTGCTCTCTATCTAATCCAACAAGGTCAGTAAATCAAAAGGAAATGCTTGAAAAAAATTGTTGATATAATCACGAAGCATCCACGAAAATTAGCTAATTTCTTTGGTTTGTCTGATGAAATTTAAGAGCATATTATCTTTTTTTTTAAGGAGGAGCACATCATCTATAAGCTTGAAAACACGCAAGCTTTGCTTCACTGCCTGGAACGTGGGAAAGAACATTAACATTAAATGGTTAGTTCTAAAGTATATATGTTTGCTGTTTACTTTGTTACCCCCTCTCCAGAAATGCGGCAGCGCTTTATTAGCTTTATGTAGTTCTTTTATTGTAAAAATTTGAATGGACATTTTCAGAAATAGATTCCTAATTTATTTCAAAACAAGAACTTGGCCATTGCTTAATAATATAACCGAGTTCTGAAATATACATGTGAATCTATGCATTTAATCTGGTTTGATATAACATGTTTACAACACTTCCGTTAGTGACTCAATTAATTTATCTGTAAGTTATATTTGAGAACCTGGTGTAAATTTTGCGTTGTACATCTGCATTCTCAAGACCGCTGTCATGAAGCTGGTGGAGGAGATGGTCTGCCTGTATTTCAGCTCATCCAGGAGAGGAACGAGAGGAGTCTCATCGAGTACTGTTTCAAGCAGCAAGTGTCGTTGTCTGCTTTCTTCTGCCACGATGGGAAACTTGGACCAGATGTAAGAATTTCTCTGCTCATCGACATTCCTGCCCCTGCTTAATTGCAATATTCATTTAGCATGAACTCTTGTAGTGCATCTAGATGTGAACGAGACTGTTACATACCATGTGCTTGTTGGAATGCCCGTGTGAGACATGGTCAATATGTAATCACATTTGTAACCTGTATTTCATCTGCCAAGGTAGCTGGAGGTCACTCCATCAAAGTTGTAGGTTTTCTTTTTTTTCCCTGTGAATGTGAATTCTAATTGCTTGGGAATTCATATTATCTGCTAGCTTTGGACATCTACATTGCTTTTGTAGAAACTGCTGTGCAGGAAAAAAAAAAGATAATTGTGGAGACATTCCTTATAGGAATGAAGCCTTTAGACTGCAAATGTTTTTCTATTTGTGAGGAAAATTGTTTGTTTTTTTTGCAAAAAAAAGGAATAACTCTCCGTGTGATCATGTTAATTTCACGAACTTTGTGTTTTAGATTGAATGACACTTTAACATTGGTATTTAATTTCATGGTATTGTTATCTTATCATGCGATCCGTGTTTTTAAGTACAAAAGCTTAGATGCTCCGTAGCAACGCACGGACACGCTACCTAGTCTACAACTAATAAGACCAAAGAGGAGACAATTTTTTGGTGCGAGATTGGGTTTCGTTTTCCGTCTGCCACAACCGTGCGATCTCTCCGACTCCAACCCCGTGCACGCGCTCCTGCGTTAGAGGTCGAATCCCATGAGCAACAAACAAAAAAAAGGTAACGACAGCGCTCCTGCAACTCCCTCCCTCCCCACGCGCTGCCTCACTCTCCACCAATCACGCGATGGGACGTCGGCCGCCGGGCGTTGGGCGCAAAGCTAGGGTTTCTCCCGCCGCCGGCGTGCCCATGCCTCGGCCCCTGCCCCTTGTGCCGCTCCATCTCCTTCCGCGCGGGCGGCCCTGCCCTCGACGAGCCCGCTGCCTGTCTCTATTTCTCCTCTGCCGCCGCAGGCGCTGGTTTAGGGAGCAGATTAGCGGCCACCTCCGAATGTCATGGGGCGCGTTGTCCAGGGCCGCTCCGCCACCACGACCTCAACGCGTTTGCCGTGGCCACACCCTAGGCTAGCGCCGCTGTTCCATGAAGATGATACTTTCGCATCGACCTATCCTGTCCGGCTGTCCCCACGGTCCTCCCCGACGAGCATGAGCTCACGGAGTCTACCAAGCGCCGCCTCGGGCAGCCCCGACGCAAGCGCCTACACTGCCTGGATCGAGATGGAGCCGCCCCCGCCCCCACCCACACCTCTGCCTTCTGCCGATCTTGCATTCCGGCCTGTAACTATATCCGCTGTCGTCGCATGTCTCCTGCCTGCGCTGCCCACGAGATTCAGTCCTCTTGGTTCCTTTCCTTTCTTCCATATCCGTGAATCTAACGAGTTCCTGCCGTCCGACTTCAGATCCACCGGTGAAATCTCTAGACTCCTATGCCGATCCTCAATTGTTTCATGTTGGGTCGATCGATCAATCTCCATCAACACCCTGTACGTTTGCTGCGTCCCCGTCAGGGCCACCTTGCGGTGGCAGCATCGGCTTCCCGCTCGTCATCGAGGCCTTCCGTGCCAAATTCTGCCAGGACGACTACTTCCTCTTCGATCGATGGTATGTTCTTCTCCTGTTCTCCCTCTCCCTCATGGCTTGCTCATCGTTCGTTCTAGATCTCCTGCCTGCACGCATCAATTGGAAGGGGATTGTATGCCACAATCTGCTCATACTGCTTTGATTGGTCGACTGACCACATTATACAATCCAAAGATCGTGTTTCGGCATAGAGTATTGGAATCAAAGTAAAGCTATCTAATTCCTAAACAGGCATAAAGATCGTGTTTTATGTCTTATAAATTTAATGGAACAAAAATTATGGAAAAAACAGATCATGTCTGGGCATGTTCAGGCAGGAAGTCAATTTCTACTCTTACTTCCAGAGTAAATTAGTGAAACAAAAATGATGTATGTTCTGATAAAACTGATTCATAAAGGAAATGGCCAAATTAAACATAATTTGTGCCACAAAAAGATCATGGCAAATGGAAAGTTGGCTGTGCTCTACAACCTCATCGACCACCCAATGACCCAATCTTGGTGACCGCCTACCTCCTAGCCTAGACGCTCAGTACCCTCGCTTCCTCTTTTGGTATACTGATACCTGTGTTTTCTTACTGGATGAGGTTCGTGTGCGATGCAGGTGACGCAGGCCTTGTTAGTGGTTGACCTGCAGAGGGTGCCAGGGCTTAGCAGCAAGTGACTCATGCTGCAGATCGACATCTCACAGCAAGCGAGTCGATTTGATTCTTGTTGACGATGATTGCTCCGATTAAGTGCTGATCGTTTGATGCTTGTCTCCTGCAGGTTTATTATCCTTTTACACCATTTGTGTCAGGTAACTAATAATATGTTCATTTACATCCAAAATTCTAGACATTTATCAATGTGGTTGATAATGTAACAGGTTATTTGTCTATTATTGTTGTTGAACTTTGTTAAATGCTTTATGTGGGGTTTCAAAGCATAATAAAAATCTACACACCAACTTCATGATTCCATCTGATCAAATTTAAAAATAACATTCTTCAGTATGTTTCTAGGACGAGAAAACCAGAATCTTGGTATGTTCTTAGCAAGGTTAGAAAATATTATTTTACACGGCAAAAGATTTACCCAATCTGTCCTTCCTGCTAGCCTTCAGTTTTTTCTATGAATCTGTGTTTTTCGATCTACTCACTTGAGATTTATTTTTAAAAAAAATCACCATGGAGCAGTGATATACAATGTATGCTACATGGTAGCTGTGCTAATAAAATCAATTCTACCTTGTCATTTCGTGCTTAGATTAATTTATTATTCAGCGGAGGAAATATTGATTACTGATTTTTGTCAGTTCATTTAAAACTCCAATGTGGAAGTGAATCATAGAGGGCTTCCTATGGGACTGTGATTCATTCTTGGGATTTGTTATGTCTAGGATCAGATTGGGCAATGTGTTGATGGATTTAGACAGACGAATCTTTAGTTGAGTTTATTTTATTTGGTTCGATTGACTGTGATGAACAAATAAACTTGACAGGAACTGGAATTGGATCAGGGGGAGAAGAGCAAGGTGGACGGGTGATGCATGCCTTCTGGCTGGCATGATCTTTACAAGGTGATGCTCCTTAGGCCAACAAAATTGCTCCGACGGCATGAGGATAGCCTAGTAAAGATTTTATTTAATTATGACCCTGATCTGCACAAGGTGATGCTCCTTGGGCCAACTAAATTGCTCTGACGGCATGGGGATAACTTGGTAAAGATTTTATTTAATTATGATCCAATGTAGTCAATGGAGTAGTCTTTCAAATTAAAAATTGTAAAATAAATTACTTTTTCTTTCCACTTTAAAAATAAGGAAATTGTGTGTTTAAATTGTCACCCAAGATTAATGACTATTTACTTTTCCTACATTTAACCATCAACTAATTATAATTTGTTTTACATGTATACTGTTATTTAATCAATGAGCACTTTTTCCTGCATTTTTGTAATTTCCTGTCATGTATTTCGTTTTTTTTTAACTAATCAGCTACTTAACAGAGGATTCAACATTTGGTGGAAGGGAAAGTTCCACGTTTCAGTTGGTAAGATGCATCAGTGAGACTATGGGTTGGTCCAAAAGGATATTTCTTTGAAACAGACCGCAAAGTTGAATTGGTTTTTGAAATTGATGAAAAGAAAAAGTTCAGAACTGAACCTTCAAATATTCTAGTAATAGATAACAAAGTACATTTGGTCACATAATGTACATAAAAAACATACATTCTAATTATCCATCTTTATGGTGAATATTTGTGTTAAATTATTTTGTCCTCAGAAATTATTTACATCAAAAGAATCGTAAAGCCATTTAGTGAAGCTATTTTATTTGACCACTATTTAATTTCAATGTATCCGCGAGGAAGCTCTTCATGCTTTTTTCAATCATTTTATGTGTTGTATTATATACTGTTGCCGCATAATATTATATTGTCTTGCAATAAATTTTTGTGGCTGAACTTTCTGACAATGGTATTTTATTTCATACAATATTTGTATTTTATCATGCGGTATATGTGTTTTTAATAAAAAGGTTTAGCTATCCCATAGCAACGCACGGGCATGCTATCTAGTCTCTACAACTAATAAACCGAAAGTGTGGACAGTTTTTGGTGAGATACCTGTTTTGGCTCTGTCGCTCTACCAATAGGTGCGAAACGTAGCTCCCGCGCCTTCACTCCGTGCGAATTCGCGGCAGAAATCGCTATCACAAAAAAAAAAAAAAAACCCGTCACCGTGACTCTCGCGGCAACGATCGCTATCCCAACAATCGCGGCACTAAAAACATCGCCTGCCTCCATCCCGATCCACCTTCATCCCTCTCGATCCCCGTCTCCCTACCTCCCCGCCTCCCTTCCTTGGCGAAGGCAGGGGCAAACCCCCGACGGGAGCCACAACAGCAATGGCAGGGGCAGCCTTGGGGGACTCCTCAGGTGCCGCAACGGTAGGCTCCTCCGCGGACTCGGTGGCGGTGGAAGCGGACGAAGAGTCTCTGTCCCCATTGTTGCCGGCGTACGAAAGGCGAGGGGGGCGAGCGCGGTGAGTACGGCCTCCGGCGGCAGAGACGGCATCAACACGGCATCGGCATCTGGCGGCATCGGCAAAGACGGCATCAACACAGCATCGGCAGAGACAGCATCAACACGGCAGGCAGCGCTGCGTCCGGCGGTTGAGGTGGTGCGGCATCCAGACCGAGAGGAGGGGAAACGCGACCCCCCCGCTCCGTGATAGCGACCACAGCGACCAGGGCGCCGTTTCTCCACACCAGAGCTCGGCGAATCCTCCCACAGGCGCATCTCCAGGCCTCTAGCTCTCCGCACCGCAACTCCCCGCAAGTCGGTCGACGCCGTCCCTGTCCTGTGTCGTCCGCATCTCCGTCGCCGACTCTAAATCGCGGTGCGCCGGCGACCGTGATAGCGACCACAGCCACCAGGGCGCCGGCCGGCCGCCGACGAGCGTCAACCCCGGCACCACTGCGGCAGCACGCAATAGGTATGTTCGTTCGTCCTTACTGCATTTGATTATTTTTTTTCCTTCCAAATTCTTCGATCTGTAAGATGTAGAGGCTATGCATACTACAAGTAACCGATTCAGTAATATTTGTTGTTCACTGATATCTTCAGATGTTTTTCTTTTTTGAGGCTCAAGTTGCATACTAAGTAGTATGTCTTATGTATCCTGTGAACTATGGCCTAATTAGACTATCTCCAACAACAACACCCAAAATACAATACCCATTTCACGTTTAGATTGCGCTACAGTGAATAGATTCTATACTCATTTTTAGTCTTTTCCAACAATGATACTCAAAAGAGAATTTCTCTGTAAATGGGTTTCGAGGAGAGAGGATACTCAAATCTGAGTTCTACCTCTCCTGAAATCCAAAATGAGTCTTGTATATAGGTATTTTGTTGGAGGCTAAAACAATACCGTGGAGACCCATTTTGAGTTTGGGTCTCCAAATAGATTGCCTGTTGGAGACAGCTTGAGCACCAAAACACTGTGTGCATGTGTGGGAGATGCCGCTGTACACTTTGTAGCTGAAAAAGTAGTCATCTGATCTAATAACAAACATGCTCTGTGTACCTTGTGGGAATCTTAATCTTTATGATTTCCTCAGCATCCACGTCAGACTTGTTATGTTCAAACACGTGGCTAGCATAAGGTAGTGGAGTGCGGTTCAAAATCCATGTGTTTTAAACTATTTTTGTTTGATCATCTAGATAACTGGCGATTCTAATGGAATTGTTTCAGTTTGGCTTTGCACTGTACTGATCTTGATTTGTCCTTAAGTGTAATTTAACTAAAACTGCTCCTTGTGTTTGTTCGTATGCATGAATAAAGTAAAACAGATTATGCTCAGAATCCATTCTATTTATCTTATGATACAGGAAGTAGAGGCCAAGCCTCTCTAATGCTCCATTGAAAAACGAAGACAGAGGTATATCGGATAATCCATCCTTGAATTTTATTTACTTTACTTTTCTTGAACAGTACGGATTTTTGTTACTCTATATTGACCTCCTGGTCTGTCTTCAATAAACCATCTTCGCTTCCTTTGTTATTTGATGGTTAAGCACTTTTATTTGAGAAGATTACCTTGCTTTCTGGTTATTTATTTCCAGTTTAGTTCAATACAAGCAGTTTATAGAAGTTTATTCTTCCAAACCTACATACAGTTCTACACGGAGTCATGGGCAACTAATTCTTTTTATGAAGATGACTCCTTATTCCATTAATCTCGTCTATTTCACTAATCTGCAGCATGCGGAAATTCTTTGATGGCTATTTGGCGATTTCTAGCTCCAAAACTTATGGTTTGTAATGGTACTTTCAATTTCATGCAATGCAGAGGTCTCACCGTAGCTGAAAGCCACCCTTGTGGTGCAGTTAAAGGTATTCTAGCTTATCTCTATCTCTTTTCTCTTCTCATTTTTCCCATGCATCATCGTTCTGTTCAGGTTTCCCATCTAAATTTTAGATTAAATTTTCAACAATATTAATGCTAGCTGAAATTTCAATCTATGTTCCGCAATTTCTATACAACATTCTATATGTCAGAACTGAAACTCTTCTAGTAGCCATCCTTGTCTGAATAAGGGCTGGATGCAGCAACACCTTTGATCATTCATTGTGCATTCACACTCCTGCAGTCTGCAGACCACCCTAGCAACAATCCAGGTTTAGCCTCTCGCTTCCTGACGATCATGATCTAGCATGCCTTAGTGTTCATGGTCCGTCACATTCTTGGTTACAACTAACATAACTGGCAATAGTTTTTTGGATATGTGATGATGAGACGGTTAGAGTTATGTTTTGTTATCACTGATTTGAATTTTCTATAGCACTACCACTTTACTGAATATTATAACCTGTAAACACTGTTTATACTTCATTAGGACTGCTGTGATCTCTGTTCCAGGCCAACCGGAGGCTGACCGGAGCTGTGCAACAGTCATGAGTGAATAAATATCTGAATCTGAACTTTATTTGGTTTCTTATTTTTTTTGCCAACATGAAAACCATCTTATTAGAGAAATGTACTCTAATGAACTCATATACAATTACTTGGAGAAACAATACTGTGGACTGCACTGCCGTATGCTTATCATCATAGCTAATAATAGGGATTTTGGTTGTGCAAATTTGTGCAATTTAATTTGGTTTTGTAAACCGTTAAGAATACTAATAGCATCTAATGCTACATGTGTATATTATCGATATAAAAGCTACAACACCTTTGATGTGCCCTTGCTAATGTGTCTTCACAGATTTGTTGCATTTGTCTTACAATACTTTGATTTTCTCCTCCCTCCAGCGATCACACAAAGCATTACCCTTGCTAATGTGGTTAGCACTTCAAATTTGATAGAATTAACTTTGGAGTGCCCTATGTCGTTTCTCCTATTAATGATGGAGAGGTAAGTACCCTTACGGTTCTTTATATTTTTAGTTCAGCTATGGGGTGATATGGTTTTCTCTGCCAAGACAAAAACAAGAAAATCGTGGGATATTATTTTTATATAAAATAGTGAGCTTGTGTGCAAAATCGTGGATCAATACCATGTCTTCTGATTTTATAGGCTCTATATGGAATAAAACGATCATTCATAGTTTTTTTTGTCCGTATTGATAATTGTCTTGAGGACCATCCTGTTTAGCGTAGATGTGGTATAACTTATTCGTAGATTTGAAGATGCGACAAAACTTATTCGTGTGTTTATTGGCGTACGAAAGAAATGGATAATATAAACCTTTCTTAACCGAATCACAGAAAGATCTATAGATTAGAGTTTGAAAGCTAACGATGCCGTGTTCTTCGTAACTATGTTAATTTTATAAACTTTGCCTTTAGATTAAAAATGTCATATTAACATTAGTATTAATTCATAGTATTCTTATTTTATCATATGATTCGCGTGTTTTTAGTATAAAAATTTAGTAATCCTATAGCAACGTATGGACACGGTACCTAGTCCTAATAAAACTAAGGAGTGACAAAAGTTTTCGTGCGACTTTTTTTCATCCCTTCGTCCTGCCTCCCCACCTGCGAAACCAGCGACACCGGTAAAGAAAGAAACATGCGTCAATCTCGCTCAATCTCCCTCCTCGCCCTCAGCAGTGCCACACGCTCGTCCTCCCGCCCCTCCTCCGATCTCTGCGACAATATCGAAGAAAAAAAAAACACTTTTCTCTCCGCCTGTGGCCCGCGCCGCCGCTACCTCTGCCTGCCCCGCGATGCCGCTCATTTGCTAACCTAATATGATGGGTTGATTCTCTCATGTCCAGTAACAACTCTCTCTGATGGATTGATTCTCTCTTCAGCTGCTACTGTTTGAAATTAACCACGACGGTGGCGGCGGTGGCCTGATCTCACGCCCATCGCACGCCGGACCCTTCGTCAGGTCTTCACCGGCGACGAGCACCCAACAGGTATGCTCCACCCCATTTCTTCCCTTTATACTGTACAAAACCGAGCAACCAAATCATTTTTTGGCTATTTGTTTTTGGATCTGCTCCCTCCCCGCTGATGCGTTTGGATCTGCTCACTCCCCATTGATGGCCTGCCCCGTCACGTCGCTGCCCTCTGTTATTCTGCATCCGAAGGCCGCTGCTTCGTGTCGTTGCCGCCGTCCATTCGTCAGGTCTTCATCGGCCCCTTTGCTGGTGACGGGCACACAACAGGTTATACCATACGTCGTTCTGAATGAACCCGACTTAGTTTATAGTACATGGTAAGATAACTATTTCCTGCAGATATGATGCTGGTGTGTTTCATGAATATTTTTTTTCTTGGTTGACCTTATTGCCTGGGCGTAGCAGCCACTAATCCACCAGGAGGTGGCGAGTACGTAGCGGCTGGGTGGTGGCTGGCCGTGGAGTCGAACTGACATGAAAATGAGGGAGGCTCGCTTCAGTAGTGTGCTCATGTGCTCAATGATCCCACTATCTCAGTGAAGGACTTTGGGTCCATGGCCTGTATTTTCCTGTTGCTACAAATGTGAGCGAATAATATGCTGAACAGATTGATGCTTGTTATTTATCTTCCTTTTATCATGATCCAGGTGAGAGAAGCCACAACTGCTGGTCAGTACTTGATACAAGCTTTAGAAAGTGTCCGGCAAGAGCTTCTCGCTTGACAAATTATAGGTATATAAATCTTCTTGCTTGTAAAACATATTACTTGTAGTTCAGTTGTTGAGGTACTTCAACTCCGTAGTTGTAGTTGTACAGATTTTCAATGGGCGAATTAATCTCTCCTAAATCAATCGTGGGCTAAATTTAGTGGTGTCGGGGTTAACTTGCGATGGCAGGCATACATTAGACACTCGATTATTGATGCCCAAGATGATGCATCTCCAACACAACAACAACAACAACATAAGCCTTTTGTCCCAAGCGAGTTGGGGTAGGCTAGAGATGAAACCCACAAGAGACCAAGATTAGAGAAACACAAAACGGACACAAGATGATGCATCTCCAACATTGCCTTTTTTTTTCTCTGAATAAATACTGCAATGTATACTATTTTTCAACATAAAGATATGTGTACCAGCTGTGTGGACTTCAAACATGGATATACTCCAGAGGCAGACAACTGGAGAGACATGGATCCGATAGTGCTTGCATTCAAACTTAACATAGGAGCCTGACGGTTCTTTATTTTTGTTGTTCTTTTACTTCTTGCTGATAACATTGATTATATCATATGTTTTCTGGATTATTTATTCAGATCTGATTGTGGTGATCGTCCTGCTATGTTCCACGCAGGTGGAATTTAGTTCATAATTTTCTAGCCGTATGCGAGAAAGACCATTGCGGTTGTCTATTACTCACTATAGTGTTGTGTTTCAAAAATCAGCGAATCAAAAACTAATTTCTTTGGAGCAAGGGTTGCCACTTTCTTTTGTTGTGTCCTGAACTGGAATGCAACATATATTCTTTTTACAAGATTTGTCGCTCCAAATTTCAGGTAAACAGCATAACAACAGAGAAAGCAGAGTTCAGGACCACAGTTCCATTCAGCACATTGACACCAGTACTACGTCAGGGGAACAGATAAAGTAGCTCAACAGCTAGCCTGTATCTTCTTTGTTCAGTGACAGCACATAGTGTTTTCTTTATGCTCCTCACCTGTAATGGTGGGCCTTTTCAGCTAATCAATAAAAAAGAAAGTATCTGTCTCACAATCAAAACTAAAATATCCATTGGTCTCTGCATGTAGTGTTTTTTATTTGACCTCGATCTATAGTGAGCATTATTTTATTACTTTATTGTTGCGTGCTGAGACTGATCACTGATGCATGGATGTATATGTGAAATGGCATGACATTTTTTAATATAATTTTTCTCATTCAAGACTGCCGTGTCTTTCTAGCTGTCTATATATTGCCACTGTGGTTTAAATTGTTTGTTCATGTGAGTTTTTGTTATGTTCTTGGCCTTTTATCAGTATAAAGATCGGTGTTTGTGCATTTAGTTGAGACTTGGAAAATTGCAGGCCTTGAGTAGGTAATTTCAGTTTAAGTATCTAAGAACTCGCAGGATATTATATGACTGCAAAACATGTACAATTACTTAGCCTATTCCATAAGGCAACGTATCTAGTGCAAACCAACCACTTCGTGCAACCATGCAAACTTCTAATCTGAGCCACATGATGTTGATTCAAGGGGCCACGGGGGAGAGGTGGAAGGGGGTATTTGCAAATGTGTGATTCAGAGCGGGCGATTAAGCGCAAAATTACCTAATCTCCTTGCGCCCCTTGGATCAACATCATATGGCTCAGATTAGAAGTTTGCTAGTTTACACGAAGTGGTTGGTTTGCGCTAGATATGTTCCCATTCCATAAACACTGGCATTTGGCTTCTGCTTTCTTGATTGTTAAGGCAAGGAGCATAGTGCCATAATCTAATTTGTGTCTGTGATGGGGGGTCGTTGCCTCGTTGGTTGTGGGTTATGATACAGTGATTCTTTTGTTAGTTGCCTCTGCAAATAGTTGATACTGATTTGTTGTGAATGAAAAATACCATTCTATGTCTACAAAGAAGCCAAAATAAGACAAGCGAACATGGTTATTTAGCATTTCAGTAGCAGTTAATTGTGCATTGTTGTTTTTCTGGGAGAGTGCACAAGATGGGTTCAGAAAGAAGAAGAAGATGGAGCTATGGAAAATATGGGCAGGCAGCTGGATCTTGCATTGCCGCTGTCACTCACTTTTGCCCATCTTCATAGGCATGAACACGCCACCTGGTATGTCTTCTCTCTTCCATGAATGCATTGGTTCTCTGCTTCCTTTTCATACACTGTGATTGTTAACTAAACAATTGTCCTCTTTCTTGATTTGTGTTACGCGTTTGGATATTCCAAAGATCCATCTTTGTCGGTGTCTGCGATTCATCTTTGATAGGTGGGAAGTCTATCAGACGTTGATCATGTGATTTACATCTCATCCGGTTTCTCTCCTTGTTGAATGGCATTGGAGATTTGTTTCCCAAACCTACTCCAGGCGCTGAATGTTTGCTATATAACTGGAATGCGAGAACATTCAATTTGTGTTCATTTCTAGAAGATATGCCTGACTTCTACATTGCTTTTGCATAAATTGCTGCGCAGAAAAACAAAAGATAATTGTGGAGAAATTCCTTGTATGAATGAAACCTTCAGTTTATATGCAAATGTTTTTCTACTTGTGAGGAAAATTGTTTGTTTTTTTTTTAAAAAAGGAAGTGCTCTCCGTGACACGTGATAGTAGTAATTTCATGATCTTTGGCTTTTGCATTGAATGTCACTTTAACATTGATATTTAATTTTATAGTATTGTTATTTTATCATGCGATCCGTGTTTTAAGTATAAAAGTTTAGCCGTCTCGTGGCAACGCACGGACATGCTATCTAGTGTAATAAGAAAAGCAATAAGACAAAATAGAACATAAGACGTTCTCTCCCCATTCAGATCTCTCGCATGACTGCATGAGCAAGCAAAATATCGACTGCATGAACTTAGAAGTGCTCGGGCAAGAAAACAGCGGTAACAGATGGCATCATGTCCGTACAATTACCACAGGTGAACCAAAACAAAACATAGAATCATTGATTTCCTTCCCATTCCAGCGAAATGTTCCCTATGGTACCTTTATGCAACCAAACAACACCTAAAAATGAACCCGTGGAATTATTGTTTGAAGCCAGGAACTGAAGAAGAAAAGCCTTGACATGGGATATGCCTGAGAAATTATGCCCACGATTGATTGCTTGAATTTATGCTATGTAATTGCACTCATATTAGTATGGAAAGGGTCATATTTTATGGCCAATATATTGGAAATGATTAAAATCGGCTCATATTTTATGGCCAATATATTGGAAATGATTAAAATCGGCGAAAAAACTATGTTCTCGCGGTATCGATGATTTATACTGATTTCTTATAAGAGAAAAAATATTGTTCTAAACTAAAAAAACAAAATTAGTATTTATAAGTTGAAGCGAACAGAGCCAAGACTCATCCACCATGAGAATGAATGAGTCTGATTTCCGATATCGTTCACTCTGTTCGCTTGAACTTGTCAGCCAGCATCAGCCAGCCATTCAGCAGTGTTTTTCTCTCAAAACAATCAGCCAGCCAGCCGAACAGAGTGGTTGTTCTTCGACCATGGCTTCGCTAGGACACCATGCAGCTGAACATTTATCAAACATGCCGTCTATTTCTAGTGATTAACGTTCATACCCCGATTTCTTAACCAATGTTTATAGCTCTTGTATGACAAAAATAAAAGGTGCTCTTAGAGAGTTTAGAAGACATTGTAATGCCTAAGTACTCCTTCTATTTTAAAATACTTGATAATGTCAATTCTAATATATCTTTTTTTTTCATAATACTTCTCTATCTTTGTTCTCTAAGTTTGATTAGTTGAATACCAAAATTTATCATTCTAAGTATTTGGTAAATCAAAAGTTAGATAAAACAAATACTAAAGATTTGGCAAGTTAACTATGAAAAGTTGACAAGTTATGATAGCCAACCAAATATTAGCCAAAATTTTAGTTTGTCAAATTTTTGACATGGCAAATTTTGGTAGCTAACTGTCGAGCCCCTCTCTCTCTTCTTATTTTACATCATAGCACCTTTTCACTTCTTCATAATTGTCATGTCTAAACCTATAACGTTATCAGCTCTCATGAGGATATGGATCAAGAAATTTCGAGCAAGACAACTAATGTTGCCAAATTTTAGCAGACTTTCGCAGCTTCCCATTTGGAAAACAACGATCTGAAGTTTCCCTGCACTGCCAATATTCTCTCGTACAGCGAGAGCCACACACTGCGACGGCGGCTGCGGCGAAGTAGTGTAGTATGACTCGTCTCGCTCCTTTCGTTCACGCAAGCGCAAGTGTGCTCGAACTGCCTCCTCCTCCTCCGCCACCAGTCTCCCCTGCAACTGCCGTAGTACAGGAGTGAAAAAGGGAATCTCCGATCGGCCCATGGATATACTGCTAGGTTCCGGGAGATTCTTGGCGCGACGGACTCCCCTCTTGCTCGTCCCTCGCTGCTCCCGAGGATCCCCGGACAAAAGCGCAGCGACAAAGGTAAGCGATCTGATGGCTCATGGTCATGGGCTCATGGCTGTCAAGTTCCTTGCCTGATATATATATATATTCCTTGCTGCCACCGTTAGGTGTTTGGTAAAATGCCGCAGTGGATTGAAGCGTGAGCCAGTGAGATATAATACGGTTTAAATTGCCCAGTCATCACATCAAGAATTCATGATACAACTACCTGCTTTTCTAGTTTAGGTTGATATGCTCTGTTTACCTGATCGTGAAGGGCTTTGTGTGCTTTGATTCCTTTTAATTTCAAGAGGGCACAGGTTTTGGTGGTTGTCTGCAACCATAAGCCAGTGTGTGTATACATTTGGGTTAATTGACCTCATGCGAGAGAGAAAAAACAGCGATGCACCAATTTTGTTAATTGACCTTATGTTGGCATTCGTTTGTCTCTCTCTGAGTGAGTTCTACAGTGCACAATCCAGTAGTTAGGTCCAGACTAATCATAACCGATTTTTACATTTTTAGTCCACGATGCAAATTTCCTTAACCATGCTGGAAACCTTGTTTTTCCCCCAATTGTCAGCACTGTGATGGCTTCCAAGAAGAGAAAGCAGTGTTTCTGCCTTCCAGAGATTTCCACACTCAAATTTGCTTTATTTTTCATATACCTAATCAATTTATGCCAAAAAGTTACTAATCACTGGACTCGGAGTAGTCAATATTTGGCCTTGATGCTGCTTATACATACATTTGCTTTGGTGGATAGTTGGTGATTAATTATGAATTTCCATCTTATAGTTGTTTTTAAAAAGTCTGTTCTATATTATGATACAATGCCATGCACAATCTGAGAACCTGCTTGTGGTCAGAATTTTGTTGCTGTATTGCCTATGGAATCTAATTTGTTAGAGGAGCCCTGCCATGGTAGCTTTAAAAAATACTTTCAACGAATTGTTTTATCCAAGAGAAGGAAACACAGGCTTTTGAAAATCCATATCAATTTGAAACAGAACCTAATAGGATTAATGTTAATGTGGGCTCCTATTAAGATGATACAATGGATAAGTGGAGACATGCATTAGCAGAACACTGGTATCATGCAATGTAACTTTTTGTTCTCTTCTGGAAGGGAAACATTAGAAGAGCAAACAAGTATCCTAATGTTTTATGTATTGATAAAATAGTATTTTAAAAAGATGATTTGCAAGTCCTCGGAGGAAAACATATTAAAAAAAATCAGTGCAGGTCTCCTTCCTTTTGCTCTGCAAAGAAGGTTAGTTATATGAGAAAATAAGGAATTTTCTGGTGTCAAATAAGGAATTTTCTCTAGTCATATTGCTGTATCTTGAAAATTTGTCAACACCAACTCCTATGTACAGCAAGCATATGGCAAAATAATAGTAGATGACTTTGGGATCTCCCGCAAAACAAAATTCTAGCCGCAGATAGCTTGCAAGGAGAGGATGGACTACTATTCTAATTTGCAAACTTCGCCAACAGCACAAAGGATATTACTTCATATTGTTCCTTTGCACAGGATGTTTGGAGTTTGGACAAAATTTAACTGGATGTACATGGCTAACTTTAGCTCTAGTCTGCAATTGCAAAAGGCCTCCTGGAAAAGTGGTGGTAGTGGATTCTAGTGTTAGTTCCAGTGGAAATGTGAAAGCAAGCGAGTGGCATCGCTGTCTACGCATTGTGAAACTGTTGGAGTAAACCAAACCATAAAGTGTATCAAAAATCAAATCTGACAACCGGGCAGCATGCACTACTTCATTAGGGAGGATGTTGCTCAAACAAAGTTAAGAATTAGGAGGTTACACCTTTTGTATAGATTTTGATTGCCGCTTAGATCTACTGATGTGACCCACTGTAACTTTTCAAACTTCACTTTCCTTATTGATTAAGATGCATGACACCGTTCCTGCTTTCTTTATAAACAAGAAAAACATTTGCACTTCTTATCTGTTCATAGTTAGTTTGTTTTAGTCTTTTAGATACTGTTATGAAGGTAGCAATAACCATGTCTTTTCTTACTCGTCAGGTAAAACCTCTACTGACTGGGACAAAGCATGGGCTACGTTTAAGAACAAAGGGAAGAGGACCCTCTTTTCTGATTTCTCACCAGACAAGTATGTGACCTGGAACCCACAGCGCAGCGAGTATCCATTGTCAGAAGAGGTTGATCCAATCAAGAGAACTGAAAAATCCAATTTGATGCTGTGGACAAGTCCCCGGTTTACCTTGGTGGGGGAGATTATCATCGTCTTGACATTACTAATTTATACACTAGTTGTTCCTCCCAAGTAACTGCAGAAGTGACAGCTAGGAGGCGAGTTGTAAATCAATATTTCAAATGGGAATTCTGTATTGCACATTTTTACATGTGCTGCGCCAATTATAGTAGTATTGCTTCAATTGCAATCAAGTAGTATAAAACACCACGTCCATTCCATTCCGAAGGTTTTCTTCACTTGTATACTAAGTGAGTCTTCATTCCTCCATTATAACGAAAGAAATATTTGGGTCTGGTAGAATAATATGTTGGATGGTATTCAATAAATCATAATACCTGTTGATGCTCCTGATGTTTTTTTTTTGGTCTGATGTAACATTTGCGCATGTTCTCACTTCTCAGCAACTGCAACGTGTGACCATCGAATATTAGCTGTATTAACTAGTGAATGGTAGTTTGTAGTGTTGGGATTATTTGGGCAAGTGGATATGTGCAAAGTATCAATTAATATTGGGAACTGATGTATACATGAGAATCACGTTTCTTGTACAGACAAAGTCAAGTCAGAAAAGACAGATCATTTTCTTCATACAATAATAAGCCCTATCCAGACAGGAATCTTGCTTAGATGTAAAGCTATATAACTAACCTTGTTTCCTGTGCCCTAAATAATTGGCTTATGTCTCTTGTTTTGGAGGCATCAAGATGGTGTGTTTTAACATCTCGTTGAATATATAATATAGAGAGGAAATTCAATTCTAAAATAATAACATATCTGAGCTCTCATGTTATATTGAAGACTTCGGTCATACATCTTTATCTGCAGCGTCTTGGATTAAGTCAAACTTCAGTCTTCTCATCCTTCAGGCCTGAACAATCTTGAAGTTTTGACTCTCTTTTAGGGTTGTTGCAGTGTCAGTCTGGTGAAAATTCGGTTTTGAATTTGGAATCGATTTTTTTTTGGCATTCTTAAGATAACATGCTGTTTAGAGCATCTTGAGTTGGTTATTTGTTGCCTTCGGTCCTTTGCTAATGAAAAAAAAAAGTTTACATTTCATCTGAAAACAGTGTAGAACATATAATTTACAATATTTTATGAATCATACCGTGATATAGTTATACATGTCTCCTGCTTTTGATGCACTTGCATTGCCTTTGATTCCAGACAGCAAACAGAAAATTGGCCCATGCTGATGGCCAAGACTTTCTTCGCCTGTGTGAACGGAATAGAGGGGTCACAGGGATAGTGTCATTCAAGTCAATGCTCTTTGGATGACCAAAAAATTTCTTCTAACAACTTTGGCCCATCTGAACCTGTATTTTAGTGGTTCACTGAATGTGCATTATTGTACAGATTGTCAACAGATGTCTTGGTTTATGTCTAGTTTTGGGCACTTGCAAGGTCCGTGACCAACAAAGAATAGCATTAGCGAATCTCTATTTTTCTCTCCTGTTCTTGTCTGGAGACCGAATCGGCAAATCCTAATGCTAGATATTGATTACTGGTTAAACCATGTACAATCAGTATGGGCAATTTGGACAGCCAGACAGAGGCATACTTTTCTATGGCAATACAGCTGGATTGCTTATCACAGAATCTAGCCAGTCGTAATCCAACACTTTTCAGATCAGCTTTGTGACTACTCTACCCAAACACCGAAACACCAGATTGGTTGGTCACCGTTGCTCTTGTAAATCTGTTTTGATTGCTGGTAACCAACAGGGGTAGCTGATTATTCTTCACATTGCACAGTTGTCACTTGGCAGTGCATCCAGATACCATGGAGCTGAGATTGAATAGCAGAGGCCAAGCATCACACTGCACACAAGACGGGGTCCTAATACAAGACGCGGTTTCGCGGGACAAATTGATGTGAACAGTAGAAGTGTACAAGAAAGAATTTGAAGGTTTCAGACACAGAAGTGAGACTGGGGACTAAACACAGTGCTGTAGTGGAAGGGGCAAGCCCAGAGCTATTCTAGAAGTTTTCAAACCTGGGAGAGCAGCTCCTTGGTCTCCAAGTAAGCTTGGCCCCCACTCTTCCAAGTCCCCAGCATCCCCTCTGCATCTCGTCTGCTCTGCCTGCGGCTATAAAATGGCAAAGCCTTCGCCTGCCACCCGTCACTCACTCATTCTGACATCAGGCACAACACAACACAAGACAGCCACACGGCTCTCCACTCCCCAGATTCCCGTGCCTTCCTGAGCAAGAAGCCACCCGCGACGACGATGGAGCTGGAGCGGCGGCAGCAGCAGCAGCCGCAAGAGGCGGCGAGGCGGACCCTGCCGCGGCGCGGGCAGATCAAGGCGCGCATCTTCGCGAGCCTGTTCCGGTGCATCGTCCCCAAGCCACCCGCGCGCAAGGAAGGCGGCAAGAACAAAGATGGTAGCAGCCACCGCCGCGTTTTCCCCAGTGGCTGATGCGGTTCGAGCGAGGCAAGATAACTGGGAGAATCAAGGTGTGGGGTTGCGACGATCCCCGTTGAGAAATGCGGCAGCCTGCTGCGCCTGTCCTTGAACCTGCGGAGAGTCTTCGGGGGTGAGATCGGGTGGGTTGGGGTGCGCACTTCGAGTATGGGATTCAGGGTTTCGGAGTTCAGACAGGGCTGTGATCTGTGAATGATCTGAATTCGGAAGCTTTCTCTGATCGAATGGAGTCAGCTGGAGTGCTATGTAATTCGTGCCTGTGTTCTTTAGCGGCAACTTCAGTGTGTTTGTACATTAATGAATCCTCTTAGTTTTCTTACTTCTTACCCGCGAGGCCACGATGCATCATGCATCCCTAACGTTTCACTTGATGTAGTAGTGATGGATTTCTGTTCTGCTCTGCATTACGGTTGTCTACTCTGTTTCTTTCACTCGAACATGCATTTTACTCGTGTAGAGAAATCCTGAAACTGAAACTATGATTCGTTCAGGCTCGCGAAAGTTCGTTTATCCTGCGATTCGTATCCGAGACATACTCCGAACATAACTTTTGGATAGAGTATCTCCGAATTCAGACAGGACGGTGATAATCTGAATTCTCAAGTTTTGGGTAAAAAAGGGTGACTTAGCGTCAGATGGAGAACTCTGTACTCTCTCTGTTCTGCATTGTAGCTGCGTACTCTGTTTCTTTGATTCGAAAAGGCTAGTCTTCTCGAAACAACGACGTATGGATACTTACGGAACCATGATGCGTCCATACAGAAGTTACTTCCCCGGTAGGCACTGGACAACCGCAAAATCTCTTGAATGTAGAAAAGCGATGCATACATCTTACCATCTTTGGCTATGTGTTTTCCGGTTTTCCCGTTCCTTTTATGCGGATATGCCCCTGCGCACAGTTCCTGCTGTGACATGCATGCGAAGGTGTTGCCAGTCAGCCAGTGCTTCATGGAATCATGGTGAAGTCATGCATTGCCAGAAGCACCTGCTGATTGGGCCCGACACGGCATCGGCGGCTTATGTGGCGAAGACGAGAAAAGTGGCGAGCCTTTTTAGTCCACTGCCCGAGCGAGACTCGGACCGAAGCAACGGCGTATTCGGCGAGTTCGTCATCCACCCTTGCGCCTTTGCAAACGACCCTGCTTTCTTTTGCTTTTCGTGGCGTGCGGCGCTTTTGCTCTGAGTACCTTATTCCAATAAGGCTGTATAAGGTGAGGTGAGGTGAAGAACGAAGAGAGCGTGTCAAGCCTCAGTTGAGCAGCAAGCGTTTATTTTTCAGTCACATAAATGTATTTTTTTCGTATAATAAATCAACACGAATCAAAATCAATGTTTATTTTTAACTCAAGCGAACAGGCTCGGCTTTCATTGCAACCATGAAGCGTTTTCGTATTCCTTCACACGGAGCGGCTGCTAAGACCAGTCTCAGTGGAGCGTTTCATTGCGTTATTTCTAAGAATGTCATGTCATATACAATGAAATGAAACTTAGATTAAACATCAACTCTAAATGTAAAGTTTTATTTCATAGTTTTATTTTCATTTAACTATATGATCAGAGAGAGTTGATAATCGTGCCCAGAGAATTGCATCCTCATAAAACTCATTTCTTCTCTCTTCATTAAGATAATATCATATCATCAAAAAATACATATGTGCATGCTATTAAATGCAAATGGAATTCTGATGAAATTTCCACTAAGTATGGCCTGATGCAAGCAACTAGAAAGAACCGAGTGTAAAGACTAAAGAATCGTATATTTGTTATATGACACTATTTAATGGTGGTATATGATGATGGACACCACTCAATGTTGCCTTTGTTTTATGGTAATTGGCTCCAAGACGAAACGATTATTAAAATAATATTATATATGAGTAGATGGGAGAGAAAAGTTAAATGTGACCAAAATAACCATGATTGTTGCAGTGCAATAGTTATTAGTTATATAAAAAATACAACTTTTGCAAATGCTGTCGGATGAAAACAAAATTCATATCAAAACTAGAGAGCTTAACAAGATTTATATTGTCAAAACTTCCTTTTAAATTACTACAACTTAAAATTATTGAATGACTTTGTATGTTGACATGGTATATATAAAAGTTGTAGTTATGAGTATGATATATAACTGTGTAGTTGTGAAATTTTTTTATTCAAAATCATTTAGAGTTCTAAATATTCATTTTATTTTCTTATATTTTGAAATTCAAAATTTAGAAATTTCAAATGACTTCGAATATTGATATGATCTATATTGTAGATGTTTGAAAATTTCAAGTTTATATGAAATAATAAAATAATATCCTAAAGAACTTCAGATTTCAAAGTTTTATTGAAAAGATAGGAATTTAAAAAGACATTTTTCATACTATAAATAATTTTCATAAAAACATGTCAAAGATCTCACTCAGCATTGCAATTTTGATATAAACTTTATCCACCTGATTTCAGATGCAAACGTTTTAAGATAACTATTAAAGGTTTACTATAGTCAGGGTCACTTTTACATTTTCTTCCCATATTACTCATAAAAGAATAATATTTTGATAGCTATAGTGTCTAGGAGCCAATTATCCTACAACAAATCTACCCCTAAAGGACCCGAGGTTAATTTGAAGAGACAAAAGAGATGGTGTCTTGCTTGAAAAGAAACAATTTATGCACGAGGCGCCGCCCTTGTTTGCATGGTTAGTGGATAATTTATTCTTCAAAGCCTCAAAAATTTAGTCAATGGTCACATCATGAGTTTCAATTTATCTTGGAACTGAGGCTGTGTTTAGATCCCAGTTGCAGTTGCAATTCTGTATTGTAGCATGTTCGTTTGTATTTGACAATTTTTGTCCAATCGTGACCCAAGTAGGCTTAAAAGATTCGTCTCGTGATGTACATGCAAAAAGTACAAACATGCAAACATTTTGTCTACATTTAATACTCCATGCATGTGCCGCAACGTTGATGTGACTAGCTGCAATTGCAATTTACAGTGGATCTAAACAGGGCTTGAATTTCACATCGTAATGGCGTGTGCTGCTCAAACGCTTATATGTAGTGGGGTGGGGTGGGATGGGGTGGGGCGGGGCGGGGGGATAGAGATTTATTAATGTACCATGTTATATAATTTAATTTATTTTGAAATTGGACTCTATATTATGGCAAATGTAAATGTACTCTTAGGAGCATAAGTGCTCTCACTCCCTTCTCCCTTGGATCTGCACACACATCTCAATTTAGATCAAAAGAAAGAGGGAGTGGAAGCATATGCTCCCAAGAGTAAAAAAAAACTGCTTCTCCTCTATATTATATATAAACCCTCTAACTTATATAAGTATAGGAGAGAATAATGACGGATCATGAAAGCGCTCCGTATTCTAACTTGTTTTAGAATCACATTCCGTATTATGTTTAGACATGCTACTCTAACTCGTACACATCAAAAGATTCTAAACGGTGATAGACTATGAAACATTCTTCATATCTTTAAAAGAAAGAAAGAAAGTTTCATAGGTCCCTAGCATACATATAAGTAGGAGGACGTTGTTGGTTTCCGCTTTTTCAGTGGTGGCCGCAATGAAAGTTCAAAGAGCCATTGGAGTCACGCAAAAATCAGTCTCTCTGCAGACGTAGAGGTGTTGTGGGATAGGCTCCTTGAGGTCCCAATTGCAGTTATAATTCTGTACTGTAGCACGTTTGTTTGTATTTGATAACTTTTGTTCAATCATGGCCTAAGTATGTTTAAAAGATTCATCTCGTGATGTATATGCAAAAAGTATAAACATGTAAACATTTCATCTACATTTAATGTTCTATACATGTACCGTAATGTTAATGTGACTAGTTACAATTGTAATTTACAGTGGATCTAAACAGGGCTATAATCATGTGGCTGCTACGTCCTACTAGTACTACCTCAGAGTGTCGGAGAGCGCGAGCATTGCCAATTTGCTATGGGAGGCCGAAGCTGCGGTCCACGACTGTCGCCCACCGTCATTTCGCTCCCGAGATCGCTGTCGGCCTGTGGCGCCTGTGGCTGATCGCTGGCGGCCTGTGGCGCCTGTGGCTTCAGAGCGAAGAACTCTCCTGTATTGACGCGACGGTCGCCATGGCAGGCCTCCGGCGTGCGCTGCGCAGATGCCTGCCGGTCACGGTCGCGTCGGGGTGGGTGGTGGCGCCCGTCAACGGGTGGCACGCCATCATGAGATTCGAGACGAGTGACGAGGCGGCAGAATCCAGGCGGAGTCACGCGGTGTGTGTGGATCTGCGGCGGGTATAGATCGGCTGTCACCGCGGCGCGATCGCGGATTCGCGGGATTGCCACTCCAGGTTCGGTACGAAAACAGACAAAGGCCTGTTTAGAGAGTGCAAATTGCAACTGCAACTAGTCACATTAACGTTACGGCACATGCATGGAGCATTAAATGTAGACGAAATGTTTGCATGTTTGTACTTTTTACATGTACATCATGAGACGAATCTTTTAAGCCTACTTGGGTCATGATTGGACAAAAGTTGTCAAATACAAACGAACGTGCTACAGTGCAGAATTGTAACTGCAACTGGGATCTAAACGGAGCCAAAACCACCACGGCCACCAGGCACTGAGGCACCAGCGAAGAAGGAGAAAATTCCTTCTATGCCATTGAAACTTATACTTATTCCTTATATGCCATTGAAAAATATAAGTTCTCTTCTATGCCATTGCTTTATATTTTCTCTCCATTATATGCCATTGTCGTTATATTCTCCTTCAAGAATCTTCGTTAGCGCTATATGTGGCACCATTTTCACTCCGCGTATGTCTACATCGCTGCAAGAAGACTGACCTAGCCTAGCCATTTGACATACGTATCATAATTTGTCTAGCCATTTGACGTACACGTGTTATCATTTAGACTTATGTAAATATGTTTATCCTAGTGTTTTCCTAGTCTACCATTTGACGTACACGTGTTATAATTTAGACTTATGTACACGTGTTAATCCTGGATCCCCGTCCGTTCCCAGCCTAGCACGTGAGATTTTTGACGAAGAATATAACGGCAATGGCATATAAGGGAGAGAAAATATAAAGCAATGACATAGAAAAGAACTTGTATTTTTCAATGACACATAAGAAATAAGTATAAATTTCAATGGCACAGAAGGGATTGGCCCGCGAAGAAGAGAGCTCCCGGAGCCGGACGCAGCCTGTGAGCCTGGGGTCAACAAGTCGTCCATGGCCACGTGCGTCGTACAAGCTACGAGCCCCCACGAGGGTGACCTGGCGTTCTTTCTTGTGTGTGTGTGTTGTGTTTTCGTTTTCTGAGAGACGAATTTCGTTTTCCCTTCCGTGGTGCGTGGTGGAGTGTGGGACTCCGGACTGTCGTGCCCGGTGAGCCCGACTCTGGCGCTGGCAAACCTGTTCTTCTGTGCTGAAAACGAGCATTGCTTTTGGCTCATGCTAATTTGTTTCAAAAAAAAAAATACTATTTCATAGGTAAAAATGAGTGCTGATTGCTCAAAATAACAAGCTCTCTTCCTGTTGCTCTGGACTCGAGCACCGCCTGCATCTGCATGAGCACGACCGCATGCATCGGCCATCGGCGCCATATGAGCAGCCATGGTACGCAAGTACTACTTCCTCTATGAACAAAATATAATTCTTATTTTTTAGGGAAATTAAATAGGTAATAGTCTGTTCGCTGAAGCTAAAGGTGAAACCTGATAATAACTAATTCTGATTTCTTATAAGAAAAAAATAAATATAAAGTTAGTAAAGTTGTTTCAATACGAGCAAGTTTGACTGGTCTTCTCTTGGAGAGTACATTCCTTGTCGTACGTGCTATCGCTACGTGCGTCATTGCAGCGACGTCATCCTGAAGAGAGATGTGCGGCACGGTACGATACTCGTCGTCCGATATACACAGTACGGATTGTATCCGGTAGAGGGCAGCGGCCTGTGCACCGGCCACCGCCAACAGGCACGCTACTAGTACTAGGAGCTGCCATCGTCGCCCCCCGTTCCAAGAGAAGCACGACTGCAGGAGGCCAGCATCTCACGTTTCGAGAGATCTGTAAAAAGAAGGGCATTATCTTAAAAAAATGTAAAAGAAGGCGATTGATATTTTTTTTTCCTAAACTGACACCATAGTAGCCTAGCAGCGACACGTATCCCATGATTTCTGTTACCTTTGCCTGCTTCTCCCTCCGCCATGTTGCAATCCACCTGGATGCTCTCATGTTCACCCGAGACAGTTAAATTTAGCTTATTTTAATTTCAATCACACAACAATATTTTTCTGCCACAGCAATTTAATCGTAGAATTCAGTCGTATTTAAATTTAGCTTAGCCGAACAGAGAACTACGTATATAGTACGGGAGCCAAGAACTGGACATCAGCACTTGCCAAATACTAAGCAATACCCATGCACTCTTTCTAATGCATAAAACTATAGACAGGTATCCAGTGGAAAGCGATAGCCGAGATCGAGCTACAGACTAGTCGTCGACTGAGGTTCCTCAGTGTTTTTAAGTTTTTTTTTCCTTATTATACTTCTATCTAGGTGCAAAAGACAAAAATATCGTGTTAAAGAAATGACATTTTGCCTACTATATAGCACCTCCGCGTCCTCGCCTGTGCAGGTCACGGGACGCCGGCCGGCTTCTCCGATCCCCCAGCGTTCCAAGCTGTGCGCGCGAGAGAAGGCGCGGCACCATGGACGCCCAGAGAAAGAAGGCCCACGGCAACCCGAACCCCAGGAGGGGCAGCGTCCTCAAAGAGATCGTGAAAGACTTGGTCGGAGGGAGCAACAAGAAGAACCCTGGCGACGATGGTAGTGGCGGCGGCGGCGGCGGGAGCGGCAGCGGCAACGGCAACGGCGGAGGAGATGCTACCGGTGCCTAGCTTCAGGGGTGCTGGCCTGGCTGCTGGTGCATGACGGTATTACGTGCTTGTTGCTCAGTAAAGATTGCTGCCAGTTTCCTGAAGCCTGTCGATCCGCCGTAAGTAATGTTGTGTAGGATGTGCATCAGTGTTCTGTGGGGTTCGTGTGCCTAAGTATGGTTATGTAACTTTTGTGTGCGTTGTTGTGTAATAATTCTTGCTGGTTGATCGGCAGGGACGCACTCGCTGGGATCTAGTATGAATGAATGCTCAACGGTTGTTCCAGTTTTGCGCTCGTAGATTTCTGTACCGGAGCGGTGGCAGTATTGCATCGATCCATCCTCCTATATATAGTCCTATAGCCACAGTTGGGCATATCCGTAGTTCTAGTATGGCAGCATCACTGCGAGAGATAGTAGTGTAGGTTTGTACTAGCTAGCAAGAACATTGCCGAGTCGTATAGTTGAGCCGTTGAGGGTAGTCCGCTTCCGTGAGATCCGCCGCCGCGTGAGCCCGTGCATGCCCCCTGGCCGTCCGCGCCGTCGCGCGCGGTCGCTGGGGGCAGCAGACCTGGCCGGCGCGAATGTGGGGGCCTGGCCGCCCTGGCCGGAGCAGATGCTGGGGGGCTGTCCGCCCGCGCCGGTGAGGATGCTGGGGCCTGGCCGCCTTGGCCGGCTCGGACGCTAGTGGCTGGGGGGGGGGAGGGGGGCGGGCTGCGATTTTTCCCAAAGGGGGGCTTGCGGACGGATCCCTTATCCCTCGGCTGTCGCAGTTTTGTGATTCGCGCAGGTCAACAGCTCTATTTTTCTCACCTCATTTCTTAAATGTACTGCTACATTTTTTATCTCTATATTGCTACTTCACCGTACTCGTTCCATTCATCTCTATTCTCACTCCATTGCACTTTCGCCTTCCCCTTGTTCTTTTTCTGTTTCAGAATCTTCTTCTACCTCGATCTACTTTCTCTCTCTCTCCTCGTCTCGCCGTCACTCTGCCTTTTCTTTCTCTCTTCTTTCTCCTACGCTCCCTCTCTTTCTTCCCTCTCTTTGTGCGTCTTCTACCTTTGCTTTCTTGCCCTTTGAACGTCTCTCTTCCTTCTCTTTTCCATGGCTCTCTCTCTTCTTATCTCTCTACAACATTCTCTTTCTCTCTCTACATCTGCTGGTTTTTTCCTTGTTCTTGATTGCTCAAGGGTCAAGGCTGAAACAAATTTGTGATTTTTTTCAATTCTTAATCGACAATGATACGTTTTTTATTATGTCCCCTAAAAATTAGTTTTATTTTTTTCTTCTCCGAGTCACTGGTAGGTCCAGTCCTAGATCCCATTTTTGTTACAGTTCTATATGCATTCGAATTCTTTTCAACCTTCTAGTTTGTACAGTAGTATCCTCCTCTCTATGACCTGTTATTTCTTCTTAGTCACTAGTAGCCGCAGTTATAGATGTATTTATGTTTTTTTGCAACCTTCTAGTTGACATTTATTTTGCTTCTTATTTCACCCTTCTCAAGATTAAGTCGATTTTCCCTTTTCATTACTGCTTCACATATGCCACTTCCTTCTCCTCGATTTAATCCTCTGCCCCCTCCTCTCTCTCTGAGCTTAATAGTTTGCATACTCAATATACTACGGATCACTGCTACGGCTGAGTGTCCAACTACAGACTACTACTATTTCCTTTCTTTCCCTAATCCATATTTAAGATCATTTTTTTCTTGTGAGATTTCTTTGTTTTGCAATGACTTATTTACCTTTTCATCTCTATCTACTGCCATCTTTCGATCTGGTTGCCATGCACTCTGCCCCTGCATTTGTCTTCTATTTGCAGTTCTATATGCATTTGTCTTCTTCTTTTTTGTTCTTGGAATCGCTCATAGGTGCAGTCGTAGATGCAGTTCTTTTTCTTCGAGTTGTTCATGGATGCTGTAGATGCATTTGAGTTTTTTCTGAACCTTCTAGTCTGTGTCCTGTCCTCACTGTGAACTGCTATTTTTTCCTTCGAGTCACTCGTATATGAAGTTGTAAATACATTTGGATTATCAATATCTGTTGTCTTTGCTTTTTAATTCTTCATTCTTATGAATGCTGGAGTAAATTACATACTGTGCCTTGATAAATATGGATTCTGTTTCGATGATTCGATCTGAAAGTTCTCAGCCAGATACTTTTACTATATTTTCATTAGATTCTTTAACAAACTGCAGCTTATGGTTTGGATCTAAATCCTCATTACTTTATTATAATTGTTCTAGTTATTATTGCTTGGATCTAGTAAAGTGAATAGATGGTTTGATCTACTCATCCTGTTCATAAAAAACCCATCTTATAACATGATCTTATAAGTCCAATGTTGATTTGAAGTCACTAGTATAATTTCAGCAGTAATGGTCTATGGTTGATCTTAAAACTTAGTTATAGAGGTGCTTCAGTGCAATATTTTTTTGTAATATTTAATTTTTTAATTCAATAGGATATCACTCTTGAGTGTCTATGTTAGGCTAATTTTTCCTACATATCTCATAAATTATTATTAATCCCTACATATCTAAAGCCAAGAATGTTTAATGAAATAGGATCGTTCAATGGTAAAACAATAAAAGACAAAAGCAACCATATTGTAAAGTTTCGTCTTCAAATTATAGCAAATAATTTAATAAAATTTGGTTGTGATATATATTTAATTGTTTTATAACTCACATAGATTTTGATTTGTATTGTGACCTCTATTTGTGGTTCAAATTATTAATAAATGTGTAATGAACAATACGTAGGTGTAATCAGGTCTGTCAGCCAAGCACTGTACCATAGAAAACTGTTGGAGCACTGTACCAGTATGGAGGCATCTGTACCATAAAAAAAAGGCTGTTGTAGATGCAGAGAGTTGACGTGACTGGTGGAAGGCATCCGATGTTTGAGGCCTTTTATCACTAATTTTTTTAGGCAAATGGTACTGTACTCGATAGGTAGCAAGTTGTAAATCTGATGTACTATATGTATTACTCCCTCTATCCATTTAATAATGCAACTATGAGAAACGCGCTCGTTAAAGTAACTCAACTTTAACTAAGTTTATAGTAAATAATATTAATATTTTTATTTTAAATTAATTTTTTTATAAAAGTTTATTTCATAACTAATTTAATGGTACTTATTCTATATCTTGAATATTAGTATTTATTTATATAAATTTAGTTAAACTTTAAACAATTGAATTTCTTAAAAAGCGAGAATTACATGATCAAATGGACAGAGGAAGTAGTATTTTGCATGACATGAAATAGGATTGTTAAAAAAGAAAGCCTTATTGATCTTTACCAATTAAATGACTCATTAGTGCTAACTTACTGCTATGAGCCATACTATTTGTGGTTCAAATTATTTTAATGGATATGTTACGAAGAACAGGTGTCTACACTCTACAGCTTCCAGTTATGCAAGTGGTGTAGGAACACTGTACCCTGGCAAGAATGCTGATATAAAAATGTGCTCCAAGTGTCGTTTTTCGAGAAATTAAACTTTTTAAAGTTTGGTCAAATTTATACAAAACTCCAAGTGTCGTTTTTCGAGAAATTAAACTTTTTAAAGTTTGACCAAATTTATACAAAAGTGCACTAATGTTTTTTATGTATGATAATCTAATTAAGCATAGAGTATACTTTTATAATAAATTTATTTAGAGATGAAAAAACTTGATGCTAGTATTTTCTATATTTTCAGTTAAATTTTAAAAAATTGAATTAAAAAAAAATGTACAAGCACATTAGTAGTAAGTACTACTACTCCTTGTTTGCTTTTTTTCTTGGGAGTAGACATCTGTCAAGCGCTGCAGCCCATGTCGCGTCAATGACTTGAATGTCACCTTTAGCACTGTATCTACTCTGTATCACCGTAAAAGAAATGCTACTACTACTCATGCATGTACCTTCTCGCATATCGGATGGCATGGCGTCACTCCACCACCTATTTAGCTCAAGTAGTATGCAAATAATCCCTCATCTTAAAAAAATATCATTTTAGAATTTTTAGAACAAGTTATTTGATCATCTATCTTATTTAAAAAATATTTAAAAATATTATTTATCTTGTATGATTTATTTTATCATTAAAGATATGTTAATAATAATTTATTTACTTTATAATTTGTATAATTTTTTTTGAATAATACGAGTGATCAAACACGATATCTTAAAAAGTAGTATGTAAATATACTAGTACTTGCTTTCTTTCTCGGATGGATGGTGTGCTCGAGGCATATCAAATTTGACTAAATATATATATTAAGATAATAATATTTATAGTATCAACTAAAAAGTCGTGCGTTTGTTAGAAAAGCGTGATTTCGGTTGATGTTGATTTGTTGTGAGTAAAAAAAATACTATTTTATATCTGAAAAAAAGCTAAAAGAAGACAAACGAACAAGGTCACAGGGAGCAGGTATCATTACATTGTCTATTAGTTAAAAGATACGTCTTGCAATTTACACACAATCATATCTGGAGGAGAGTGAGTAGAGTGAGTATGTAACTAAAATTTAAACGTGCAATTATTCTGGGAGAGTACAACACTCTTGAGGGGGATAGCGATATAATTAAATTATTTATATTTATGACTTTAGATAAACATACTATTATGACTTGAGGGGAGTACCAAGGTGGTGTGTGTGGATGTACTCAACAGTGTAGAGTGGCAAGTCGAGTAATAAACAATATGAATATTTGTATAAGCATCTCTAATTCACTGGACCGTTGAGCAAATATAAGGTCGTGATGTCAGTGTACGAATGACCCTAGAAACTTGAATCAAGACATCTTCTCCCCTAAAATTGCTTCGATCTCAAACAATTTAACATTGATATCTATAACCAAACTTTAACTATATTTTGAAAAAAAAAAACTAATACTAGCATTGATATCTTAAATATGTTTGCTTCAAAAATAGCCAAAAAAATAAATATATCCGCTATTAGCATGCCTGCATTTGAGTTGAATAAAGGTACACGAACAGTAAGCATTAAAGTCATGATGCATTGGTGTAGCATCAAAACCTACTCTGTTTTTATCATACTCACTGGCTCCATCCATCTTAAAATAAGTGTACATCTCACGTTACAAGAAATCAAGCATCATTCACAAGTTCAACTACTTTTTAAAAATATATATATTTTTTAATATTGGTATCTTTAAATATGTTTTTTATACAAATAGTCAAATAAAAAATATATGGGGCAAACGCGTTTTTACCCTTATTTTCCATCGAAATTATGATTTTACCCCTCTTTTTTCACTTTGTGATTTTGCCCTTGCATACGAGCAAGTCAATGCGATTTTGCCCTCAGTCAACGGTCAAAACAGGGGCAAAATCGCAAAGACCAGGGGCAAAATCGCGTTGACTTGCAAGTAGTGAAGGGTAAAATCACAAAGTTAAAAAAACAGGGGTAAAATCATAGTTGGACTTTGAAGTAGAGGCACAAACACAAATATTCCTAAATATATCTCCTGCTAGTACCCATGTACTTAAGCGAAATAAAGGTACAGAAATGGTAACTATTGGTTCAAGACATGATGCATGGCCATAAAATCAAAACCTACTCTCTTTTTGTTGTACTCGAAAAAACACTTACTCCCTTCTTCCTAAAAGAAGTACACATCTCGTATTTTAAGGAGTTAAAAACCATTCACATGTTTAAGTATATTTTTCTAAAAAATATTAACATTGATATCTTTACATACAATTATGCATGTACTTAAGCTAAAAATTAGTACATAAACATTAATCATTGGCAGAGATATGATGTATCACCACATAATCAAAATATGCCAACTTTCTTCGTGAAATAAGTGCACATTTCGCATAATGAGGAGTAAAGGAGACATATTTAACTAGATCTTTTAAAAATAACATTAACATTAATATCTTTTAATATGTTTACTTTAAAAAATAGCCAAATAATAAATATATCTAGGACTAGTACGCATGTACTTGAGCTTAAATATAGGAACGGTACAGATTGATACAAGAAATGATACGTGGCCGTAAAATACAACCTGATATATTTTTGTCATACTAAGAAAACATTTACTTCATCTGTTCTGAAATAAATGCACATCTAGCATTTTGAGGAGTCAAACAACATTAACAAGTTTAAGTATATTTTTAAAAAATAATATTAATATTGGTATCTTTAAATACGTGTGCTTTAAAAAATAGACAAACTGCTATTAGCATGTCTGTACTTGAGTAAAAAAGGTACAAAAACAACAATAATTGGTCAAGACATGACGTGTCACCACGTAATTAATATATGCCTCTTGTGCACATCTCGGATAATGAGGAGTAATAAGACATATTTAAATAGATTTTTTTTAAATAATATTAGCATTAATATTTTTTAATATGTTTACTTTGAAAATAGCCAAATAATAAATATATCTGGTACTAGTACGAATGTACTTGATTTTAGATATAGGAACAATACAAATTGATACAAGACATGATGTGTGACCATAGAATTATAACATGATATGTTTCTGTCATACTAAAAAGACATTTACTCCGCCTGTTCTAAAACAAATGCACATCTAGCATTTTAAGGAGTCAAACATCATTCAAAAATTTGACTAGATTTTGTAAAAATGATATAATTATTTGTATGTTTAAATGTATTTACTTTTAAAAAATAGCTAAACAATGAATATATATACTACTGCTATTAGTAGGCATGTACTTGAACTTTAAAAGTAATATGAATGGTAACCAATGGTACTGAAAATATAATTGAGCTATAAGTACTGTACTACTAGTTTTTTTAGGCAAATATTAGCACTTGAACTATTTGAATCAGATGTACTACTATGTATTAGTATTTTTCTTTACATGATTCTACAGTACTCGTTTGTTTTTTCTGACATGTTATAGTTCAGCTTCTGAAGGAGCAGTACTCGTTTGCTTTTTTTCTTTTTTTTTAAGCAGCCAAAAAAAAAGACTGCAGCCATGCCACATCAATCAACTAGTAATTATCACAGCACCTGTATCGACTGTACTTTACAAATTTGAAACTTGAACCATTTGTCAAAAATAGTATTACAACTTTATTGTACCACTCTCTCCCATCATGCCTCTACCCGTACCAAACATCCACCACGACACGCCACACCCACCTACCTAGACCCGATTCTTGCAAATTGGACAGCACTACTCCCTCAGTCTCCTAAATACTGTCGTTTTAGATTTTTTAAAAACTACATTTGACCGTCCATTTTATTCAAAAATTTTGTATAAAATACAAAATTAATAAATAATTATTAAAGAATCTCTAATGATATAACAAATCATAAAAAAATAAATAATATTTATACAAAATTTTCAAATAAGATGAATGGTCAAACGCGATGTTTGAAAAGTCTAAAACGACAGTCTTTCTGGAACGGAGGGAGTAGACATCACTCCACTAGCTCCACGTGCCCCCGCGTAAAGCTATTTAATAATTTAACAATTTTAAAAATATTGAATGATCAATACTACTGTGTTTATAGTAATTTTCTAAATATTTGAGTCTTTAGAAACGAGAATATCACTTATTTAGAGGCGGAATGAGTTTCTTGACCATGACAATAAGTGCACATTTACTCCATCTGTTTTAAAATAAGTGCACATCAAGCATTTTAAGGTGTCAAAAATCACAAGTTTAACTATATTTTTAAGAAAATAATACTAATATTGATATCTTTAAATATGTTTGCTTTAAAATAATCAAACAATAAATATATCTACTATTAGCACGTCTATACTTGAACTAAATAAAGGTACACGAACGGTAAGCATTAGTCATGATGCATTGTCGTAGCATCAGAAGTCTCCTCTCATAATCCAAAAAACACTTGCTCCTTCCGTCTTAAAATAAATAAACATCTCACATTTAGAGAAATCAAACAACATTCAGAAGTTCAACTACTTAACATTGGTATCTTTAAATATGTTTAATGTACAAATAGTAGTTACCGTGGAGTAACTACTATTTGTACATTGTTGATGTACTTGTTTAAGTACATCCACACACTCTACACACTCTACACTGTTGATGTATTTGTTACTGTGGAGTAAAGTTTTTTCATAATGTACTGTTATTTAGTTAAGGACATATACAAACACAAAATACAAATGTATATATGTTTCATCATGTTTAGAGTTGCATATAAAGTCTGAGGAAAAAGCATTAATTTAACATTGAATTTGTGGTTAAAGTCATGTGAAATTATGTTATGTACCGGTTATTATATTAATTATGAATACTGCATTTTTTAGAGTTAAATATCATTCACAAGTTTAACTAGATTTTATTAAAAAATAATATTAATATTTATATCATTATATATTTTAACTTAAAATAGTCAAACAATAAATATATTTGCTAGTAGTACACATGTACTTGAGCTAAATAAAGGTACATGAACTATGACCATTGGTCCAGAACATGATGCATGTCCATAGAATTAAAACATGCTATGTTTTTATCATACTCATTTACTTTTGTTGTTCTAAAATAAGTGCAAATCTCATAAGATACTAATTATATATTATAGATATTAATATTTATTTTATATATATTTGGACAAAGGGTAAGAGTTTTTGATTTATTGAAAAACGATGTGAATACCTGACCCGAACATGATATGACAACAGTGTGTAGGACTATGTCGTGTAGTGGTGCTCTGTGCCACGGTGGGTCGTGATTTGCCACAGTAGGTCGTGCTCTGCCACATGACGCGCGTGCAACATAATATGACAATAGCTGATAATTGTAGAGTCACGTATTACTAGTGTGTGTTTAGCATATACTTCTCCTCCCTCCATCCAAATAAATATGCAACTCTTATTTCTCAAGGATTTAATCATTAGAAACTTTTACTAAAATTATATAAATACATACGAACTTTTATGAGATAAAATAAGTATTATTAAATTAGTTATTAAATATATTTTCATAATAAATTTATTTCGAGATATAAATGCTAATATTTTTACTATAAATTTGGTCCAAGTTGACATAGCTTGATCAGTACGCTTCTCATAGTTACATAATCCAGTAAACGGGGGGAGCAGGAGCATGGAATAACCCCGTTTATACATCTACAAATTCCAAAAGTTTTTAAAAAGTTGAGAGACGAATTTTATGGAGCATGGAGCTACTGTATCTGTCTATATCTGCCACTGGATTGCAGAGAGCACTGTGCTGCCTGATAACCCATACCAGCTTTGTTCAGACCTTGGTCACACCAAAATTAATTATTTTTTATAATGTGATTACCGATTCTGACAAAGGCACAACACCACTGTTGGGTTTTGGAACTGTATGAAGTCCTAATGATACTCTCTATAAAAAATAAATGTAATTCTTCGACTTCGGTACTATTTTTCTTTGATCATTCATAAATTAAATAAATTATTATAAAAATATCTCTAACAATAAAATAAGTCGTAATAAAATAAATAATATTTATTAATTATTTTTGAAAAAGACGGATGATTAAATAGAAATTATAGAAGTCAAAGAATTATGTTGTGTTTATTTGTGGACAGAGGGAGTATTATTTTCGTGCAGGTTCCATACTTGAGTCTGAACAGCGCAAGGTTAGTACTACTACTGGCGGTCAGTACTGGCAAAGGCACACCAGTTTTTGCCATATCCACGCTTCATGCTTCAAAACATGATCTGTACACAGACACGCTCCTGCACCCAAGTTCATGTTGCTGATATGTGATAGATGGAATTCTCTATGTAAAAATAATAATATCCAACCATATTGATGTGTTTGCTACTGTTGTTGTGTACTCTATCCGAAACAGGAGCATATTTTATTGTGTTCCCTCAGAAAAAAGCGTCATTTTTTCAAATATTAGAAGTACTTTAATCTTGATTTGTTTATTTTTATATTTTCACAAATTTTTTGAATTAGACGAATGGTCGAACGTCGATTTCAAAAAGTTGAAAATGACATTTATTTTGAGACAGAGTGAGTATATTGAAAAAGTCGAAGATGACGTTTAGAAAAATGACATTGCCTTCAACGTACGACTTTAACTTCATACTTTTATAAAAATATTTATTGAAAAGCGATAAATTTATATTTTTATAAAATATATTTGAGGACAAGTCTATTTATATAGTTTTTATATTTTTAAATTCAACAATTTAAAAGTTATCTATGATTTATATTTTCAATGTTTAACTAAGACTTTTTTCAAAACACTATTTTTTCTATACAAGAGGGAGTACTAGTAGTACTAAGTAGGAGTACTACTCTCCACTAGGTGGCCGGACGGTGGTGGCAGATACACCTGCTTTACTGGTGATATGATAGCAGCCACTACTATATTTTGAACTTTCTAGTAGAAAATTTTTATTAGTAGGATAGGTTAGGGGCAGCTATGGGCTACCCATTTTTATTGCTCAATCTATCCTAAAATAAATATTATTCTCGCTTTTAAGAAGTCAAAATTTATAAAAATATTAATATCTGTGGTATATAATTGACATCATTAGATAGATAGATCGTTAAATATATTTTTATAATAAATTTATTTAGAGATATAAATATTACACATATTTTCTATAAATTCAGTTAAAGTTATAAAAATTTAACATGCATACATCCTATAGCGACATTAATTTGGGGACGGAGGTTCGTAGTACATGTTCACTTCGTGAGCTCATTATTAAAGTATTTTTAAACAAACCACACAAGTATGTCATGTTAATTTTGTATGGTTTTAATCACAAATTCATTGTCAAATTCTAATTTTTTTCTTCATGCTTTATATGCAACTCCAAGCACGAAGAAACAATATATACGTACTCTCTCCGTATTGGTAAAAGATGATGTTTAGGACAACAACACGGTCTTCAACGCATAACTTTGACTTCATATTTCTATAAAAATATTTATTGAAAAGTGATATATGTATATTTTTATGAAAATATATTTGAAGACAAATCTATCTATATAGGTTTCATATTTTCAAACTTAACCATTTAAAATTTATTTATGATTTATATTTCCAATGTTTGACCATGAAGGGAGTATGTATTTATGTTTATATAGGTGCTTAACTAAATACACTATTATAGTAAATAATAGTACATTATGAAACAACTTCAATCCACGGTGAAGAGCACATCACACGTATGTTAGTGTACCACTTCCCTAAAAAATCCAAAAAAAAAAATGTATACAATGGATGTATGTTCAATGTTAGTTTCATGTGTCAAAATCTAAACATGATGACACAATATGTTTGTATATGTTCTTAATTGAATACGCTATTATAATAAATACTAGTATATTACTAAAATAAAATTCACTCCACAATAACAAGTATATTTTAGATATGGTAGGGTACCGGTTTCCTAAAAATTAAAAAAAAACATGTGAAAAGCGTGTGAAAGATGTAATTTGTAGATTTAGGGGGGTTTTAGATTGAGGGCATAAAAACTTTATGTGTCACATTGGATATTTCATATGATTCAGAAGGATTTTTTGAATAGTAATTAAAAAACTAATTACATTGCTTGTTTGTAAACCGCGTGACAACAACCTAATTAGCCATAATTAGCAAATTTCTACTACATCACAACATTCAGCTTGTTCTTTTGGCTGAAAATAAGCCGCTGATTTCGGCTCATGCTGATTTTTTATGAGAGAAAAATATTATTTTGTGGTTGAAAATAAGCGCTGATTGGTCAAAAGAACAAGCTTATTGTTAAATTATGGACTAATTAGGTTTAAAATTCGTGTCTGACACTTTACACTCAGTTTGTGTAATTAGTTATTTTTTATTATATTTAATACTTCATACATATGTCTAAACATTTAATGTGATAGGTGTAAAAATATTTCGATGAGAAAACAAAATGTGTTAGAAAGTAACAATATACTTAGAAAAGCGTGTGTATATATTTAAAATTTTACCTTGAAAACGAATAAAAAATATTAGTGGAATAATATGTGTTGCAAAGCGTGAGAGAAATAATAATATAGTACTTAGAAAAAAGATGTACAGGAGCAAGAAGTAAACTGCTGCATATGAGTGGGCCCATTGGGACATTTGCATATGAAGGAGATGTACTAGGAAAAACCAAACAGTGAATAGAGACTGAGTCTATCTAAAATAAAAAGAAAGTAAAATTTTTAATAAAAAACTTGATGAAATTCCAACCTGCATTATTGACTACAGTTGACAACACCTAATGGCCACTGGTTGAAAATTTGAAGAACAATCCAAAAAATAAAGACATAGTAAAATAATTGAGAATAACTGCAGTTTGAGATTTAATTTGAGAAAGATAGGGGAGAAAAAAAAATCTTGAAATACGATTGTACTCTAAAGCTGGAGCGTTGTCTAAAATATGAGCCAAAAAGAGAAGAAATGGGTGCGAACATAAAAGAAATGAAAAAGGACAGCTGAGTTAAATAGATGTGACAGTGGAGAGAGAAAGGCATTTGTGTTGGAGAATACGTACCAGGAATGGAGGGGTCAGCAGTTGGGAATGCACTTGGGAATACAGACGTCCTGCGCAGAACGAACAAAAAGGTGGGAGGACTGAGCCGGGAAAGGACGATGCTGGGCGCGGCGTTGACTAGCGTGAATCAAAAAGCACTCTGGATGGCAGCAGATAAGGTATGCGCGGGTATGCCATTGCGGAGTTGTGTTTCCGAACGTGGAGCTAGTGGAAGAAGCCGCCGGAAGGAAGAAGAAATACCGTATTTTTATTTTATTTTATTTTTTTCATTTTGCGTCTTGATGGATGGGACTGACATGGAAGAGAGATGGAAGGGAAGGTGGAGCTGTATCAAAAACACTCCGATGAATTCCAGATTAACGATGGATTTTAAAATTAAATTCATTTTTTTACCAATAAAACACTACTAAACAAGTCCTAAATAACTCCTTTCAAGAAACCGTTTACAGTTTACTAGGACTGGTTCGGGGGAGAATGAAGCAGAGCCAGAGCTCGCCATCCAGAAGCAGATGTCATGCAGATGTCAAAGTGCAAAGGAGCAGGAGCACAAATGCACAATACATGGTACAAACAGCATTCGATCCATATCATCACTTTCTTTTGAAGGAGTAATTTTGTGCCATGGGATGGATGATAAATCTTCTTTCTGACCCATTCAGTTCGCTTGAGCAATCAACGCTATTTTCAGTCATAACATATTTTTTTTTCTCACAATAAATTAGTATGATGTAAAATCAGTGTCTATTTTAAGCTCAATTGAACAGATATACTCACTGCTGCTTCTGTTTGTTGTTCTCGTCTTGCTCATGAACAATCCAAAAACCCATTAGTCTGGCCTTGGATTCCTAGGTAAACCTGTTCCTACATCGTCCTTCAGGCTTTAGGCATCGCAATCGTGCATTCAAGGACTGAGCTAGAAATCGATTTGGTCAATTGTTGCTGCTCACACGGCTGAGCAAAGAAGTCGACCTCCTCACTCCATCCCTAAATATTTATTATTTGTATTTAAAAAATAACTTTAATTAGATATATATTAAAAATATTAATATTTATTATTAGAAAGATCTTTGAATCTAGTCATTTAATAAATTTATTATGAAATACAAATGTTGCACGAGACAAACGGCAACAAATAAAAAAGACGGTGGGAGTAGGCTTAAAAAACCTAGAAGGCCCCAGGATTACTTTCTTGATTGATTGAGTTGTCTACTGTATAAATCGGGAGAACACGACCTCGGACTTCCTCTCCGTCTTTGTAAATCCTATTTGTTGTGGGTTGCTTGCAGGTAGATAGCACGTGCACAGTGGATCCAGTTTTCGCAGATGCAGCTATGCAGCATGCGGATAGACAGAATAGGCTAGTACCGACCGGAACCAACTCGGCGTCGCACGGAACCAGGCGAGGGGCGCTCTTTTGCACGGTATGGCCGCATGGTACGCCCGGTTGCTCTTGCTGCTCCAGGCAACCAATCAATGTAACCAATGATGAATCCTAATCACACCCGCCCCTAGCGACTCCAGTCACTCGGAGCTGACAGTGTGTGTCAAGTGTGAGATCTGCGGCTCTTGATAGAGACGCGCCCGCAACCACATGTCTGGCCTCGGTTCGCGCTAGGATGAATCAATCGTGCATATAAGCTCACGGGTCCACTATCAGCCATCAGCAGTGGCGCAATGCCACCAAAAGGGAGAGATGCGCGATATCGGGATGACTGTTCGCTGGAGTAAAAAAGAAGAGTTGATTTTAACTGGTGTTGATTTGTTGTGAGAAAAAATATGGTCCCAAAACAAAAAAAGTAAGCGCCATTCAGATGAAGCGCACAGATAACATGATTCCAAAACAAAAAAATAAGCGCCATTCAAATGAAGCGCACAGAGAAAAATCAGTGTGATTTTACTCTAATAATAAATTAACATTAGTTAAAACTAGCAAAAGTGTCCGTGCGTTGCAACGGGAGAGTATCAAAATAAAATTTCGTCAACTCAATTGTTAGTAACCATGTGTTAAAGCTAGAGAGTGTCAAAATAACGCTCAAGATTAGTTATGGAAGGTTGGACGAAAAAAACGAGCCGAAAAACTTCCCGCTTTATTAATAGGTATAGATAAGTGTTTATTTAGAGCTCCAGTGAATAGGCTTTGTGCTCGGCTAAACGAGCAAATAATCCCCATGCGGTCATACCTCTCGATGCAAAGCTCTTCTGCGACGACTAGTCGTGAGCCCGGGGCAAATAATTTTACTCCTACTAGACACAAAACCAATGTACGCTGTGTTGCGCACATGGCGTTTGCGATTTGGCTCTAGTATAAAGAATCCCCCAAACCTACGGTATCACTCGCGCCGTCATTCTATAGTCGACACAAAACCACACTCAGCCTCGAGGGGCGACCAACAACGCTGTCCCTGCGCTGCGTGGCTCGGCAGCATGGACAAGCAGGAGGAGAGGAAGAAGCCCCACGGGAATCCATACCCCAAGAGGGGCGGCATCAAGAAGCAGATCATAAAGGACTTCACCGGCGGCGGCAACGGCGACGACGGCAACAGCGACAGCGGTGGCGGCGGCGGTAACGGAGGCGGCGGCTCCGGCTCCACCGCCGCTGGCTACGGCGCCGACTGACGCACGTCCACGGCGCGCCCGAGCCCCCGTACGCGTGATGGTTTGTTTAGTTGACGCTCAAGTTTGGCTAGCTTAGCTGCCGCCGCCGGGTGCTGCTAACTAGGCTAAGGCTAGCTGCCGGTTGTATGCTACTTGCTACACCTATGCTAATAATTATTAAGCCTGCGGATCGTGTAGGGATCAGCGTTGGGATGGGTGATGTACAACAAATTAGACTGCCTGTTTGTGTTGCTTTGGCTCATTGGCTGTGTAACTTGTGCTAAATAATTCTGGATCGATCAATCGATGGGGGGGCGCGCACCTATTTTCATCAAGTCTGCTGGTGAAATGTTCTCTTTGCTGCACACAGTGATCTCTCGTCGTCGATCTTCATCACGTGCTAATTTTCTTGTCTCCCCTCGATCGGATTCGTGTTTGCTGTATCCTTCAGACATTCATTATCTCGAATCATAAATGCATGAATGAATCAATAATATGAGAAAATGCAAAACCGTTTCCCGTCGCATTTGTTCCAGTAATACTGTTTTTTTAACCTGCAGCTGCAGCTTGTTCTTTTCAGCAATCAGCCGCTTCCATGTAACAGTATTTTTCTCTCACGACAAATCAGCACCAACTCAAATCAGCGCTTATTTTCAGCCCAAACGAACAGGCTGCTGTTCCGGGAATAGTCGTGTTCGTCTTTGAACAGAGGATGCACTAAACTAGTAAAACCTTTGGAGAATCTAAAAAGTTACACGGACGTGACTAATTAGCCACGGCAGGTATTCTTTTAATTTTACCCCAAAGAACAAGGAATTATTATATTAATTAATAATTAAAGAGAAGCATGTTCGCTTGGGCTAAAGCAGCTGCCGGGCGTCGGCCTTATCCGTTCCCCATACTATAATCCTGCTTTCTACTTGCTCCTACAAAGTTTCTTCACGGTCCTAGTCGGCATGACGATGACTTCTCTACCACGCGCCAGCGCAAGAACGGGCTTTCGGCTTTGCACGTGCGGGTCCTTCTGGATGAGCATCTTGTTCGGTCGATGATCGATCGGCTCCTAGTAGGTGGTACTGTAGTTCTAGATGAGTAGAATATTCATGATTCATGTGCACTACTGGATTGGGCGTTAAGGTAGTATGCTGGATACATACAGATACAGCTCACAGGATTGCTCATTTCTTGCTTCCGGTTTTCACTTTCCGTGGACTTTGGCTACTCAAAGGCATCCACTCGTTTGCTCTTGCTCGTCGTCACTCACCAGTCGTCACCATCTTTCGTCATTGCTTGCGTGAGATTGTCTGGTTGTGGTTGGCTGTATTCAGATGCCTTGGGCTTTCTTCTTCTTCTTTTGAGGGAGCCTCGGGCTTGCTTCTGTTTTGCCTAGCACGGAGTAGACTCCAATACAGGTCCAAATTTGTTTCCACCTCTGTTTGGGAGCTTTAGTTGGGCCTCCAGTGGATGCCCTCCTGTTTCTTACAAGCCTGTACTAAGAATCCAGAAAAATGCCCAAAAGCAGCGAACCCAGGCAGGTAGCGGAGGTTCGCTGCCAAGCTCACACGCACTTCGGCCTGCTCGCCATGCCTGCCCAGCAACGGCATGCTCACTCACACAGTCACACTCGCCAATCGGCCGTCGCCATCGAGAGGAACAAACAAATCGAGGCTAATCTGTAGGATTAATTTGCTGTGAAAGTGTGAAAGATAAACTCTACTCTACAAACAAATCGAGGCCAATCATAACCCAAGTAGGCTTAAAAGATTCGTCTCATGATTTACATGCAAACTGTGCAAACATGTAAAAATTTCATCTACAATTAATGCTCCATACATGCGCCGCAACATTCGATGTGACGGGAATATTGAAATTTTGAAGTGTAACTAAACAAGACAATAGTATCACAGATCACACCTTTGGACTTTTGAGTTGCTTGTGGTCTGCCACCGCCACCGCCACCGAGTCACCCTGTCTGACTAAAACTGGAAAGAAGGCTTCACAGAGATGTCTTTGCAAGGCTCGCGTTCAGACTCCCGTATTCGCGCCAACAAAAGTTTCTTCCAAGACCTGTAGGACCAAATGGTCAGATTGAGATCAGGCCGTGCCAAGGTTTTCACAGTCGTGAATCCGTTGAATCGTGAATCGTGATGTATGCATGGGCACCATGTTCTGCACAGGGAAAGAAAGAAATAAAAAAAACTGGCTAGCGGAATGGCTGGCTGAGCGTGCACTTGGTGTTGGCTTGGCGTTAGGCTGCAGTTCCTGCCGTTGCACCTTTGCTGCCGTTGCAGGCCCTGTTCGCTTCGTTAAAAAGCGTTTATTTTTCATCTTTGGAATAGTGTTTTCATCTAAAAAAATCAGCAAAAGCTAAAATCAGCTTAGCTTATCAGCTTCAGTGAACAGAGCCGTACTTGTTGGATTTAATTGGTATTGACCGATTATGTTTAGCAATTAAATCAATAAATATTTCAAGGCTAGGATTAATGCTAGGTGAAACTCATGATGGGTTAGTAGCCATTAGCTGAGTATTTTAAGATGGATTAGTGGATGATAAGTTACTAGTAACGAATAATTTATTAACATACATATGGTGTTCATGACCAATATCAACCATACTCTTGTCTCTTAAATCTCCCTCTGCATGGTTAATACGATACTCTCCTCCTCTAACGCGCATGACACAACCATGTATCATCCTTTCAATGTTGTGTTGCTCTCTATCATCCCCGTATCAATCCTCTGTGTGCACGGAGTGTTGGGAGAGCAGGTCTTCGGAAAACCGTCATTCGTGTTGTGACATCTACTTAGGCATGTGAGCGATCAGGTTCTTAAGGAGCGTCTCCACGACTACTCGCTGATTCGATCTTCTTCCTGACAGCGGTGTTCATTGGAACATCTTCTTCCTGGCAGAGTTGCGAACACCTTTCTGCATCGACTGTGGTCCACAGCTTCGAGTAACTTACCATAAGTGTGAACGGAGCCACCAGTGCCTTTGAGCATGGTTTCCTCTGTTGGGTACATCATAATCCTTGAATTTGTATCCATGATCATTTACTCTATGATCGGTACGTTGTTTATGTTCATAATATCTAACCACTTAGGCGAATAGTAATATTACACACGTGCACATACATATTGTCACTAATTTGTTATAATTCTTCTGGTTTAAATTTATAGACGCAGTACGAATGAATCGAAGGCAGCCGGTAGAAGTTGCAGCGTCTCTATTTTATTTCTTTCCATCTTTGCTCCTTCAAGAGTTGCTGCAACCATTTGTTGCTCGCCCCATTTGTTGGAATACGGGAAAAAATTAAAAAAATAGAGAAATGAGAACAAGCTTCTGAGTTGTGCGTGAGAAAAGGATCACGAGAGGATGAATACTTGGACCAAAACTTCTAGAGGACAAACGAATCTGTGCGTGCGGTCTGGTGTACCCATTGCTGGTCTGGTCACGTGATCGTTTTCACCACGACTACGGCCCTGTTTAAATACCATGTAACTTTCAATTATAACTAGTTATATTAATACTACGGTACATGCATGAAACATTAAATATAAATAAAATGTTTATATATTTACATAGTTTGCATATACATCGAGAACCGAGCCAGGCTCAGGTGGTTAGCGCAGCTAGGTATGCTCGCTACCGACGCGAGTTCGATTCCCAGGATTGAACTCCCGTCTCTCACCGAGATTTATTCCCAAATAATCTACAGCCTCTCGCTGCGTGGAACCACAAAGAGAGCGCGACACACCCATCGCCTACGGAGCCAGGATGGTCCCGGTGATCTCAAAAAGGACGCAGTCTTCTATTCTGTGTGTAGTTGTAAGTCTAGTTATACACTGATAGTGTGGGTAGGGTGTGTTCGTGTGTACTATGTGGTGTGCGTTGGTGTATGAACAGATACTACAACTGTACTCAGACGAGAGGCTCAAAAAAAGTTTGCATGTACATCACGAGACGAATTTTTTAATTCTACTTGAATCATGATTGGACACTTATTGAAAAAGATTTCTCACTGATACAGTATCAAAATTCCAATTTGCAAATGCATCTAGACGCAGCCTACGGCGTTCACGGTAAAGCGTGTTGTACGGTGTACCATTTGACGGTAAGGCCTCCTTTTGGATGGTGGGATAGAAAAGGAACAGGAATCAGAAAATTGTATGATTTAGGGTGCTATGCTGCTCTTATCCTGTGGAGCCTTTGGTAGCACGGGTGAAACATGAGATAATTTCTTCTCTCCTCTCTCCGTCGACGCTAAAAAAAAGAGGGCATGACAGTGCCCACCGTGGTCGCCCCCATATCCACCCCCGGCCGGAGCGTCGGCCAGGAGGCGCGGCAGCGCCCCACTGCCGCCGACCACGAGGCCCACTCCCGGCACCGTCCTCCACCCTCCCCTCCCACGTGCTCGATGAGTACGCGGCATGGCGGCGCCCCACCGTGGTCGTCCCACGAGCCAGCCCTCTCCTGGCGGTTGGGCTGACCGCGCCCGTCCGTTGGACAGGGGTGGAGTTTCCACACCACCTCCCCCTCGGCGTGCGACAACCACGCTGCGTGGCGGCGGACTTCGCATGGTCAACCATGGGTCCTCGTTCCTTTCTCTGTTCTTGTTGCGGCTTCTTATGCATCCTATCTAGAAGCAACGCCGAAGCTCAAATTTTTTTTTTCTGCGAATAGACCGTGAGCGTGCGAGTGGGTTTTGTTTCGCGCCATGAAAGTTTCCATGAAGTCGGAGCTCATATTTGTTTTCATCTGAAACTGAGCAGTAGGAATCTAATCCTTTGGAAGAGTTCATTTGAATTTCCTGTGAACTAAGGGCTAGGATAGGAAAAATTCGAAAGAAATATAGATCCTCTAGACTTCCTACGCCAATCCTACAAAACAAAGGGGCCTTAGACATTCGCAAGGACGGGCATGCCGTTGCCGCTGGCGCGCGGTGGACATTGAACAGTGTGAAGGCGTGGCCGGTGGCACTCTGCTCGAGAATACTAGTGGCCAGTGGCCACCAACCGCGCGCCTCACGGTAGCCCGCGCGTCCGTGAAGCAGTGAACCGTCGCCGTTACTTCCGCAGATGGAGCTGTGGTGGGGAGTGTGCGGGGGCCACAGACGAAACGAACCGTCACCGTAGCAGTAGGCAGGCCACACGGCCCAACCAGGCCCGTCCAAATGTACATCATTTTTGGCCGCCCGATCGTTGGGATGGACGGCCACGATGCATCCTGCTAGAAGCTTCCCTTTCTCGCCCTCTGCGTTGTCAGTTGTCACGCTATTAAACCTCCCGGCCGGTAGCGCAGCGGCCATTTGCTCTTTGTGATCCTCCCTCGTCCGCGTCGCGATTCGTAGTCGCAGCTCTCTCTGCTCGCAGCAGCCATGGCGAAGAACTACCCGACCGTGAGCGCCGAGTACAGCGAGGCCGTCGAGAAGGCCAAGCAAAAGCTCCGCGCCCTCATCGCCGAGAAGAGCTGCGCCCCCCTCATGCTCCGCCTCGCGTAAGCCCCTCCCTCTCCACTCCACCTACCTCACGTCCTCCCCGCGCGCGCATTTCCAGATCTTCGCGAGGGGAGCTCTTTTCGTTTTCGGTCGCCTGATCTAGGGTCTCCGTTTGGTCGCGCAGGTGGCACTCCGCAGGGACGTTCGACGTATCGACGAGGACCGGCGGTCCCTTCGGTACGATGAAGGACCCGGCGGAACTTGCTCACGGCGCCAACGCGGGGCTCGACATCGCGGTGCGGCTGCTCCAGCCCATCAAGGAGGAGTTCCCCTATCCTCTCTTACGCCGATTTCTACCAGGTCGGTCCCCGATCTCGCATCGATCTGGTTGGATGACTCGATCTGCCTGGATGGATGTGCGTTTTGACCGCGTCCCTTTCTCTCTCTGCTCCTTTTGCAGCTTGCGGGAGTCGTCGCCGTCGAGGTCACCGGTGGGCCTGAGATCCCCTTCCACCCCGGCAGGGAGGTGAGTTTTTTTTTTGTCTTTTTTTGTTTTGTTTTTCATCCATTTTTATCTGGCCTTGGGGTTTAGCCAGGGTTTTACCTCTTATTTCGAAATCTCCGAGGAGGTTGGTTTGAAGGTCGTTTGTTCAGATCGTGGTTGGTTACTCCAACTAGTACCACCGATCTATTTGCCTTTCATCATCTGCTTAGTAGATACCTCTTACAGTCAGCGATAGCAATTTATTCATGCCACGTGATAATTATTTTATAGATATCATCTTCGAACGGTGGACCATTGTGCTGTAAAAGTAATTTACCCATTTACTGTAGTGTAACTCAAAATATTTGATGCAGCTTTCAGTATATCTATGTATAGTTTGTTTGTACTCATTCATTTAGACGTGATAGGAGAGTCATATTACTAACTATAATACTTGTTTCATACTTTTTTGCATGTTGAGAAAGGATGTCACCAATAACTTGTCAAAATTTATGTTGTTTTTACAAGCTATTTCTAACATCAATGGTTCCTTTTGTGGTTTGCAATTGGAGAATGTCTATATAGGGAGTACTTGTTTCACACTACCTGTAGGATTGTTGTCATGTTGTGCATGTGTTGAGTAGATAGGTCGTGATAAGGTATGATAATAATTCTGTCGCTGAACCAGTTTGACCATATCCTGTTATACATATATTTGTTGGTCAATACAATACCACATCATAAGTCCGTCCCTTTGTTGTAGAGGTCCACTTACCACTTGTGTTCTTTGATGCACTGAACTTTCCAGGGTATGCTATTGGGTATGATTATGTGTTGTATGGTGTGAATCTAGGCTTTTCGTGCCGTCTAGATAGTTCTGGTTGCCTTACCCTGATAGTGACGTGCATTATGCCGATTATGCACACCTGTGGTCCCAGTTGATATGTTGTCAAATTATACACAGAACATGAACTCTCTGCATGGTGTCCAAAGCTGATACTATTCCTCGATTTGTCATTGTGATGTGTTGGGTGACAAATAGTTAAAACATTTGGTAATAAAGTTCGATTCTACCCCTTGTCTCTTGAAATTCTTAGAACTATAGAGATTGGCATGACTGACTGTATTATTCGTTCCATGCCTTTTTTTGTGACCAGTGTTTTTCAATATAAAAACCTGAGTATTTACATCTTTCATTGTCTTTTTCAGGATAAGCCCCAGCCCCCACCGGAGGGCCGCCTTCCTGATGCCACTAAGGGTGGGTCTCTTATCCTCACTATAGTGTCATGAAATGCTGAATTTGATTGGTTATATTCCCCACGTGTCCTTCAAGGCTTTGGTGTCAATTTTCTTGATGAGGATATGCTCTTATTGCTTGCTTGCTGCTTTTTTTAACCAGGTTCTGACCACCTGAGGCAAGTCTTTGGCAAGCAGATGGGCTTGAGCGATCAGGACATTGTTGCCCTCTCTGGTGGCCACACCTTGGTTTGTTACTGTCCACTCATGTTTGCTTCTGGAATTAAATATCTATGCTTGTTCTGATTTATTCTTCGGTTTTCTTAGGGAAGGTGCCACAAAGAGCGGTCTGGTTTTGAGGGGGCCTGGACTACAAACCCTTTGGTCTTTGACAACTCTTACTTCAAGTGAGTCTGTCTTTTTTACTATTGAAAAGCAACTGCATTTAGTCAAGAAATATTTGGAATTTGTTTACCTTGTTACGTCATTCCTGGCCAACGGAATGGTACACTAAAAAATAATTCCTATACTAGAAATTAATATATTCCATTTCTCCTGAACTATTTTCTTTAGGGAACTTCTGAGCGGTGACAAGGAGGGCCTTCTTCAGCTCCCAAGTGACAAAGCCCTGCTGAGCGACCCTGTCTTCCGCCCTTTTGTGGAGAAATATGCTGCTGTATGTCTTTCGGCATTGTTATCCAGGTTATGGAGATCTGTAGGGAGACATACTGATTATTTGTGTGCCTTGTAGGATGAGAAGGCTTTCTTTGAGGACTACAAAGAGGCCCACCTCAAGCTCTCTGAACTGGGGTAAGTAACCATTTATTGCACATTTTGTGCTTGGTCAGTGGAACAAATCTGATAGTATACTCTTCTGGAATGCAGGTTTGCTGATGCTTAAAGGGCCCTTATCCGGAAGTGATACAAACGGCTGCATGTATGGAATCATGTGATCTTTTGCATCTGAAGTCAGTGTGAACCAGCAGGTCTAGTGTCTTCTCTTTAATAAATTTGTCGATGTTGAGCCCTTAGGCTGTTCTTGGTACTTTGTCTACGGTTGAAAGGGGAGTTGGGGACCCTTTGTCCGTTTGCCTAGACCCCGATGCTGTATGCAACTGAACTAGTAGATCTATGATCTTATTCTTATGGCTGCAGTATGTTCTTTGCGTTTAAAAGGTTGTGCTTGCGCTGCTAGACTGGTGCAATTTGAGTCCGAGCTGTATGCTGCAAGTCCACCTTCCATTTTCGCCAGGTGGCTAATACGCTTGCTTTCCGTTGGATGAGCTCATGAGCATACATGCCTAGTTTGCGTGTCGGATTTTATAAGTGATGCAAATTCTTGGTTTCAAGCTTGTTGGTGGATTATCCAGGTTCGTTTGGCATGCGCGATAGGTAGCGTAAGATTGTCTCGTAGAGTTGGTGAAGTTAGAGACGGTGTGAAATGCATTTGTGCCGTGTCTCATCGAGTAAGTGAATTTATAGAGACGATGTCAAATGCATTTGAGGCGCACCCGTTTCATGCCGCTGGCTTTGCCGTGGTTCTGGTTTTCAATTTCTCGTTTTGCTAAGAAATTACAGCGCTTCCCTGTGTTTATTCTCTGGTTTTGCTAAGAAATTACAGCTCCTCCCTGGCTTTGCCGTGGTTCTGGTTTTGAATTTCTCGTTTTGCTAAGAAATTACAGCGCTTCCCTGTGTTTATTCTCTGGTTTTGCTAAGAAATTACAGCTCCTCCCTGTATTTATTCTCTGAGACGACTCACATAAACGCATCTTCCCAGCAAGGCGATGATGCTCAGGGGCAGCAGCTCGTCCAAGATGCTAATGACATCGTATGGTGTAATATTTTGTGTGGCCCAACAGTACATAAATAGTTTAGTTGATACACTGATGTTTCCATGATCAAGAGAAAACATCACGTGTCAAGAGCCTACTAGTCAATTCGCCACATTATTCTCTTCCAACGATCTGCTAGTCAAACAATTTTTAGCAAATGGTTCTATATCTTCTAAGAAATGCTTCTATAGAGAATTTAGATCTGAAATGTTTCTTTCATCCAAATGATTCCTAATTTTTTTTGCTATGTACGGAATTTAGAATTTTGTTAGTTTAGATTTTTCGTCTTTGTTGGTGTACTGCACAACATGTTGTAATAGAGTGGCACATACTGTGAAGGACTTGGTGACCAGTAATAGAGTGGCGCAGGCCGTGATGAAACCTGGTGGCCAGTGAACCTGACTCATTAAGTTCGATGAAATTTATATTTTGTTCCAACCAGTGTAATAAATAGTGGGATGACATCTACATAACGGATTAGTGTCACCTATAGTGGACACTAGATTCTAGCGGATTACTAACAAATAGTCAAAATTTAGACATATACCAAGGGCTAATATCATGTTTGCTTAAAATTAAGTATAAGCTATATAAAGAAGATACACAGACAAATTAACTTGAAAATGATACAATATCTCATCACCTTTTTATCATGCTTAAAATAACCATGTTAATTATTTATTATCATTGTAACCATTTGCATTCTCATTGTAACCATCTACACCACGTAGCGAACAACACCCCGACAATATCAATAGCGGCTTGCAATCAAAGGCTCTAAGTTGCAGCGTCATATGTTTGGCCCGCTATGATTTAGCAGTAAAGGGCAGCTACCTCTATTGCAGACGTTATAGTGAGCGCTATACTTAGAGCTCTAACAAATTTTTTAAACTTAGCTATGTTGTCTAATTGCTGGCCTCATCGAAGTTTTACCTATAGGCTTTACACAACTGTCAATACTTCTGACCGCTCTTGTGTTTTATAAGGCGTTTCAGTTTTGTTTTGTAGCAAATATTTTTAGTTTTGACCAAGTTTATAAAAAAATATCAAACTAAAATCATTAGATTAAATACACCATGAAATACATTTTTGCAATTATTGGATATTGTATTATTGTATGCATTAATATATTTGCTATACATTTGGTTAAAGATGGACAAACTTAGAATAAATCTAAAACGACTTATATTTTGGAACTGTCAAGTATTAGATTACTGCTTGCAAAAGTTAGCTACTACAATCAAGACCAGTGTTCTGAATCTGAACAGCTCTAGTTAATTTGGCAGACAAATTTGTGATTCTTTATGCCCGAGAAACATGACGACCCAGAGTCCAGACCTTTTATTCTTGGTACAACTCATTACAGGAAGGCCTGAAACCTACAGCAGCAGATTACACGGCCTTACAGACAGGATGGTGGGCTCGAACATCAACAAACAAACAAATGCAATGTTCAGTCTACCCCGGCTCTTCAATCTTACGCCTATTTACAATCATCGTGCATAAACGAGTAACCTTACATCTAGATACATATATCCAATCTAGTATCGGAAATTCGGGTTCATTTCTATGGCCTCGTTAAATATCAGCTGCTTCATTTGGTCTTCTGTCAGAGCCTGCTGCTCGAAGTCGAACGAGAATGGCTCCGTGCAGATGGGCTCGTCGGCGATGTCGTGTAACCGCTCCAGGTACGGGTGCTCCAGCGCCTCTTCAACTGCATGGCAAGACAGATTTCGGTGAGAAGTGAGAGAATGAAATCAATCACTCGTGAAAAAAATATGTATCTAATGTATCTATTGGGACGTAGGGAGTATGTGTCTAAATTATGATTATTTAAATGAATTTAATTCTAATGATCCAAAATGGGGCCTTACAGTCATTGTATAACTAGTCTAGAACCAACTAAGAAAAAGAAATAAATAAAAACTCTGCTAATCTGAAACGTATAGGGGAATCTCTGAAGTAAACTCTGCTGGTCTAGACAGCTGCCTGCAAGTAGAGCAATCTAATCTTTATGATTATCTGCAGCCTTTGTTTTTTCCATCTTAAAACATGTTTTTTTTGTATGTACATAGCCGTCATCGTCACTTCGGCAAAAGCGATATGGAGGTGGCTACAAAGCCGAGGATCAGTCAAAGCAGCAGCCCCCAAAATAATGCAAAGGTAGGAGGCAGTAACACCAGGGCTTTGGGTGCATAAGGAGAGAAAGCTCCACAGACCACAGCGAGTACAACTTTGATGGCCTGGATGAACAATAAGAATTGAGAAACTTTCTTCTAGAAAAAAAACAATAAGAATTGAGAAACGCATTTTTCTATTTTAGTAGAATGTACAACGTTACGCACAGGTTTTGTCTCGTGGGAAGTGGGAGAAGGAATTTTGTTTGTCGCTGATGTAATTTTTCAATCGATCAGTCTCAGCTGCATATTTGCAAGCACAGTGGGGTAATGTTCCGTCGGCTGGACACTTGGACGACAGGCGACAAGCTGACCAACAGAAGTTTCACGCTAGCGCATTTTATTAATGGAACGCTATATCAGCGTATCACGGTTCAGTGTTCACGCTACTACTATATTCAGCCATAGAATGACGGGAACTGACGCCCGGTTCTCTGTTACAGGTACCAGCTCTGAAGAAAACTACCAAATCCATTCCATTTTGTTTCTGCGGATCAGAAAACAAAACTTTCTATTTCGGACAAAGAAGATTGCTTATGCTCCTGACCAGACCAGTCCAACACCCTAAAACTGAACGGATTACAACTATTCGGCTGGCTAATCCAGCCAGCACCAGCCAGCCATTCAGCAATATTTTTTTCTCATAACAATAAGCCAGCCAGTCTTACCGTACTAGTCAGCCGAACAGAGTGCCATGCCTCTTTTTTGACCAGCGAAGGCGCCAGTATACTAGTAGCAGTCTAGTTTCCCATTCTGGACGCCTCTCTGAAAATGTGACACTACATACACGTGGTACACTGCATATTGAGTTCCCCCTAGTGACTACCGACGTCAAGAAGAAATCGGTCCTTAACAAATCCTAATAGTCAACACGGCACGAGAACAGAAAAGAACAAGTGCACAAGAGAGAAAAAAGATCCGGCGACTGACCTGTGATCCTCTGCAGCGGGTTGAAGGTGAGCATGCGCTCGATGAGGTCCAGCGCGACGGGCTGCACCCGCGGGAAGAGGGTGGCGAAGGGGCGGCGCGGGAACTGCGGGAGGTGGCGCATGTACTTGCGCGCGTCCTCGTTGCGGATGAAGCCGAGCTCGTCGTCCGTGGGCGTGCCGATGAGCTCGGTGATGAGGCGCATCTGGTGCATGTGGTCGCGGCCGGGGAAGAGCGGCTGGCGGTTGATGAGCTCCATGAAGATGCATCCCACGGACCAGACGTCGATGGCGGCGGAGTAGTCGGTGGAGTTGAGAAGCAGCTCGGGGGCGCGGTACCACCGGGTCACCACGTACTCCGTCATCATGTCGCTCTCGGAGGACGGGCGCGCCAGCCCGAAGTCGCAGATCTTGAGGTCGCAGTTGGCGTTCAGCAGCAGGTTGCTCGGCTTCAGGTCCCGGTGGATCACGTTCGCCGAGTGGATGTACTTGAGCCCGCGAAGGATCTGGTACAGGAAGTACTGCATATGCCCACCAAGATTAGGAGCCAAGCCAGTGATGACGATGACGCAACGCCACGCCACGGACACTTTCATACCTGGCAGTGCTCCTCCGAGAGCTCCTGGTTGGAGCGGATGATGTGGTGGAGGTCCGTGTCCATCAGCTCCGTGCCGATGTACACGTCGTTGAACGCCTGCGGGAGCGGCGGCGGGATCACGTCCCTGATGCCTATGATCTGTGCAGTTCATCATTCACGGTGTCAGCTAGGCGTCAGATTCAGGGCATGCTATGCTGTACTGAAACTGAACTGAACTTCAAGTGAAGCGCATGCTCGGCAATATAATGATGTGTGCTTGGTTTGGAAGCAGATGCTTACGTTCTCGTGGTCCAGGTGCCTCAGCAGCTTGATCTCCCGGAGCGTGCGCTTGGCATCCATGTGGTTGTCGAAGGCGTTGGCGATCTTCTTTATGGCCACCATCTCCCTCGTCTCAAAGTTCATCACCGAGCTGCACGCGTCAGTAGACAAGTTTTTTTTTTTTCTTCAGAATAATATATAATCAACCACCAGTAATAATTTCCTCAAAATACTTTCCTAAAAGGTACTGCTAGTAAGGTACGCTGTTCATTCGATTCGAGAACTCACCAACCACTGCACTGCACTCGATATATAGCCTAATTATTAACCAAAAACCGCTAGCTAGCTCAACTGCTATACTCTATGCACAGATTTAAAATAAGAACCTATTGGTGGCCCAAGCCCAATCAATACATGACCATCATCCTACGAACTACTACCAGTAATACTAGGCAGTCGGCGATCATCTTTTGCAGCTCGCAAGAAATAATCAGCCATGGCAAGAAGTAATCCTAGGCACTCGGCGATCATCTTGAGCAGAACGCACGTACCAGACGATCCCGTAGGCGCCGCGGCCGATTGGCATGATGGGAGGCTGGTACTTGTGCGTGATCTCGAACAGGTTGCCGAAGATGTTGTACTGGAGGAACCGGCCGCCGTGCGTCACCGTGGGCCGGAACTCCGCCACCGGAGCTCCGTCCATGCCTCCTCCGCTCGTCGTCCTCCTCCGCCCCCTGGCTAGCTTATTTCCCCCCCTCGGCGACGGCGACCAAGAGGAGGAGGAAGACCGGCGGCTCACTCCTCACAAGTACGAGCAGCAGGCGAATCGGGCAGATTGACTTTATCTTTCTCCTCCCCCTCACGACCGATTTGTCAAAACGAGGAAGCGCAGGCGAGGGATTTATAATCAGGCGGCTGAAGCTGCAGCCAAAGCAGGGCCGCACTCCAGCTGAGCTGAGGAAGGTAACGAGAAAGTGAGCGGGACCGTGACTTGTGCGTGACGCACGGCACTGCCCTGCTACGGACCGGACGGCGCTGATGGGAGAAGCTGCTCGGATCCGACGGCGGGCATGGCGTTTAAACTGGTCAAACAGAGGACGCGCACCCACCCGACCCGATGGTTGAAGATGGGTGGGTGGGGCCAGGGGCAGGGGCGGTCTGCTGCTGCGACGGTGGGCCACCATGTCAGGGTCTCAGCGCGCGGCGGGCGGGCGGGATTCCCGGATTGGCAACTGGCCGGCCGATAGCCGCCGACGCCGACGCGTTTGTTTTGCTGGCGTTGGCGCTGGATTGGACGGGCCGGGACGGGGGGAGGTGGGCCTGTTTGGCCGTTGGGCCAGAGCTGATGATGCGGTCTGCGCGCGTCGCCGGCCGGGCCCGGGCGCGGTGGCTTTTGACCGCCCGCGTCGTCGTCCTCCGTGGCGACGTGTGGAAATTGGAACGGGGACTCGGAAATCCTGCATGCTGACTCCCGACTCCACGCAGACGCAGTGGGTCAATGGTTCGTTGAGCGATTCGTATGGCTCTTCTTTGTTTTGTGTAGCGCGTGTACGTACTGTAGTACGTTGCTACGATCGTGGTACGAAGTTTGTGGAAAAACAGATGAGGAAGCACGGCGATGAGAATGCGAGTAAAGGATAAGGAAGACGAAGACTAGACTCGAAGTAAAAAAAAAAAAAAACGGGTACAGACAGATCACAGATAGACAGAAGAAACTTCCTGGAATTAACCGTTCTTGTGACCAGCTGTGGCCAGTACCAATCAAGATCTTTGCCCGCTGAAAAGTGAATTGTGATCACCAAGAAGGCGATGGCAACTACGCTGGTGTCGTGGGACAGTGGAGAGCTTGATCGAGTGGTCGGAATAGTTCGGAGAAAAAAAGAGTGGAAGTGCCCGTCTCCACACGGTCACTGCAAAATGGTTTGTAGCGACAGACATGACATAGCCATTTGCCATTAGCCACTAGCCAGTTTGTCATCCAATGGTGAAAATGGTCGGAAAGCCCGTGCTCTGATTCGTCATTCGTGCACAAAGAGCTCTAATCCATGCAAAGCCGCCACGCGATTCAGAAATCAGAATACTACACACTCAACGCAATCCTGCCGATTAAATTAGGCACTCGCAATCGCAACCACCAGTTTCACTATGTGAGCCAAAAGGCTGTTCAACAGCCTTGGGATTCCTTAATTAGTGCCAACGGGATAGATACGCTTACCGTTAAGCAGTGGCCCTTGCAAAAAGATAAGGTTGAGGCTTGGCGGCTCGATGCAGGATTGAAACTAGTTTGCTGTACTGTACAAGCTGATGGTGCAAGTGCCCATTTTTTTGTGAGAAAAAACAGCCTCATGGATGACAGGATGGCGAACCCTAATAACTAACTGATGTGTACTGCTAGAGTACAGTGTTTTTTTTTTAGGAATAGCTAGCAGTACAGTGTTGCCCAGGCGATTGGAACAAGGGAGGCTTAGAAACCAAGGCCATGATTGCCAGGCCGAACTTTCTATTCTTCTGCCAGGAAGCATCGCCACGTGATGCGCGAGTTGAGCAAAGTACTTATCTGTATTTCCGGTTCCTATTTCAGTATTTCTTTTGCAGCTGCATGTAAATTTAGCCAGCCGAACAGAGTAAATTACTGAAATTACGGGCATCCTATCTTTCGCTTGGCATTTTCTTTTGGCGAGCATCATTCTATACTATTTTTTCTGAAATCAAGACGTGGGGAGGCGCCAGCATGATGGACGAGCTGACGAGAGTGAGCGAAAGGTGCATCATTGATGACGCCGAGGCCACCACATGTGAATGGGCTGCAAAGCTAGGACGGGCCTGAATTGTTGTGCTGGGCTAGACTAAACTGGCTCATGTTGGCAAAATATTTCTGGGCTGTAAAGCCTCTAACCATTTTCTGGTGGGCCATATTGATGGACAGCCCACTTCTCCCTTCCTCGGTCGGTTGCTCCCAGAAATGCAGCCGGCACGGCAGTCCGGGATCTCCGGTCTCCGGACGCTGTCTGCGCTGTCGGCGTGAACCCGAGAACGAAAAAAACCTGAAAATCCTTCGTCCCGGCAAAGGGAGGAAAAATCTACACGCCAGGGCCGACTCTGCTGCGCGTCCTCTCGTCTCGTGTGAACTGAGAGGACCAGGTGAGGGTGCCTTGCGCGCTTGGCGCGGCGGCGGCGATGGCGCCCACGGCCTGCCTCCGGATCCCCTTCCTCCCCGCCCGAGCCCGAGCCCGAGCCCGCTCCGCCAACGCCAACGCCACCCCGTTCTCGCCGCCCCGCCGCTTTTCCCTCAAATGCAGCGCCACCAACGGTGACGACTCCAACCCCAATTCCATCTCCATCTCTCCCGCCTCGCCGCCGCCGCTAACGGTGTCGGACGGCGTCGAGTCTGTGGACGTTAACGGGTTGCGTCGCCCGCTCGCGCCTGTCTCCGCCCCCACCGTCCCCGGCGCCCGCGACCCCCACTGGCTGCCTCGTATGTCCGCAGGGCTGCGGCCCTTGCGTTAGCTAATTTCGAGTTTTGATTAATCACCTGGTGATAAATTGTGATCTGCGCGTGTGTGTTTGCTGTGTTCAGGGCCGCTCACTAGCGCGGACGTCATGGAGGTGGACGGGAAGGGGCTTAAGGTTGCTTACCAGGTAGGTGCTCGACGAAACGCGCCTCATGGGTGTTGTTTCAGTTTCCTTATTACGACTGTGCTTGTGTGTTTGGGATAATTTAATGGGAGTTTGGTTATGGTGTTAAATTCAGGGTTGTGCTGGAGCGTACAGTGAAGCAGCAGCAAAGAAGGCCTACCCGAATTGTGAGACTGTGCCCTGTGAGCACTTCGAGACTGCATTTCAGGTAGCTAAGGCTAAGGGTGTTGCCTGTTGAGCACACCCTAGTTACTTTACTTGCTTCATGTTGTGATTTTGGAAGGATAGCAAATTGCAAATTGTTAAATGTTTTGTTTTATGGAATCTATTGAGAAGTACCGACACTGAATTGGAAAGGCTCCATATTGCTTTTGTTTAACACACTAATTTGTAGAAATAACCGATCACTATTCACTAGCACATAAGAGCATCTCCAAGAGTTTGCCAAAATTTAGTTGGCAAATCTTATGATTTGGCAACTCCCTAAAATATATGCTAATTAAAAAAATAGAGTCTCTCCAAGAGTTTGCTATTTGGACTTGGTAATTAAAAAAGTAGGCCCACATCTCCAAGGATTTGTTCTACAGGATTAAATATTATTCGAATTGTTAATTCTTTTGTTTGTTTTCTCCAAGTACAGGATGTCTAGAGTTTTTTTTTACGCTTATGAGATTGTTGAGATCATATAATTATTTGTCCCGGCAGTAGTAGTCACCAAGCAGTAGGTACCAATCTTTTTTGCAGTAGCATGCACTAGCAGCGGCATTCCATCAACAGCAGCAGGTAGTAGCATTCACGAGGCTGTTCCATGCCAACCCATCGACAGCTGCGGCAGACAAGAGGAACAGCGTGTGTCAGGAACATCAGCGGCAGACAAGCAGGAACAGCAGCGGCAGAGCAGGAAGCAAACGTGGGCTCGCGATGGCAAGCGCGATGCGCGCGCGGTGCCAAGGAATAGCAAGTTGGAAATTTTGGCAACTTCATATAGTAAACTGTTGGAGGATAGATTTTCTTGTTTTGCCAAATTTTGTTAGATAGCAAGTCCATTTAGCAAACTCTTGGAGATGCTCTAATATGGATAAAATGTTTCTTTGCTAAAGCCATGTTGTGTTTTTAGCCAGCAAATGTTGTTCATATTGCTTTATTTGGCAGGGGGTAAGGATTTAATTGTACTTGCATAAATGTCAAAGTGTCACATATCTGCTCTTCCATCGTTGTGTTCTTTGAGAATTGAGATAGATTAGGCTAATTTACTTGCCACTCAATTTCCTTCTTTTTTTTTTTTTTTGGATTAAGAGAAGCACCTCTATTTTACTATCTGGTAGCAGTAGGGTAATGTTTTTTTTCCTTGAAAACACAGGTGTGCTTCGTATCATTGCGTTAGTAGAAGAGAACAGTAGGTTAATGTAACATAATTTTGTTTTCTTCTAAAACTATTTTTCGGAGAGGTTTATGTGTTTTGTCTTAAAGACACAATTCTCTAGCTATCAAATCGATGTGACAATTCTTTATCTCATGTTCTCCTTTGACAGGCTGTTCAAAACTGGGTAGCTGATAGGGCAGTTCTGCCACTTGAGAATTCATTGGGAGGGAGCATACATCGGAACTATGATCTATTGCTTCGGCATAGTTTGCACATTGTTGGAGAAGTTCGTCTTGCGGTTCGCCATTGCTTATTAGCCAATCCTGGCGTGAAGATTGAAAACCTGAAAAGTGCTATGAGTCATCCCCAGGTGAACTGCTTGGTTGATCTGTCTATTGCTCTCATTACTATTTATTTTCGTTGTAGGTAATCTTGCAACCATATCATTTTTTTTAATCGATACTTGATAGGCTCTTGCGCAATGTGAGCACACATTAACAGGACTAGGAATTGAGCATAGAGAAGCTGTTGATGACACTGCTGGTGCAGCAAAGGTAGGCTGAGGTTTTTTGTTCACCTGGACTCTGCATTCGCCTTCTAATTCAGATATCTCTTTTTTTTTCTTTGCTCTTTTAGCAACTCTTTTTTTTTGTTATTTTTTGATAGATTGTCATTGCAGTTGCCCATTATGTTAACTCTCTGCTTTTAATCATAGCAATATTTTGACTTTTCTTTCCTAGATTGTCGCAGAACATATGCTCCAGGACACTGGTGCTATTGCTAGTTCATTGGCTGCTAAACTCTATGGATTGGATATTCTTGCGGAGAATATTCAGGTACAGTTAGTTCATGCTAAAATAGTAAAATAAGATATAACGTTCTGTTATTTTCTGAACATTAGCCTGTCCATTTCTTTAGGATGACAAAGATAATGTCACTCGTTTTATGATGCTAGCTCGAGAACCCATCATACCTCGCACTGATAAACCATTTAAGGTACCCATCTTTGTGCTAATTCTTTCCATTGTCACACCTTGTCCTCATCGTTGCCACAGCTGATTAGTTGTATGGTCAATTTTTCAGACAAGCATAGTCTTTTCACTGGAAGAAGGACCTGGACAGCTCTTTAAAGCGCTTGCTGTATTCGCACTGAGGGAAATCAATCTCACAAAGGTCTACTGAACAACTGTATCTTGTCAGTTCCATGCATTCTGTACAAATGATTCACTATTTGTGCTCTGTTTCTGAATGGATGCGCAGATTGAAAGTCGTCCACACAAGGAAAGGCCTCTTCGAGTATCTGATGACTGCTCCTCATTTTTAAAGTTAGATGCTAAACCTGTGGCCTTCTGAGTTATTCAATTTAACTTCAGTCTTACATTAATGGGAGCATTACTTTGCTGTTCAAGTGTTTATAACTTCTTAACCCATTCGATTCTGGATCGCAACAGGAACTTTGATTACCTCTTTTATGTTGATCTTCAAGCATCAATGGCTGATCCAAAGACTCAGCATGCTCTTGGAAATTTGAAGGTGCTCTGTCTTTGTTAGTACAATCTGGTGAATGCAAACTATGCTAATGTTGCTTTATTTCAGGAGTTTGCAACCTTTTTAAGAGTGCTCGGTAGCTATCCTACAGATGTGAATGAACCTTAGATAGAAAGTACTGCAGATTACATGCTGGTGAGTAATGAATATCAGTGTCTACTTTTTGCGCTTTGTTACTATGGTATGGTGCAGGAACGAAGAACATTCTTTTTCAGTTTAAATGGGCAAAAATGACATTATGTAAGACCTATTTAAATGCGGTTGGAGTTAGGCAACTCACTTGAGTGATGTGCTTACTCTGTTATAAAATGTAATTCACAGTTTGACTTGGTGCACCTTCAAAGAAATTGGGAAACTACTATACATTTGTGTTGCTTATCTTTTCCTGAGTTTTCTTGGGTTGAGACTTGAGTAGAAGTAGAATACTGAACTCCCATGCCAACCATACTTCACATGTTAACTACTATACTGAACTCCCCACTGACACTAGCAAGTAACAACACAATAACGTTGCACCTCAGTCTAATTCAATAGCTCGCTGCCATTGACGAACTTGAGTGAGCCTCAGTCCATAGCCAAATTTTGGTCTATGATCAAATTGTTCTAACCAGTTAAAAAAAAAATCCACATTGAAAGCGAGAATTGTTCCACATAGAATTCAATTCTTCTAACCAACTTAAACATTGTTCCACGTCTTAGAGGACTTGTCATCTTTGCTTTTTTATACAGTCATTCCGAGTTTACTGAAAGAATCCTATAAACTACTAAGAAACAAACTAGTAGAAGCGAATGACTAGTATTTGTAGGAGAAAGTACTAGAAAATTTCCCTTCTAAACCAATACTTGTTTTTATTTTCTCAAGGATCTAATTTGTTCTCAAATGTCTTCCGATCCAGGATTAGCAGGAATCGGCGAAATGGTTAGAGTTGGTTTTCTGAGCAGGTTGAAAAGTGAGGGAACTCTATTAAGCTGATGCTTCCTTTTACAGAGCAAAAGGATCTATATTAGAGCAGTAGAGAAGGGTGGATTTGAGGCTTACATTGGTTGTGATATTGGAATAAAATTTGATGTTTTGCTAGTGATTCAATGATACCTGAATAGCAATCTTCTCTCCTATTATGCGGGAGCTTGAAAGGCACTTTTAAACATCCCACCAAAGGGTTGGATATTCGGAAATACTTCAATTTATAAGGATCATATGTTTTCATGTTGGAGTATCTGTGTCATGGTAGCATGCAGGTTGTTAAAACAGTTACAGTGGAACAATGGAACAATGTCTAAGAACACTTGTTTTTTTATGACAATATAATAAGAACTGATGTTTCCATGTCCATGTGGACGTTCCTCAAAAACCTTATTTGCTGTCATGATGCGCTCTATGGATCTGGTGGTGGTCACGTTGTCGTTGGCCAAACCTCGCTGAACTTTCCTTCTGTAGAAGAAAGTAATTTGGTGCTCGTCAGCTCAAGCGAACAGGCTGGTCATGAAACGGGATTTGGTGCCCCTTGGTGCGTTGATCTGTGACAGGTCAAATTCGGCTGTTCCAAGTTGCCGAGTAGCTGACTGCACTGCAGTTTAGCGGCTGCTACTTCTGTAAATAACTATCAAGTGTTGGTGCAGAGCGGAGAATATTCCTCTGGTGGTATTTTTCTGGAAGAAACATTCGAGCATAACACCATGTGCTCTTCGCTTAGTATATTTTTATGCTCTCCTGCCCATGATCCACCATGTGCTTCAGGTCCCGGTTGATTCTGCCTTGGAATCGTTAGTTATTTTTTACAGTAGGTCAAAGAATATGTCAGGACTTACCGGTTTCCTAATTATAGTGTTGGCCGGTCCCGCGTGTGACATGTCGTTCCATGAGAGGCATCAGCATTCAGCACAGCACAGAGAGATCCGAAGCTTAGAGTTGGAAGAAGCTCGGTTAAAGGTTCGGCCGTTCGAGATTGTACACATGGCCTGATGACCTGGTTTTCTTTGGATCTCGTGAAGAAATGGTCTCCCTTGATGGCTTCTCGTTTGCGTACAGTTCGTGCTCTCTTTCCCGGCTGATTATCGTGACATGAAAGCATAATTTAGCCTTTTCCCTCTCGCTCGCTTTGATTGATGAGGTTGATCCGAGCCTGGAGCTGACCCCACTTCACGCAGAAAGGCAATGAGTAGGAAGAAGAGAACCAAACACGTTCCTCCGGAACAGCGAGCCCTCGGACTATGCCTCCCTCTCGGTACTCACCCGGGCCTCGTCTCATCGCTTTCGCCTTCTTATTCTATGGTGCTGAAATCTGACCGATCTTTTACGCATAATTTGTTCCTGTTTCCCCTTCTCATGTACAGTTGGAAAATTGGAACAACGAACAGCCTGTTTTTTTTAAAAAATAAACGTTGATTTTAGCTCATGCTGATTCGTTGTGAGAGAAAAATACTATTTCATAACTGAAAATAAATGGAAAGAACAGACTGGAATGTGCCAGCCTATCATCGCAGGTCGAGGTCGTAGCCTATCATTGTATCACATCCACGTCACTGTTGAGCGTTAACTCGGATGAGGGGGTGTTTAGATCCCTCCAAAATCCTAAAACTTTCATCACATCAATTTTACAGTACATGCATGAAGTACTAAATATAGATGAAATTTTTACATGTTTACACAGTTTACCTGTAAATCGCGTAACGAATCTTTTAAATCTACTTAGACCATGATTAAATATTTATTGAAAAAAGATTCTTCACTGGTACAATGTTAAAATCCCTAAAACTTTATACATCTAAACACCCCTGAGATGAGTTGGTGCATCAAGGCACCTTCCTCCAGATGGCTGGCACGCGGAAACCGAGTGACGCGCCACGGCCAGGCGCACCGTCACCTCGACGTGTGGGGTCGGGTCGTATTCGGCCGTATGCCTTTTGTCTTCTCCTCCAGTTGGTATAGGTATACTCTCTTCGTCCTAAAATAAATGTCGTTTTATGACTTTGACTATCTCCTTTCAATCATTCGTTTTATTTAAAAATTTTATAAAAAAATAATTATTTTATTATGAAATAATTTATTATTAGGAGTACTTTAATTTTGATTTGTTTATTTTTATATTTTTATAAATTTTTTAAATAAGATGAATGGTTAAATATTGATTTTGAAAAGTCAAAAACTGATATTTATTTTGAAATGGAGGGAGTAGGCTTTGGCGCGTTGCTCTGCTCGTGCGGTGCGGGACGAGGCGACCGTATCCGTGCCACCGAACCGGGCGACCGGGTCGGCAATCGGGCAGGGTCCATGAATTAGGCAGGCAGGTGCGTATTTTGTAGTCGCAAAATAGACCCGATCAGCGGGGGTGCGGAGTTGGGTTTGGTTTATGAGCCGGCGCTGTCATGCTCGGCTGCCGAACGAATTTCCGTGTCGTTGCCAATCTGCGCCTCCTTGCCAAACTTTTGAGTTCTGACCAAACGCACCCGTACATCTTGTAGTCACAATAATTAGGTTAGTCTCAGGTTTTACGGAAGTTTCATACATATTAAATATAACGTCGTGTATTTAGAAAGAGAGAAGAGAAATGTTTTATTGGACAAAATGACAAACGAGTTGGTGTTGTTTTCAAAACATTACAAATTGAATGGAATCCTCACTAACATACGGAGTAAAGACGAAGCTGGTGCATGCAAACACACAGATATGATGGGAAGAGACACTAGTGGGTCCTTAAACAACTAAAAATAACCCATAAAACTATATTTTATATTAAGTTTCGCATCTTGAAAACTAGGAGTTAAAACTTTTTATTAAAACTAGTCGTGATAGTTAAGAATAATGATCATTAGTAGTAAGAGACTATTAGTAGGAAACTTTTCATTGACTTATGGCAGTGTATTCTCTGTCATGTTTATATTGATGGGCTTCGCTATTCATGGTGCTCTTATACATAATAATTCCTCTTTTTTTCAATGAAATCCGGTAACGGATATTTTGAAAAAAAAAGAGAAGGCGAAAAGATATTTCCGGCTCTGTTTGCTAGAACTAAAAATAAATATTAATTTAGACTGATGCTGATTTATTATAAGATAAAACACTGTTTTAAGCTAAAATAAACGCTCGTTGAAGCTAACAATCTAATCATCTCCCCTCCGTTGGCACCACCGACAGGCGGACTCGACAGGGGGCGTCTGCGTCTCCTCCCCGCTCCCATAAACGCAGCAGGCTCGTCAGGCTCAGGCTCAGCCTCACGCAGACCCCTTCCCCCACCCCGTGCCAAGCCAAGCCCAAACCCACCACCACCAATTCAACCGCGACCGAACCCACCGCCCGCACCCCATTCCCACCTCGCCTCCTCCCCAGATCTCCGTCGTCTCCCCGCGCGCGCGCGAGTCCGTGCGCGGCCAGCGGCGGCGGCGGCGACCGAGGAGAAGCCATGACGGCCAAGGGCGGCGCCACGCCGTCCCCCGGCGGCACGGGCGCCGCGGCGGGGAACGGCCGCCTCTTCACCGTGGGGCTGGTCACCGCCTGGTACTCCTCCAACATCGGCGTGCTCCTGCTCAACAAGTACCTCCTCAGCAACTACGGCTTCAAGTACCCAATCTTCCTCACCATGTGCCACATGTCCGCCTGCGCCCTGCTCTCCTACACCGCCATCGCCTGGCTGCGCGTCGTGCCCATGCAGCTCGTGCGCTCCCGCGTCCAGCTCGCCAAGATCGCCGCGCTCAGCCTCGTCTTCTGCGGCTCCGTCGTTTCCGGGAACGTCTCGCTGCGGTACCTACCCGTCTCCTTCAACCAGGCCGTCGGCGCCACCACGCCCTTCTTCACCGCCGTCTTCGCCTACATCATGACCGTCAAGCGCGAGTCCTGGGTCACCTACCTCACCCTCGTGCCCGTCGTCACTGGAGTCATCATCGCCAGCGGCGTAAGTTTACTGCCTGCTCCGCCTCTGCCTCCTGTTTTCTCAGTAGATCTGTTGGAATCGGGATTGGATCTGAGTGGAGCCCGGGTTTGGTTGGCTGTTTCGGAACTCGGGAGGGGGTGGGATGGAGCTGACGAGAACAGCTGGATCTGTCATCGAACTATAATTGGACTATAAATTGGCAGGCTTCTAGCCTCAGTTCATTGGATGATGGTCCCTTCGTTGGGAATAGAATTTTGGGATTATCAGATGGAAACCATTCAGTGTGTCTTAGGGTGCCTGTAGATGTTACCTCAGGCGTCGATGGGGCCAGTGATCAACTGGGATAACAGCTCGCTTTCTATGTGATCAGCTGGACACTAATCCAGTTAACCAAACTTTTATCACTGGATCCAGCTAGACCGAGCTTTTACAGGGGTAGCTCGTTTTTTTCTGCAAAAACCTTGTCTACAAACTGTGGATTTTGCAAGTCAAAATTGTTTTCTATAAAGTAATCCACATTTTGAAATCCGATTGTAAACTTTAATATCAAATGTTGGATAACCTTTTGCAACCGTCCTGATAGATTTTCTAGACATTTGTTGAGCATGAACCGGGCCGTATTAAGTTGATTCTCTTGCATCATGCACAATATAGACAACGTCGTGTTACAGCTTATTTGTACAATACAAGACATACTAGGCTAGCTAAGTGTCCAATGACTACTGGAGATAGGGATGTGTGAATCTTATGTTAACGTGTAGCATCTCAGTCTAGCAAGTTGCTGCTATTCATGGCTGGTATGAGGAATTTTTAGGAGGTAGAATTTGAATCAAGTGGACAACATAGAGCTTTGAATGCATACTGACTAAAGCTGTTGTTGGCCCTCAGTTTCTAATAGTTATTCACTGATATGGAACTTGCAAATCGAACTTACAGGGCGAGCCTAGCTTTCATCTGTTTGGATTCATCATGTGCATAGGAGCAACTGCAGCAAGGGCGTTGAAGACAGTATTGCAGGGAATTCTTCTGTCTTCTGAGGGGTAATTTCGACTTTCCTTTTATATGTATTCACTGTTTTCTACACATTGCCTTGGATTCGTTTACTACTTTGCATTTGTGTGGATGCTGAGTGTTTATCTGTTCGGATGTCTTGCAGGGAGAAGCTTAATTCTATGAATCTGTTATTGTACATGGCCCCAATTGCTGTTATTTTCTTGCTTCCCGCAACTATCTTTATGGAGGATAATGTTGTCGGCGTTACAATTCAGCTTGCAAAGAAGGATTTCACGATTGTTTGGTTGCTATTGTTTAATTCTTGCTTGGCATATTTTGTCAATTTGACCAATTTCTTGGTGACCAAGCATACTAGCGCACTGACTCTACAGGTACCAAATGCTTTCTGACTCATCAATTCAACTTTGTGTGCATGTAGTTTTACACTTGGCTGTTCTTGCTTTCTGTTACACAGTATGTTTAAGATGGGTTGGATAATGGTACTAAGATCTACTACATTCCCAGTGTCCAATAATATCTGACCTTTCTATGTTTTGCCGTTTCTGCCGAGCTAGAAATATGCTGCTTCTGTCTTTACATGTGTATGGTCTGAATTTTGAATTGCAGAACAGTGACTTTTGAACATACACAAATGGGGAGACACCTTTGGTAGTTTGATCGTTTTTGTTTTAAAAATATTGGAAACTTAATGGATTATAGGCATGTTAGATTTGAATGTAAATGTTCTGTAATCGGTTTGAAGAAAGAAGCTTAGTGTCCTATGGGTGGGTTTGTAAAAAGTAATGTCTATACCTTGCTGTCCTATGAGTAAAGCTTTATAGTCATGTTTGTATTTTAGATGCATAATCATCAGACTGCTCCATCTTGGTTTATTGACCACTTGCTATGGTAGTCGTTTGTTTGCTATCTTACCTTACCGTACCTCGTTTTGTTTTAAGAATTTAGCTTGAAATCCTTCAGCTATTGACATCCTTGTCTCTTCAGGTTCTGGGAAATGCAAAGGGTGCTGTGGCAGTTGTCGTCTCGATTATGATATTCAGGAATCCTGTCTCCATAACAGGAATGCTCGGTTACACACTCACAGTTTTTGGCGTTATTCTTTACAGTGAATCCAAAAAGCGCAGCAACAAGCCATGAACACCCTAGAAGATAGTAAATATTGGCCATCATTTCTTTGTCCTGTCATCGCCTAGAGCTAATATATGATGAGAAATTACATCGGTGGCGATCACAACAAATCCTATGCCATACACCATACTGCCTCAGCAATTGGACATCAAGGATAGAAGTCCAATAATACCTGCAGTATTACCTGGGCAAATGGGAGGCATTTTGTTTAATGGCGTTGATGGATAGAATATAATTTTTTTTGTGTTAGAGAACTGTGGCTCACACTGCCAGCATTGGTTAATACGTTTAGCTTTTGGGAAATTGCCTCTTCTATTCATCTGCTGTTGTAACTTCCATTTTGTTCTGTTCTGAAGACCACCTGTACCAGACTTTGATCCAGGTTCCAGGACCTAATTAATATATTGTGACACTGAATTTAAGCTCAATTAGCTGACGTTTGGGGACACTATGTCGCTATGTTGCCTCATCATATGACTGCCAATATGAAGTACATTGTTGGTTCAGATTTGCATCCAACTGTGCATCTGTCGACTGAGGGGGTGTTTAGATCTCAAAATTTTTGGGATTTTGTCGCTGTAGCAGTAAGGAATCTTTTGCAATAAGTGTCTAATTATAGCTTAAGTAGACTCAAAAGATTCTTCTCGCGATTTACAGGTAAACTGTGCAAACATGCAAAAATTTCGTCTACATTTAATGTTTCATGCATGTGCCGCAAAATTGATATGACAGAAGTTTTAGGATTTTGGAGAGGAACTAAACACGCCTTGAGTATATTTTTAGAGGTATAAAGGGACGAACATCTGTCTTAGAAAACCAAGACTACCGTTCGCATCATCCTGCTGGGACACCAGCAGGAAAGAGCATTCAACCGATTACATTCTCAAGCACGGAACAAGGAGCACTGACAGATTACTGTGAAATCTTCCACCCGCATTGCCTAACATCAAGCCACATATGACAGGCCCTTCAAAAAAAAAAAAAAAAGCCACATATGACAGGCCGGACTTCATTGCTTCCTCCCAGTCTTTTCCTGAACTCGCGGCATCTCCTCCATTTTGAGCTCTGGTCCCTCCCTGCATTGCCAGGCAGGACTCGCTTGCTAGCTGCTCAAAATCCTCTCTAGTCTTAATGCTATAGCTTCATAAGGTCCTTGCAGCAAAGATTCGCCAACTGTTTCTTCTCCTGTGCGAGTATCGTTGTTGTTGCGTGGTAAGAACGTTTCCAGTGTGAACACTACCAACCGTACCATATTTGAGCATACAATTTTTGTTCCATTGGATGCCGTGCAATGCAACGAGTTTCTTGTTTTTCTGATAATGCACGGGATTGGCTTAAGTAATGTTGTGAAAATTGCTGCCGTAGGTGGCAGCTTACATGGACGAGGTCGGAGTGCGAGCGTGGGACTGCAAGCAAGCCCAGAACCGTGCAGGCTGACAATTGGCACTCCTGCGTTGAAGGGAAGATTCTGCCATTTCTGGCCACTCTAGCCATATGCTCTCCGTATGCAAAGCAAAAATCGATATCTACGTCGTGCTGTACTAGTAGTGCTCCTACACAAAACACACGGCAGAGGCCAGAGGTAACAGCTGAACAATCGGCAGAGTGCTGAGCGACGCGATAGTGAACCATTAGGAAGGTGTTCTGCTCACACATGCATGGATGCACAACTCATAGCAGATGAACGGCGAAATATTATGACGATTTATTGAGGTCCACACTGCTCCCCCCTGCAGCGATCGACGAACTACTACGGACACTGACAACGGGTTTACCATTGGAAAAATACGGTGGTAAACGAGAGACGAATCGAATCATTTGTTACAGAAGACTGTTCTTGCCGGTACGGTGGCCACGGCCACGCGCGATGTTAGAGAGGGAATTGAACGAATGTAATGCGTGCGGGCCTTGCATTGCATTTGCTTTTGCTTCGGCCCCCGACAGACGGACGACACCCTTCATGTGCAGCAGCTTGTTAAACCAGAGCAGCAGAGCACCTTTGGCATTGTCCTCCTTTCATTGCGCCGCTCATCGTCGCTACCACCACCACCATCATCATCTCCTCGTGCCTTCAGCTGCAACCCGTCACCTGCTCAACTGCGGTACACAGTACAAAAGACGAGGAGGAACGGCATTATTAGCTGGACGGGATCTCAATCTCAATGCTTGTTATTAGCTGTGACGTGCCCCTGCCAATGCCAACTTGGCACGGCCGGCCAGGAATGTCATGGCACATGCAAAGCTGCACGGGTGATGCCGCATCGGCTGCACGCCACATGCGATGATGTTATGGTATGTTTACCTTTGGGAGCGGCCATGACGGTGGGCTTGGAGACGATGGCGGGGACGACGGTGGTGACGCCGGCGGCGGCGGCGGCGGAGACCGGGGGAAAGAAGTGCGCGGCGGGGACGCCCAGGCCCTGCGAGGCGTGGTGGTGGTGGTGGTGGTACTGGTAGTGGTAGAACGGGTACACCGGCACCATGCCGTTGGGCGCCGCCACCATGCCGCCCTGCGCCGCCGCCGGGGCCGGGTACGCGAAGTGCCCCGGTAGGTAGGACCCGCCCGTGCCGCCAGCTGCCGCTTGCCCTACTTTCTGCACCCAAATAAAACATCGTGATTACCACTTTGCCCCCTCTAATCTGGCAGTAGCGCATTATTGTTACCGAGGGAGAGAGAGAGAGTGCCGCCTTACCGCATTGTAGCTCAGGTCCGCGACGTAATTCGGGGAGTACCTGAACAGAAACAGCACAAAACGATCGATCAGTACAACCTACGAGTGGGGGGGACCCGTACTAATGGCACACACAGTAATAATATACTTAACCCGGTAAAACATGGCAGAACAGGGACAGATCATTAGTTTTATAGCTAGGGTAATGTGTCCTTTGGTCTAGTCTAACACATCACACATGGCCAGTAGCATTAAAATGTCCCCCTCCTTTTTTGTTTTTTGCCGCCGTGCAGGCCGGCACGTGGGCACGTGGGAGCACGACGAGGCAGCGCGGTCCGGTCCGGTCCGGTCCAGGTCCAGCCTGTGCGCGGCTGTGCCTGCGCCAGTGCCCCCTCCGCCTGTCCCGTCGCGTGCTCCGGCTCCGCTGCTCTGCTCCAAACCAAAGCAACCAAAGCCGCCGCTGCCACGCATGTGTGCGCGCGCCCCACCCTCCCGGTCCGGCGGCGGTCCCCTCCCCGCCCGCCGCAAGCCCGCAACGAGCCAACGAGCAGAGGCCGGGTGGCCGCACACACGAAATCCTCGTAGCCTCGCGGGACGTGCAGGTGCAGCAGCGCAAATGATAATAGTTGGCGGCGCTCGAGGTGCGCGCACGCCAGATTTGTTTTGGAATTCGGAGCTGGGAGCGGCCGGCGTGCGCCGGTGCACGTACGTACCCGTAGGTGGTGGTGGCGGGGTAGAACGGGAGCACGCCGTGGTACTGCTGGTGCGCGCCGTGGGCGGCGTAGTGCGCGGCCGCAGGCGGCGGCGTCGTAGAGGGGTGGTAGTACCATGGCACCGGCGACACGCCCCTGGATCCCACCGCGATGGCTGCAATGCAGAGTGAATTCGCGCCAGAAACGTCAGGAACGCGCGCTAATAACAGCCCCACTTGTAATTACTAACTGGCTCAAGTGAGTGCGTACCTGGCGTGGGCGGGTGTGGGGAGGGGAGCGCAGGCGCGTGCGGCGGCGCCGGGGTGGCCGGCGGCGAGGGGCGGAGGATGTGCGGCGGCTGGGGCCGCGGCTTGGCGCCGAGGGAGGCGAGGTTGCAGTTGGCGCGGCGGCCGTTGATGACGGGGGTGGCGTCCTCGCACGCCTTCTTGGCCGCGTCCGCCTCCTTGAACGTCACCTGTCGTGTGCCGCGTGCATCATGCAAGCAATGAGCAGGTCAGTTAGTTGCGGATCAGAAGATAGAACGCCACGCTAGCTAGCTAGCTCCATGCATGAGCCGTCGAGAGGTGACCAGAAAGGAGCTAGGGGGAAGGGAAGGGACAGTGGAGGGGACTGACGAAGCCGTAGCCCTTGGAGCGGCCGGTGAGCTTGTCGGAGATGATGACGGCCTCGAGGATGTCGCCGTAGCGCTCGAAGTGCTCGCGGAGGGTGTCCTTGTGGGTCTCCCACGCCAGCCCGCCCACGAACACCTTCGTCAGCGTGGTGTCCCCGAACGCCGCCGCCGGCTGTGCCAGCGGCAGTGGCTGCGGATGCGGCGCCATCATCGTCATTGTCGCGCCGCAGTGGCTGTTGACGAGTGACGACGACTAGATGTGCGCCAAGGGAATGCGAACGGAGGGCGAGAAGAGGCAGGCGACTCTGGGTGAAGAGAGGAGCTGTGGGGTTTTATATAGAGCCGGAGTTTGTAATTCGGTGGGAGGGAGTGGTTGGGCGCGCGGATAACGGAAACAGGAGAGCCTACTCCTAGTCTGCCGATCTGGTCCTAGCCTGGCATGGCAACAATTGGCGTCTGCACTGGCGCCCTGTCGCTGTGACTCCCATGATCTCTCTCCGCGGTCCTCACCTGCAGCTCTGCAAAGACCGCAAACTGTAAATAGAAAAAGGCCTGCATGTCGTCTTCTCTTCTCCCTCAGACCATACAGTAGATTTCTCTTCTCGCAGCTGATCAGGAACCCAGACGCGGGTTTAACCGTCGTGGAGTGAGCAGTAATTTACTTGCAGCGTGACACTGCTAGGAAATCATCGTTCATTTCGGCCGGCCGGGGCGGAGACAAGAGCAGATGGGCGAGTGGCCAGCCGAGCCAAAACGGATCAGCGAGGTGGTGGGCGAGCTGTAAGAGCGGGTGGGAACAGCTGGCCTCGCAGTTTTGCCTTTACCACACAACGTGCTGACGCCTTTCCCGTCCCTTCCTCGCGTTGCCTTGCCTATCTCCTCCCCCGCTTGCGTGATTGATAGTGGCATTAATCTAGCGGCCAGTCTGAAAAAGGAATCCTTTCCCTTTGCTTTATTACCCTCCATAAGTAGTAGTAGTAGTAGTAGTAGCAGGTAGTATTATACTCTGTACACTGGCAGTCGTAAAGCACTGGAGCGTATTCTAATGGGGGAATACTTTAGCGTACACGGTACACCACAAAACTACTTTAGTGTAGGATCGTCGTCGTTTCCTGACAAGAAAACACACCAGAGGTCTGTCTATACAGCCATGAGCCCATGACCGATCGATGACAATGATGTATAGCAAGGCTACCGTACGATTATCCAGAGACACATATACATGCCATGCATAGGCCGATAAGCGGGCATCGCGGCGGGTTTATATACGAACGTTAATTAATGATGACAAGAAGGAGCGGATTGGGAGGCGGCGGGTTTTAGAGCCATCTCCTCTTTGCTGGCCGCTGTTGGAGTGCTGTAGTAGCTGTCAGTTTTTTTAGCCGCGCGCTTGTCAAAATGGCTTAGTTTCATTTCATTTCGTTTCGTTTATCCGCTCCTCTTCAGGCACCTCGTCTGGTTGTGCCTTATTTTTTTGTTGACTGTTAGACCCTTCTCCTTAATGAAATATACGCGAAGTCCGTGTTCAAGAAAAAAAAATTTAATGATGACAAGAGCCACTATATGTTTGCGCGGACGTACATATATACAGGCGACAGGGCCATATGGACATACGTGACGTGAGTCTCTCTCGGTCTCGACGGAGAACGGAGCTGCCAGCTGGCTTTTATAACTCCGGGGAGATCAGATCCCAAGAATCCTCGACCGCCTTTGCCCGTGTCACGACTACTGTAGCTAGTATTCCCGTGGACCTCAACGCCGTTTTCGGCAGATCCCTGTAGCCCATCCGGCCCGTACGTGGCGCACCGCAAGCAAGCAACCGGCGGCCGGATGCGCGCGTCGTCGTCACAAAAAGTCGACAGGGGGCCGGGCAGTGGCCCAGATCGAGCCGCATGCCGGCCGACGCTAGCGCGTGGTCGCTATAGGCAGGACGGGATCTGGCGTCAGCTACAGTACAGTCTATACCGACGAGCGATCGTGGCTGCCGGCTGTTCGGCTGGTTGAATTGTACGGCTGGCTGGCTGATTGCTGTGAGAGAAAAACACTGCTAAATGGCTGGCTGGTAAGTTCAAGTGAACAGAGTGATGGCATGGCATGCCCAAAGACAACACAGCAGGCCGAAAGCAGATCGATCGATCGAGCACGGTGACGCTAACGCGGGGCCTCATCCGAGGTACTACGAACGGTCGAACGCGTACGCCCGCGCCCAGATGCAGCACCAGCGCGCGCGGTCCCGGTCGGAAAACCCTCCTCGATCGATCGCACGTGAGAGGGGGGCCCAAGATGGGTCGCGTGACCCTCCTCCCTGTTCCTCGCACGTGAGTAGATGGATAGATGCATATGCATGGTCGAGATCGACGGATCCGTCGTTGCTAATGGCAATTGGCCACTGCGCGCGTGTGCCTTCTTCTCATGCTCTATCGTGTGTGATTGAGTGATTCCGCACCGCTTCCTGCTGCCGTCGTCGTCGTCGGGAGGTTCCTCTCTCCTTTGGCATCGCGCATGTATGTCGTCAGTACGTAGTAGATGGACGGCGACGGCGTCGACGCCGAGGATCCGCGCACTCCTATCTCTGGTGCCTAGGCCCGGGACTTTGTGGACATCCCCGGCCGTCTCCTACTCTCCTTACAGGCCTGCCTAGGTACCGCACGGAAATTAAAGCTCCATATGCGAACCAAGGGCCTTGAAGCTGTGCCAGTTGGCATACGGGAAGCTCGCAAATGCAAGGATTGAAGCCCGTCAAGCACGACTCACGTGAACACGCAGATACATACCTGCAGGCTGCAGCTGCAGGACATCGACATGCGAGAGTGCGTACTCCAACTTGAGTCAGGGCGCACGGACGAGGTATTAACACGTACTGTCACTGTACCACAGCCTATCTATAACGTCTTATGGAGCGTCGCTATAAGCCATTATAGCGGCCTACGGAAGGTCGCTATAAGTATATAGCGTCCAACTCGAACGGTCCCTATAAGTGGCGTCGCTATAAGTTATAGCGTCCGACTGTGAGACGGTACATTAAAGATATAGCGACGGATAGTTCGGCGCTAGTCACAAACTTATAGCGTCCAACAATCTGACGCTATATATTATGTAGCGTCCAACTATCGGACACTAGCAATACAAGAAATTAATAGAATAATTATCCTTTAACCTTAGGATTAGCACTAATCATACAATCAAACATCCGATCAATGAACCATAAAATCACCAATTCCATTTTGGACAATACAAAATCATGACAATGAATTAAGCTCATCACAGCTCACAATTATATCATATATCCATAACCTCACAACTTGGAGAAACAAGTTACATCAAGACAGTTTGGCCATCAAGATAGAATAATGCATAGCTCATAGATGTTTGTACTAGTTGCACAGTTCACATCTCATATGGTTTGCTTGCACTTACAATAAGCATTCATCTCTAGTTATTAGGATGTCCAAAAATTGCTTCCTTGAAGGCCACCTCTAGCCATTCCCTCCCACCTGCAAATAAAAGGTTACATCCCCATCAATGAAAACTAGAGATCCAACTCCTAAAAGCTCCTACTACTCCCTTCTGTAACGTCCTGTTCTTTTCACTATCGAGAAATCCCAACTGTTACAAAAGAGACTCCAAAGTATTAGACACTCCAACACAACAAAATAATATTGTCAGTTAAGGAAATTCTATGAGTCTTGAGCTACATAGAAAAAATTAGTTGGTCAGCAAGAAACATATAACATGCATGTGGTCAGGTTCTTAAGCAGGAGTGTGTCATTCTGTAAATACAGGTTCTTAACTCCCAAACCTCTGTTTTTTAGCAAAATCAAGACTATTTTGTTGGCCCCTGAAACCCTGACATTACCCAAGTGTTTTGGAGTTTCTTCTTAGTAGTGATTTCAGCCGCACGGGGCAGAGCCAGAAATAGGAAAGAAAGTGCAAAATTACAAAGGCTAAAAATTTAAGTAGATCTAAACTAATTTATACTAAAGATAAGAACACAACAGCTTAGGTGATATCCAGTACTTGTTGCTAGAGTGAGGTAATAACTAGCTATTTTTCTATGTGATAAACTCTGACTTAATTAGTTGCTAATAATGATTTTGTGAGCTGGACCGGTGCTGCAGCCCCAGCAACACAGGTCTAGTTTCCCGCTACCTGAAACTACTAGTTCCGTCTTATACAGTAAGGACTAATTCATTCAGAGAAGAAGGCCCTGCCTTCTACGACTAATTCATTCAGAGAAGATGGTCATGCCCCCTGTTACAGTTCGCATGAGTTACAGTTCCACCACCACCGGTACCAAATTGAGCAAAGACGAAATAGCAACAGATATTTACCTTTGAATTTGATTAAAGAAGAAATCAAAGTGCTGCCAGCTCCTGGGTGTTGTCTGCTCGGTGGGGAAAGATCTGCCCCTTGCTGCCTACTCAGGGATGTGGGGCGCTCGGGAGCCATGGGGGAGGGGGCACGCGATGGGAAACTGCAGTGGTGGAGGGGACGACGGCGCCGGAGAGCTGCCGGTGCGCGGAGGGGCCGCCGGCCTGGTGAAAGCCCATGTTTGGTTTTAGGTAATTGATGAAACCTAGTTTGCTAATAGTGTGCTCTAAGTGTTTCATGAGAACCATTACCAAACAAGATGGAGCAAAGGACTGGGTTGGTGGAGGCCACAAGTGAAGGGCAATGACGGCATCCATGCAAATAGTATAAGTCCATCATCAAAGGTGTCCACAAGGTCCATCAAGAGATGAGAAGGAAGTTGATAAGAAGCCGGGAGCTCAAGGCAAAGATATAACCAATAGAAGCTCTTTTGGTTTTGGTGATCAAGACTCCATAGAGGGAGTGATCACATTTAGGATAGATAGCCGTACTATCAAGAGGGGAAAAATCGTTGATGAAATGCGGTTATCAAGTGCCACTAGGTGTTCATGATCATTGCATATGCATATAGATGCTAGTGACACTAACTTGACCCGTGGAAAACTCTTTAAAAAGGCTAACACACGTGCACCTAAGTGAGAGACACTTAGAGTGTTAGTGACTTAAGAAACGGGGTGAAGTTTGAGGGTTAGAGAGGGTTTGGTCCTCTCTTCCTCCTGCCGAGCTTGCGAGGCAGGATTCGGCGAATTTCGGAAACGTTTAAATAGAAAAACTAGCGTCGGACTCTAACTTGACTAAGCGTCGGACCATTGTCTTCGGTCCGACGGCTAACCTCTTCAGCAAGCGTCGGACGTTTCGTTTCGAAGCGTCGGACCATTGTCCTCAGGGTCCGACGGTGCAGAGCCGTAGCAGGTCGACACGTGGAGAACTCAGAGGGCGTCAGACCGTTTTGTTTAGTCCGACGGTGCGCGTCAGACTATCGTCCGACGGATTTCAGCGCTCGGGGAGCTCTCTGGAAGCGTTGGACTGTCGCGATCGTTAGTCCGATGACTCTCTACGATTCAGTCCGACGGTGGTCTGCTGAGGGCGTCGGACCGAGGCTTTTGGACCGACGACGCTCTGTCCGACGGTGAGTTTTGGCGCGAGAAAATAGCCGTTGTGTTTCAACGGTCGACTTCAAACGGCAGAGGACACGTGGCGTCCATCCGAGGCGTCGGACCGGTGTTGTTAGTCCGACGGTACGCAGTTTTGCCCAAACGGCTAGTTCTTTGTGTGTGGCTTATAAGTAGTCACTTGGCCGGTTTGGGCAGTATCTCTTGGCACTCCTGAACATCATAACATACTTGTGAGCCTTCCCACTCAACTCTCACTCATCCTACTTGATTGTGCTTATCATTTGGTGAGTTTGGAGAGCATCAAGTGTATTGCATTGATTGAGATTTAGAGGCACTTGGTAGTTGTCTTTCGCAGCGGTTTCTCTTGTTACTCTTGGAGTTTGCCGACTCCTAACCGGCTTGGAGCTGCGAGGATCGTTGAGGGGAGTTGGTGATTGTCTCCGCCTCCGATCGGTGAAGTTGTGAGGGGTTCTTGAGCTACTCTAGTGGATTGCTCGTAGCTTGTGGATCCCCATCTTGTGTTGGTTGTGCGGCACCCTTGAGAAGGGTTTGACGTGTGATGCCAATTAGCGCGTGAACCTCCAAGTAGGTGTATCGCTACAATGAGGACTAGCTTGCCGGCAAGCAAGTGAACCTCGGTAAAAAATCTTGAGTCATCTCTCTACCGAAGACTTCTATTGTATTGTGATTGATTATTCTTTTGGTATTCTCTACTCTTCACCGGCGGTATAAGATTCGCTCTCTCTACTCTTTACACTCTCACATTTACTCTTGTGTAGCTTGGTAGTTTAGTTGCTCACCTAGGAGTAGAGTAGAAGTAGCAACTTAGCTTCTTGTGTGTGTAATAGAGACTATAGCTTAGAACGGTTAGGTGGCTTGCATCGTTTAGTAGGCTAGCGCAAGAATTCGCTTCGCCGCTTAATTGTCTAATCACTTTGTGTTAAGTGTTGTTTGTAGAATTTTTATAGGCTATTCACCCCCCTCTAGCCATTTAGGACCTTTCACCTGGGTGGCGTGCGGAGGGGCCGCCGGCCTGGGCAGAGCTGCCGGCGCCCGGAGGGGCCGCCGGCCTGGGTGGCGCGCGAGGTAGATGCCGGCCGGCCGAGAGGGCGACGAAGTGGGTCGGGAGGCCGGCCGCGTGCGACGTGCTCACGGGAAGGAGGCGTGCGGCGATAGGGTAGGGTGGCGGCTGGTGGCGCGCGGACTGGACTGGGGTAGGGTGGCGGCGGACTGGACTGGGGTGGCGCGCGGTGTTAGGTTTTCCAAAGACTGACAGAGGAGCCAATTCATCTGATAAGTGGGCCTCTCCAAAATTTTTAGGCGTCAATAAATTAGAGAAGGGCGCCATGAACTTTTAGTCTAGCGCGAATCGAGGAATTTGGCCCAATCCAATATGCCGACCGACCAACGGACCCAATTAACATGATATAGCGTCCGACCATCCGACGGTAATCCAAAATAAAATTTGCGACCGACCGTCGGACGACGAAACAGGTTATAGCGTCCGATCGTATGTCACTAATCTATAGCGACCGACCATCCACCGCTATATCGATATTTTTAGCGACCATCGATCGGACGCTAGCTTGGACTGTGGTATAGTGTGTTTGCACGCTGAACGTCGTGTATGCAGAATATTAAGCAACCGTTTCGTTCTTTTCCAGGTTTAATTTGTTAGGGCACGCAAGACCACTGAAATCCTTTTGAGAATGAAAGCTCGTCGTCGTCATCGGTTAATGAAGTTACAGCTTATTTTTTTTCCGACACGGGATCTTCTTATTTCCATTCGAAAACGGAAATTTGCAGCTAGCATTTCAATTTCAAAGTGAGGTCCAAGAGCCGACAAATTGTCAAGCGAGAATCATGCAGATATGCCGTTTTCGCTCAGATGGGAATCTATCTCGAATTTCTTTATTATGGGCTAATAACGCCGTGACAGATAGAGTATATGCGCCGAATAAAAACGCCGGCCGCTGCACCGACCCCTGCTGCGTTACAGAGCAAAAGAGTGTTAGTACATTACATCGTACTATCAGAAAGATACGACGACGACGCAGCTTTGGACGCAAGGTTGATTCAGACGGCAGCAACGCACGCATGTGGCTCACTCAGTGGCTGGCGTTTGGCTCGATTACTCCTTTTATGTGTCTTCTTTCTCTGCACCACGATCTAACGACGCGCGCGCCCATGTACTGTACTACTCCGTACTCCCGTTCCACAGACACATGTGGTTTTAGACTTTTTAAAAATTATGTTTGCTCGTTCATCTTATTCAAAAGTTTTATACAAAATATAAAATTAATAAATAATTATTAAAGTGTCTCTAATAATATAAAATCATAAAAAGATAAATGACATTTATACAAAATTTTTAAATAAGATAAATAGTTAAATGTGATATTAAAAAATCTAAAACAACAGTCTTTTAGGATTGAGGGAGTATGTACGTAGCTGTTGCACATGCATGTGATGCCACTGCTCCATCTGTTCACGTTTTCCAATGCATTGGTCAGTGGCATTATTTTGACCGAGTAGGAGCGTAGACATGCAATATCATGCTCCCTCCGTTTGGTTTTAGATTTTTTAGGCATCATGTTTGATTATTTGTCTTATTTGAAAATTTTGTATAAATATTAATTATCTTATTATGATTTGTTATATCATTAGAGACACTTTAATAATTATTTATTGATTTTTTATTTTATATAAATTTTTTGAATAAAACAGATGATAAACACAGTTTTTAAAAGTCTAAAATGATAAGTTTTATGGGACGAAGGGAGTATGATATAGTAGTATATCTAGTTATCTATCAGCAAATCAAAGCGATGGATGCAGATCCGATGGTAGCGTCGTCAAATAGCGGCAAGAGCCCACCAGAGAGCCTGCTAAAAATAGCAAGCGCCTGCGGGAGGAGGCCGCCGCCGCAGCACTGCCGCCCGTGGTCGCCTTGGTGCGTCAGGATGGGCGGGAATGGATTGCGGGAACCCCGGCGGCCACTGGTGGTGGTGGTAGCGCACACAGCAAGTGGCCGGGGCATGCACATCATCACATGCATGCTTTTCCCTTCGTCCGCGAGAATCTCTCAATGGCCACCACCATCTCGTTGGCCTGGGCTCTCCGCCAGCAGCGCCCACCCACGCCACAGTACTGCTGCCCTGCCGGCTGCCGTCGCTCTGCCTTGCGTGGCGCAACGTGGACAACTGTAACTCCTGTCTACATGCCTGGACCGGATCAGTTGGCCGGCACCGGCATTACAGGCAGCGCTGGACTACACACTGGAGAATTGGAGATCGATCACGGTGCCGGTGGTAGGGTTGACTGGACCGGGGGCATCGGCCGAGACCGAGACACGCGAGGAGCTAGCGCGCACACGGTAGGGACAAAGGCTGGGCTGGGAGCTAGCTGTAAGACCTGAGCCATGAGCTGGCGGCAAAAGAAGCGCAAAGCGAAGAAAGAGAAAGTAGTACTCTATATTATTGCACTAAACAACACCAGGGTAATCATCATCAGATGGGGGATTAGAAAGGCTACCTAGACCGACCGGCACTGGGCATGCAGATGCAGATGCCAGCAGCCAGCGCGCAGAGGCCGATGCTGGCTTTGTTTACAGAGAGAATTAGCTGGCATGTGAGACTCATTCAATTCTTCCATGGCCATAAAAACTTGAAAGTTTCTTATATGGCCCTGTGTTCGAATTTTAGTGACCTACGTGACACTATCGTCACTTTTGTAGTCTAACACCGTTAAGTGCCATGCGAAATGACCAAAATACCCCTAAGATGAAAATGAACTAATCCCTTACATGACACTGCTTCATGTGATGTTATAAAATACATGTTACTTCTATGACACTGTATTTTTGTATGTTTTATTTTGACATTAGAATGCTTCGACATTGTATGTGGTTAGAATTTACAAATAATTGTGTTATGGTAATATGTATTATTTAATCATTTTAATTCATCCATATACAACTGTGGCTAAAATCCCCTAAAAATGTCTGGGTGGCTTTGCATTAGCTGTGCAATAAAATTCATCCAGGTGGCGCTGCCTGGCCCGTGGCCTTCCAGCAGGGTGGGGGCGCGGTGCAGTGTGATGGACTTAGCTTGTGATTCTCATCAATAATATACGATATGTATGCATGTGGACTTGATGTAATGTTCGAGCATATATGTATGCGAATATTAATGTACACAGCTATGGACCATTTGAATTGGCTATATGTAGCAAACTGTTGGAAACAATTTATATTGAGATCTCATTACTGTTTATCTATATAAGGTGGATGAATTTTATTGCATAAATAAAGGAAGCCAGCAGTACATCTTATTTTTTAACCACAGTAGTGTAATATGGATGAATTACAATGTTTAGATAATGCATATTAGCATAACAAAATTATTTGCAAATTTTAATATAATGTGGATGAAATTTAATGTCAAAATAAACTATACAAATATTCAGTGTCAGAGGTAATATTGTAAACATCAGATGAAGCAGGGCCATACAAGGAATCAGTGCATTTTCCACAACAGGAGTATTATGGTCAATTCACATGGCACTTAACGGTGTGAGAGTCCAAAACTGACGGTAGTGTCACATAGGGGTCTGAAATTTGAACTCAGGGCCATATAAGGAACTTTGAAGTTTTCAGGGCCATGGAAGAATTGAATGAGTTTCACAGGGCCTCACAAGTAATTTTCTCTTGTTTATATGTCAGTCTCAATGGCAGTTTCATTCTCGTTAAATGAGCTGCCACATAAGCACTTTTGATGATGTGGCAAGGTTTAAAGAAGAGAGAAGAAGTGAGTGTCATGGGGATAAAACTCTCTTGGCACAGTTACCAACTCTCTTTGAGTCATGAAATTAAATGAGAATGAAACTATAGAATGAAACTCTCCATTGAGAGTGGGTGTTTTATCCCTATTTCATTTTATTTTACATGACATGACAGTCTTGAAAACAACGCTATGAAACTCTCCACCGAGACTGGCCTTACAATTTTTGCGTTATAGGGACAGCTCATGGCCCATGCATGCATGTTATTACCTGGGGCCTAAACCGTGATGACTCTTTTGGGCATGGTCTAGCTGATAGACACTGGTATTACAACCACCCCCCCCCCCCCCCCCCCCTCTCTTTTTCCCATCAGTAAGTATAGTTGCCCTCGGCTAGCGGCTGCTAGCTGAAAGTTCTGATGGGTGTCTGAAACTTCTCAAAGACACGCACACTCACTAGCTGCTTTAATTTAACGTGTAATCATGTACAGTACGTAACTACGTGCGTACCTGTTCTACCGGTCTGTCGTAATAATAGATTATATAGCAAATAAAGGTTCAACTTGGATGTAGTATGTATGTGGTAATAAGAACACAGAAGCTAGCTTGACGTGGGGGGTATTATCATGGAGGCAATTAAAGATGATTTTTCATGGCCGCCATGACCACACGTCGTCGTCGTCGAGGCGCTCTGGGTGTCTTCTAGACTTTTTAGCCCCATCGATCACGTACCAGATGGTGCACACATGTGTGAGCAAGCTGGCCAGCAGGCGGCAGGCATAATGGACACTAGTGAATTGTGCGGGCCCCTACGCGCTGAGTTAGGACCATCATTGTATTTGAGTGTTCTGTCCGTCCCAAAATAAATGTCGTTTTAGGATTTTGGCTATCTCCTTTTGACCATTCGTCTTATTCGAAAATTTTATAAAAAAATTAATTATTTTATTATGAAATAATTCATTATTAGAAGTACTTTAATCTTGATTTGTTTATTTTTATATTTTTACAAAATTTTTGAATAAGACGAATGGTCAAACATCAATTTCAGAAAGTAAAAAAAACATTTATTTTGGGACGGAGGGAGTATTTGACAAACGTAATGGTTCAGAGAAAAGAATATAAGTAATGATTCAAAGAAAGGAAGAATAAACTAAAGAGTTATAGGATGTTTAAAGACAACAAACATATTACATGAGGCATACTACTAACCTCAAACCTGACACCTGTATAAAGATAGGCACGTTGAAAGACACAAAACTCAAACTATACTTAAGAGTACCATTCTATTGATTTGGATAGTAGTTAATCAGCTACAACAAATACATTTGAGGTTAGTAGCTATGTTTATGCGTGAGAGATAAACTGATGTTCTTTCTTTGCAATAACAAATAGATAAAAAAAAACTCCTACTCTAAATAGGATATCAAATCAGTGGCCATGGACAGCTGACCATTTAGCAGCATCTCCGTGAAGGAATCCAGAACCATGAAACATCACTCACCCACATAAGCAACCTGTGCAAAAGCCAATGGAAGAAATCAGTGATTTATGGTCAAAAAGGATTGCCAAGCTATCACACGTCCATGATGTGAACGTCCATGACATCAAGGCTGAGCTGCGCCACTCTCTGCCAGTGCAATTGTGCAAGGAAGCAGGAAATGTGCAGAGACAAGGAAACGGTGCAGTAGAGAACAAACCTGAGTGGATTTGAAATTTCTTTTAATGTTGTAGATGATCTGCAACATAACAAGGGCAATGCATGCAGATCTAGCTTTGTTGGTATAAGTATCTAAAAAGTAAAAACACATGGAAAGTGAAAACTAACCATTGAAATGCAGGTTCAAACTCTTGTTAGCCTAAATTTCTCTACAATATGTGGTCTGTAGTTAGCAACATCATGACCATTTTGGGTGTTGTATAAAAGAAAAACTATGTTTCTCGAAAAATCAATAACTGGAGAACAATACTTTGTGTGCTTGTTGTTCAGCGCTGGAAATCACGTGTTTCGGTGAAGCTGTAATAATCTAGAATCTCATGTATTCTTTGGCATGTGGTGTGCTAAAACTAGTGCAGAAGGGGAAAAACAAGACAAGAGAAACCGTTAGGCACTTTAGTTGGCTGGATAAATAGACTTGACTCAATGAATCTTGTTTAGGAAAAATGAATAGCATGAGAGAGGAAAAATCTAATTGTAAAAACAGAAGATTGTGCAAGGCAGCAGGTTAATATCTCATATGGTAGTCAATTCATCACTAATCTCCAACAGCAAGTTAATATCTTTGACTTTCACATTTTATAAGCAAATTCGGTAACTAACAAGATCTAATATCCAATTCAGGTCTGTTCAGAATTTGGATAGGCTTGTTATTTTACAGAACATAACATATTTAGCTTACAGAAATCAATTATTTGGTAACTCTGAGAAACCAAATATACTATTTTCACCAGAGGACTAAGGGACCTAGCTTTATTAGAAGCAATCAGTTACTGTAAACATAGCCATCTTATGTTACATCATAATTACCTGTAATGTTAGTTAAACACTGAGGGGAGTAAAAAATGACCAAAAAAGTTCACATGGTCTCCCAAAAATTAGAGAAGAGAAGCTGGTGAACTTTCCACGGCTCAGGACCTAAGACTCAAAAAATGTGGGTGGATTCATTGTGCCTGCTCGATTTGATTGGTGGATGAAAAAGCAATTAATGTAAGTCGATCAGGTTAAGTAAGATCACAGAAGTAAAGAATAGAAAGGTAGGTTACCTACCACATGATCTCCTGCTCGATCTTCTTTCATTGGAAGAACCTATATAAAATTTTAAAAATAGCAAGCCTTTAATTAGCAAACAAAAGATTGCAGAAACAACAACTACATCTATCTAGCCAGGACTCCTTCAGATAAGTCCACAGAAAGACTTTTCGTACACAAAATGGTAGTTAAGAACAATAGCACCTGCACTAACTACAAAACGATAAGTCCATGATCCCTAAGAACATGATAAGGCACTGAATCACTGATCTTTGCAATACCTAAAGCCCCATGATCCCTAAGAAAGCTTCAGATCAAACCGAGGAAAATCTGCTTGCGACTTGCAAGGGAAGAAAAGTAAGCGACTCCCTACCGGGATGATTCTACCAGGCATCAGGAAGCACATGTAAAAGGAAACAAGGCTTCTAATTAAACCAGAGCTTGAAATCAAGGAAAAGAACAATCTACCAGTCCACCCCCATCTTGCCGATGCACCATAGACAAGATCAGCCCCTCCCTTTGCCTAGGTGGCTAGGCAGTATCACAAACACATTGTGTGCTAGAGTATAAGCCAAATATTATTATCAACCACAGTAGATCCTGCCAAAACCAGAGAGAGAGAGAGAGAGAGAGAGAGAGAGAGAGATCAAGATAGAAAGGGAAATCAAGCAAAGGGGACTACAGCAGCAGGGAATTTTTTTGACGGGAACAGGGGTAGGGAATCAAACATATCAATTATAATGAAAAAAAAGATATCAAATTAAGCCTAGAGACAATGACATCGCAGCTAGGCATGTTAAGCACAGGATGGAGATGGTGACGCGATTGGGCACTTTGGCCCTTCCTGAGCATGTCATGGAAGAGGGATGCTGCATCAGAGACATTATCCGCGGCAAAATCGGAGAAGTTAAAACCTGCATGACCATGTCTGAAAGACTTGAATCCATGCCACAAACACAGATGTGAGATTCATGGATATGCACGGTGACACAAACACCAATTCAAAATGATATTGTAGAGATTGAGCTGGGGGGAAGATAGGAGAGGGGATCTAAAGGACCTTGACCTCAACATGAAGACCAAACTCCAGACCACGAAGGCCTTCACATCGGGGGCCACCCTCACTGGATCCGCAGGTAATGCTGCGGACTTCAGCCCTCTGTGCCAGGGCCGTCGCGCCGGAGGGCCGCCCATGCCGGCCTGCCATACCCAGCCACCGCGTCAGGGACCTCCCTTGCCGGGGCCACCAGGGCAGGGGCCCTCCAATACTGCCGCGTCAGGCCGCCGTGCCCGGTAGCTACGCTGGTGGGCGTCCGTGCTCCTAGGGGCCGTCGTGCCAGGTAGCTGCGTCGTTGGGCGGCCGCACCACTGCGCCGAGGCCCGAGGGGCTAGACGTCGCGCCGCAACGCCGCCGTCCACCTGTCGATACGCCTGCGCACTGGGCGCTGCGCTGAGGGGCCGGCGCGCCTGCCTGGACGTCGCGCTGCAGCGCCGCCGGCCGCATGCCAATCGCCGCCGAGAGAGAGAGAGAGAGAGGAGAGAGAGGGACGAGATGTGGACACGGGCTGCGCAAGCTAGGGTTGGGCAGGACGATTGGGCAGCCACTCCGAGAGAAGGAAAGCCAACGCAACGGCCCTCCTCGGCCGTATACCTCCAGCCAATGGCAAGCCGACAACAGCCTCCTGAATCTCTCCATAGCCCATACCGATGCACGTACCGGGGCCATGCCGCCATACCGAGTTGCCGACGGACACCGCGCGTATCGGGCCAGGACCGCAGCAGGCAGAAGTCAGCGCACCGCTGCCTACTGACAGTGGACCCAGGCTCACGTGAGCCAACCACCGTTCAACAACAGCCAGCAGCGTCAGCGGAGATTGAGGACATGACGATGGGGCGCCTTTATCCCTGGGAGGAAGGCAACGCAACGGGCCACCATGCCGTACGCACAGTCAGTCAGGGACACCAGAACCGTTCATCAGAAATCAAACAGGCGTTACTCAGATTGTTGACGTGGCCACTACGAGGCCGGGTCGGCTCGTGCAAGTCTCCTGTCTTTAAATGAGAAAATGCATCCATCCGGAGACCATCTGTCCCCTGCTTCTCTAATATGAGTACATTATATATTATATATATTTGATGTACGCATGTCTGCGCCGGTGGTTCAGGTCACCACGTTGGAATGCAATGCAAATTGGTGCCGTTTTGAGGCCCCCCACCTATATATGTCGATCGATCAGGAAAATAATTAAGGACGAATGGCTCGAAAGGGACCTGACGGCACGGCTCGACGGCACAAAAGTCACGCTGATCCACGGATTCATCATGCGGGCAAACAACTGCAAGTGACCGCGATGAGGAAACAGATCGACACCAACCATTGGGCTGAAGACTGTGTTGTGAGCTGTTTTCTGTTTCTCAATAAATTTTCGAAACAATTTTATTGGTGAAACTGTTTTCCCTTTCTCTCGGAAAAAAAAAGTAGGTATGCAGTAAAAAAAACTCATCCTAACTCTCTTCCTTATTTCTCTCTTATAATCATATATAAAATTGTTGGTGAAGATGTTCTACTAAACATCATTTGCAAAACAGTTTACAGCTTGTTCTTTTGACCAATCAGCGTTTATTTTCAGCCATGAAACAGTATTTTTCTCTCACAACAAATCAGCACGAGCCGAAATCAGCGCTTATTTTCAGCCAAAAGAACAGGCTTTTAGCTTCATATAAAAATTTGCTCATGAAGATATTTTCTAACGCTCACTACTAAAGTTGAGCTGTGTCAAACAGAATCTTAATTAGCGTCTCAAGACATGCCTCATCAGCTATTGTTTATTAATATTCTTCTCCGTTTTTCTCGTACCGGCCAGGCGTGATGCAAGCGTGCAGTCGTGCACCCACCCACCCACACTACGGGGATGATTGGTTGCCCTGATGGAACCGTGCAAAGGGCCATCTAGCACCACTTCATGCACTTTTCTTGTGCTTGGTTGACACACGCGGTACCTTTTGCCTGCATTCATCTGTTCCCCTGCCCTCCTCCGTCCCGGCTCACTCCGTCTTCTCCCCGCGACCTTCGCAATTGAGCCAGGACGGTTTGCTTCGTCCTTAAAAAAAAAGAACATCGACACCACACCATCGTGCTCCCGCGCGTCGTTCATGCGTCGCCCTGCACCGCGCGTGCCTGCCTGCAGGCGGTGGAAGGTACTCGCCGCGGTGGCGGGCTGCTGCTGCCTGATGAGGATCTTGACAGGGGAGATGGCGGCGGCGGCGTGGCCAGGACGAGCGGCGGCTTTGGCTGCGGTGCCGGCAGGGCATGCATGCATGCACTCCAGTGAGTCCCGGCCACGGCGGCGTTCGCGCCCTTGCCCCCGCCCTGGATCAGGACCCACCGCGGCAAGAACGCCACCGTCATGGTCGGAGCCACGGTGGCAGGGGTGGTGGTGCTGGCCATCCTGGTGGTCATGGAGACGAGCTTCATCGTCACCGTGAAGCAGATGCGCGACCCGTTGGCGGGCAGGGTGGGCGCCGCCGAGTTTAGGCGCCGCGCCGAGGAGTTGGGGTGGGTGCGGCACCCCAACGCGGTGGCGCTGCGGGCCTACTTCTAGGCCAAGGAGGAGCGCCTACCAAGCATGGGCATCGCTGGACTTGGCTTCTCGGCGTCGAGGACGGCGGCCCTTGGCGTCGCCATAGGGTGCACAGTGAGTGTTCGATGAAATGACCGAGAGACTCCGTCCATTCATCTTATCTGTGCATTGGACAGCCAAACACACTCTTCTTCGTCCTGTATCGAAATCTAAATTGCAACCAAACACAGGCACCGGAACAGAATCAGATGGGAGGAGAAGAGCTGGGATAGGGCCGCCATCCCGGATGGCCACCCCTGGAACAACCAATCACGCCCTACAGTACCCAATGCGTATGTGTACTGATGGATCGATGGCCGAACGTGGCAGGGACTACTGCTGATCGACGGGGGAAAGGAATCCTGTGGAAACTGTTGTATTCACGCTCGCGCGCTGCATGCACGGCGTGATGCCTGACGCGTGTCAGCCTTCGCGATCCAACCTCTGCACTACATTTGGCTTAAAGAACACCGAGATTGGATGATTACTGATTGTGGAGGTGCCACTCTGTGTTTCCTGCCTACAGGTGGAGCAAGGAAAGGTGCCAATAATAAGAACCAGAGAAAATGCAAGAACAACAAGGAACAGAATACCTGCATGAAAGTAAAGAAACTGGAGAAACAAAGCAAGCTGTTCTTTCCAGACGTAGCAAACTGTTCTTTCTAGATGTATACGTTTAGTAACCTGGAGAACCAAATTGTAGATATGTTAGACAAGGACAATGCTAAGGTACAACTCTTACCTTCTTAGAAGGTAATATCACAAATGAATCTAATATAAACAGTTGAATATTAGATTTTTTTAAAATTATACATAATAAATTAACAAATATGGAAAAAATATTTCTTTCCTATTTCAAACCTGCCGCGTCCAAGTCGTCGCGAAGCCGAGGAACAGCCACGTCACCATTCTGGCGACATCGTGATCCCGCCGCCCAAACTAAAAATTTTTGAACTCCAAATTAAATAATACAAAATTTCCAAGGTATAAATGAATTCAAATACAAAAATTATCAACTACAAATTTTTAAAAATCATCAAGATCTACTACTTTTGTTTTGATCATTTGTCCACTCAGTTTTGTTAGAAAATATAAAACTAATCTAAATTTAAAAAACAAAAACTTTAAATATAGTTTATCATGACACACACTAATCCCTAATACGTGCTTTTGTTTTCATGCAAAGGCCACCCACGCACTGGCCACAAACGCACACCCATGCATCGGCCACACACACAGGACGGTCACGCACACATTCAAGTTTCCAATCTGTTGCAAACAATTCTACTAGATGCATGCATGCAAACAAATATAAAAAAATTTCCATATCCTAAATATTCTTTTTTATTATATTTTATAAAATAAATAAATAAATAAAAATATATTTAAGATATTACCGCCCAAACAAAGATTCAGATTGCAAATGTAGTGCAGTTTTCTCTTTTTAGCTTCTCCAGTTTTGTTTTCTCCGTTAGCTGGGAACGTTTTAATAACCAGCATGTATACCTCTGTTACTTTTGACCTCGTCTTAATGCAAAGGCAGAGCACCGCCTGCTGTTTCATGCTCAAAGAATTGTATGCATATATACGACAGAAATGACATTGTAAATTTGATATTTCTGAAATGAATGAATGTTTCAAACGCAGATCTCTTATATCAAATATGAATCGCGTTCATGGTTCTTGCCGGTGTGTAATAAATCGGTTAAACTAGAAATGCTCGCGGTTGTGCCGTGTGTGGGCTGCTTGCATCGTTGATGCATGTTTTTGTCCCTTTTTTCGAGAACAACAACTTGTGTATTTCAATACGAATCAATTTACCAAGTGTCGTAGTATCATACTCCTAAGTATTTTTTTTGACACATCTTTTAAAAAGGGCAACTTAGTGAAAGAAGTATTTATTTGTTAATCAATGTTTCGAAAAATATAAAATACCGTATTTATTATTTTTTTATTGTTTACAAGAAAAAAAGAAGATTTCTCTCCGGTTATATAAAAAGTGAAAAATAAAAATAAAATTCACGTAAGAAAAAAAGTTATGAAGTCCAGTTAGAAAAAGCGAGAATGTCCATAAATGAAAAGCATGGACACTGGCAGCAGTAGGTGACCAAGTTCCAATCCATACTAATTGGAAGTTGTATTTGATTTGTGGTTGAATTTGGTGTGGGTATGTTGTGATTTCCTAATCATGGTACATGGGAGTGGGCTCATGTTTGTCATGCGAGCTAGGACTTCAAAGTTGTATACAGAGGCCCTATTTAGTTGCCAAAATTTGGCACTTTTTGTCGGTGCTAGGATTGATGAGTGCTAACACCGATTTGCGGTTGAGGTCACGGATGGTGTGCAAGGGGAAACACAAGGAATTATACTGGTTTGGGCTAGAAATACCCTACGTCCAGTGTGAGACGGGTCGTGTTGCCTTGCACCGGGGTGCTTGTAGTAGGGGTTACAAGCTTAGGCGAGAGAGGGAGAAGCTCCCAAGTCTCTTGTGTGTGTGTATGTTGTGTGTTCTATGGCAGTAAGGCGTTGAGTGGGATATCGAGTCTCTCTAAGATTGGCCTCTGCCTCCCCTTTTATAGCCATAAGGGAGAGGAAAGAGTTACATTGGTTTTGCTGTAGAAATAGTACTTGGAGCGGTGATGACCGCGAGGATCGACGCCTGTCATCAGCCACGGCGCCAACTTGGCACTTCTGAAGTATGGCGGTGGTCATTCGATTGATCTTCCACTGTTGATTGGTGAGTTTCCAAGGCGGTGCACAGTCCTGGTCGTGGCCGCTTCATGGCATGGCGTCATGGCGTCGTACTCGCCCACTGTTCATCCTGCACAGTGTGATGAGAAGACGGGGTGCCCCTCGGGTGTTGACCCTCGAAGCTCGGGAGTCCTTGCCTCCAGCGGAGCGAGATGGGACTGGAACGGTAGGAGTGTGCTCCCATAGGCGCATTTCCTCCCATGTGCGGGGCTTTCCGAGGGATAGGCGGGCTAGGGCGTATGCTTTGCCCATCCTCCTGATTTGGCCGTACAGTCGATGGTCCTCCTTTCCTTGCGTCGTGCGTATGACAGGGATATGGGCTGTTGCTGTCGTAGTTGGAGAATCTCTCCGTTAGCGCGGGGCGTCGTACAGTGGACTGTACCTATGGCAGTGTGGAAGTAGTGGGGCCGTCAGATCGGTTGTCAGGGGAGATGTGGCAGTTGGTACGGCGGACGTGCGCGTGCGAGGCGCAGTCACGTTGAGGGGTCCACTCGATGGGACCATGCTCGTAAAGTGGTCAGGGAGGTCTGTTGGACTGCAAGATTGCGTTGCTAACGTCGGCATGGCTCGGGCGAATCGGAGAGTTGCGCCCGAGCGAGATTGCATATAGCAGGGAGCTCGGGCGAATCGGAAGTTGGTCGCCCGAGCCTGCTGCATTTGGTGGTAGGCTTCGGGCGAATCGGAAGGTATCGCTCGAGCTCCTACTTTCCCGAGCTCTGTCGGGGAGGCCCGGACGAATCGGAGAATCCGGCCCGAGGGGTCCGCGCGCCCGAGGGGGTGACTCGACGGCGCAGCATCGTTGCCTACGGGCCTTTTACAGGTAGCATTGTCATGGGCCTCTGCTGGGCTTGTCCGGGCCAGGCCTTATCTGGGGAATATGTTTTTGTGTTGAAATTAGGTACCCCATACTTTGGTACCCGACAGTAGCCCCCGAGCCTGTGGTGGAGTGGAGGCACTCCTCCAGAGGCTCAAGTTAGTTTCTCCCGTCGGGTTAGTAGGGTTTGGTTATTTTATCCGGTGGGTGCGCGCGAGCGCACCCGCCGGGTGTAGCCCCCGAGACCTTGGAGGGATGGTGTATCCCTTCAAGGGATTGAAATCGCGCTTGCAGAACCACGGGTGCCTTTTGGCTTGCTTGCTGGTGATTCGTCCCTTGGTAGGGTTTTTTAGTGCTGGAGCCCCCGAGCCTCTGCCAAGGGTAGGTGGTCGATCTGGAAGCATCCTTCATTCTGCCAAGGTGCAAGGAGAGTTCCCGAGCCTCCGTTTTCGTATCGGGGTTCGATCGGGTTCTTCCTTGTCATTTTCGTTAGTTCGACCTTCACGCTCTTTTTCGAGGAGAGGAAGGTTTGGTCATGCTCGATTTCTGACGGTGGGCGCGAGTCGGCATTTCCGGTGAGCTGCAAGCGGGTTAGTCCGAGTGGAGGTTCGTGCCCCGTGTTGACACTTCTTAGCGCAACCACCAGAGACAGGGTGTTAGGCTATCTCTGATAACGGCGACAGAAGTGCCCTGAGGGTATTTCTTATGTCTATTGAATAATTCCGCAAGCACACAGAATATACCGCTGTAGCATTTCACGCGGGAGTATTCCAAGGTATCGTTATTTATTTTATCCCAAGGGAAAGCGATTGCTAGAAATGTTAATAGAAGGAGATCCTTGAATCTATCTCAACTTAGCACAACTAGTGCAGAGGGGGTAATCAAAGTATGATAGGAAGGGGATGATTCAAAGATAACAAATGAGATACTAAAGATAACTAGTGTAGTGTAGCTAGGTGGAAGGATAACGAGTGAGAAAGGTTCCTGTGATTCGAACTTTACTCCTGTGATCTATCCTATCAAATGGGCGAATTACACTAAGACTGCTACCTTACTTCCGGTGTGTAGGGGATAGGCGAGACAGTAGGGGATATAACCTCTACCCGAAGCGGCTATTCTCTTATGGGAGCCTACCTTTTAAGAACTTGCCTAAAACACGTGGAGGGATACTAAGACTAGACAGGGCTGTTACCACCTGCTAGCACCTACAAACAATCCGTGCGACAAGCGGCATTCAAAAGCAAGATCTAGTCTAAGCACTACGCTTACACTAAGCCTTACTACTCTAGCAGTGATCAAGGCAACTAGAGCACCCTATGACAGGCGATGAACTACACACGTGAGCTGGTTACAGGATCACATTCTAATGCAAACCGACTAAATAATATGATAACTCACAACAATACTTTTAAAGTAATGCACTAAGTAAATACTTAGTGAAGTAAACAAGAATAATATATTAAAGTAGATAAGTCTTACAGGAAGAGAAAGATACAAGAGCTATACCAGACTCTCCAGCAGACGACTTCCGGAGACCCCGAGCGCAGCTCGACTCAACTCTAACTCCCACACTAGACTACAACTACTACTAAAGGTGGAACTACACTACTTCTTCACTTGTATCTTGAATGAATCATGTCTTGAGAGGGTGGATGTATCCTCTATTTATAGGGGGAGATGGAGGGGTGCCACAGTCAGCGATCCGTGTGCCTTTCCATCTTGGCCCTTGGATGAACTGTCCTTGTAGCCGACTTGGATGGACGACAGTGGCAATTTCCTCACGTGGACAGCATGCAGAGAGGCGGTGGAGTGAGTCGATGGCCAAAACCCACATAGGGGGGTTCGACCGACCCCTATGATGGGTGGGGCCAAGCCAGGTGTGGGCCCCACCAGTCATAGGGTCTCCACTGGTACTTGTTATGTCTTGATTGCTTCGTTTCACGCCTCAATCCATGTGCCTTTGATCTCCACCGTTGAAAAGAAGCACAAGTTGATCAGATGGATGAAATGACTTGGTTGGAGTGTTCACACGGATTCTGCCACATCACCAGAGCCAGGTGGGCTCCATGGGTAGTTCGGCCGACCCATGGGTGGGCCCACTCTGAGCTCTGATCTTTTCTTTGTGGTCCCTTGTGTCATGTATTGGAATGTGGTTGTCTGGTGCCTCCATATGTGGTTCGGCCAAACCACATATGTGATCCCCAGCTACTACATTTTGTCCTGTTTTGATCTTCCCTACATTCACAAGCTAAGAGTACAAGTGGAACTCATTATTGATAAATTATGCTCATGTTATGTTTATTCTCCCTTGGATTCGAGGCCTGTTGATGGTGTTTAAAAGTGGAAATTTATGGTATATCCATCGTCAACAAGATCCCCTAAGCTTAACCTTTGCTCGTCCCGAGCAAATGATCAAACTTAGCCTCGGTGGATCAGGAGTTGCTACAATGTCATATTTCAATAATACCATATAGACAACAAAGTACTTCTCTTTTGAATGGAAAAATTAGCTACAAAAATTCACTCATTTTACCTTAGTCCTTTATGGGGCTAATGACTTTTCCTTTGCCTTAGGTGGTTGAAAGACAGAACAGTTTAACTTGAGCACTACTTTTCTCATTCTTTGCAAGTTTCATACTGGAGGTTTTAGCAATGTTTTTCAAAAGACAACTTAATGTTCCTCATATGCTTCTCTCATGTCGCTCAAATGATGTATGATTCCTTACCAAGGCATGAAGTAAATGTTGCCTTCTCTTTATCATCCTACCTCTAAAAATGGCTTATGTGGAGCTTAAGGTAGGAATGAAGGAATATAGCATTCTTACTTTGCATATATTGTAGAGTCAAAGCTTAGATCCAAAGAGAGAAGTGTCATGCCCTTAGATCAAGATGTGCAAGTGTGTGGATAATGATGGAATGTAATGGTCCTCTATTTGAATTGTATCTCTCTCTAATAAATTTTAGAGACATGGCTATCATTTTTCTCTTTTATTTATGAGCCTAGACTTGCTCAAATATTTTTCTTTTCTTTTCTATGGACTCTCTTGTGTCCATTTTTCTTTCTTTTCATTTCGCATAGCCTTTTGTCTCTTATACCAAATTGACTAAGAGAGATTTTCTATGACTTGAACACATGGAGTATTTATTTGGTGAAATGAAAGGCATGTGGTTGCGTACTTCCAGTGTAGAAGCAGCATGTATATATGTGGTGTGTACGTGATCTTGATCTTGGGAGCATGATAAAACTCTCAACAAGGGTCAACAAGACTTGACAACACTCAATACAAAGCAAATAGCTTATGTGGAAGGTTTTAAACATATGTAACATATATGGCTGTGGTGGGAATTTTATCACCATTGAGGAACAATAAGGTTTTAATTGTTTAAGAAATAAATCTCCAGTAATCATGCATGCTTAGAACGATATTATAGTAATTCTTGTTTCACTATATCATATCTCACAACAACTTAGACTTAGTTCTAGCACTTAGCATCCATAAAGTTTTCAGATTCATGATGATTTAAATAAGCCAAGTAATTCATACTCAAAGAAATACTGAGTTGTAAACTAGGCATTAAAGAAATATTAACAGAGCAACTATTCATCATTTTCAATGAGAAAGATTAACATGCATGAACAGAAAATATTTTTGGTGTTTTTAGTTTATTTTATTTAAGTGCATTAAATGAAGAACAATATAAAATACTGAGATAGAATACTTACCTTGGTGGGGGAGAGAATCTCCCCCAAGCTTGCACTTTTGCAGTTATCTTACTGAGTTGGACGTGGCGGATAGTGAGGAGGATATTGTGGTGGATATGGTCGCGGGAACTGTTGTGGGTGCTGTGGGATATATGGAGGTGGAGGTATGTTGTGATGTGCATAGAGGGCAGCCCACTGTCTGTCAGTCTGCTCCTGAAAATTTTGGAGCTGCTGCTGGGTTTGTGCAGTGATGTTGTGAATAGCCTCATGGCCAGCCCGCAGCACACCAAACTGATGTGTTAGCAACTCCATGTCATGTCGATAGCTTCGCGTCCCTGCATCCTGCATAGATGAGTAAGAAAATCTGGCACTTTGCGCCCCTGACCGGCGCCCTCCTCCAGAGATGGAGGCTTGCATGGCATTTGAGCTGCTTGCATAGGTGCTGTCGTCTTCTTCGGATGATTCATTACGCTGTGCAGCACGCGTTCTTGCATGGGTACCAGGACATGAAAAACTCCATCGATCGCCTACTCTTGCAATGTTAGGTGCTAAAGGGTGGCCCCCATATAGTTTTAATTCTGGGCATGGCAAAGTGAGTCTTGCATCGTTATTATGGAATTTAAATTCTATTGTTCCTCGGGGACTACCAGCAATAATATGAGCTTTTATAAAATATTCGTCACCCAGAATGGTTCTATGTGTAGGTATGTAATCATTAAATCTATTTAGCAGTTCAAGGTAGCTACACATTTTTGTGATGATGGATGTGAAATCAAATGATCCACATCTTAATGGTGCAGAAATCCAATGCTCTACCATGGCTTTTACATGTGATATTCGGATTTTATATAGCATGGCATACATTATTCTTAAGTCAATTTCTCTCACAGGTCTCACATCATCCCAGGGGAACAAAGTGATTCCTAGCCATCTATGCAAAAAGCGCATTGTGGGGTTGCAAATGTGATTAGTACGCGGTTTTCCCATTCTATTTTCCCCAGTTATGTCATGCAAAAATTCAAGTTTATTGAACCTTCGAGTAGCAGATTCTAAATTTGAGGTGCAGTTCATGAAGCCTAAGCAAGCACTAAACTGGTCCCAAGTAAGATCATAGGCTTGATTAAACAGGCGAAAATAGATGTTGTCTCTAGTGGCTTTTACTGTGCACATAAATTCTAAAGTGAGACTCTTGCTACCTTGGTACCCAGAAAAATCCCAGAATTTACCCCATCCTATTGCACCAAAAACATCAAAGAACTCTTCATACATACCTGTGCATTGGAGGAGTCCTAAATCAATTACCTTGGTGTGTTTAAAGTTGCGGTTGCGGATGGAGTTGAGGACGAGAAGTTCTTGCGGAGTGACCCAAATGCCTGTTTCTTGGTCTTGTGTTCTAACAGGTTCTTCCTCTTCTTCGGATTCTTCATGATCATGGGGAGGTTGTTCAACATTTTCCGTGTTGTTGCTTGGCTCAGTTGCCTCAGACAAATATTCATCCTGTGACTCTGAGAGTTGTATCTCAGTGTCATGGGAGGATGATCGTCGTGATGAACTCCCGCTCAATGCTGAGCGCATTTTCTTTGCTGCGGCCTTGAATGGGTTCTTCATATTTGCACAAAACAAAAACACGAACCAAGATTCAAGTGATAGGGGTTAGCTTAATTGAACCTTCTTACCAGATGATTACCTTCGTTGACTCCCTCGGGCGATGAATAATTGAAGAACAAAGATGAGAGAAGAATATTTTTTTATTTTTCTTTTGGAAGGGAAAAAGCCTTGTTGGGAGTTTAGAATGTCGGGAGTGCTTTGCGGGTGGTTTGGTTTGAAGAATGAGCTCACGAGCATGGGGATTAAATGGAGAAGGAAGCAGAGGGTGTAGGGGCACTTGGCCAGGTTCGGCCGAACCCCCTAGTGCACCAACTTGTGCAACATGTTGCTAGAATCCTTGATGTGTAGAGAGTAGAGAAATGTGGTGTGAATTGGTGAACAATGATGGGTCGGCCGAACCCTATCACTTTTCTGTTTCGTGCCAAAACTCCAGGGAATCCTTGTTGCATTGAGTGGAACGAAAGATGAAGTGATGGAGCTAAATTAATGGGTCGGACGAACCTTCAATCACCTCCATATTTCAGGCACTTTGTTGCATTACACTCTTTGTTGGAACTAGAGCAAGTGGGAGCTGTCAAGTGCCATCCTATGGGTCGGCCGAACTGGCCTCTCTCTCTAATTGCTATGTGCCAAGCAAAGGAGTCAAGGGTGGTCACTTCTTGCATGGTGAAGCACTCATGTTTCCCTCCTTTGGATGCTTGCTCATGGAATCCTTTCTTGGAGTGAGTGGTGAATGGAAGAAAGAGGAAAGGAGGGAGCAAGACATGACCATGGCTAGTGGTTGTTTGCTCATGAGATTCTTCACGGGAGAACTCAAGTGATTGCCAAGTTTGGTTTCTTTTAATTAGCAAGAGTGATTTGGTTAAGAGTTTCATGAGTGGAATTAAGGAGAGAAGAAATGGGTTATGTCATGACATGATTTCTCTCTTAAATTATTCATGCTTTGTTATGAACATTTTTATTGGCATTTTATTGAGAGGGAGATTCTAACTCTTAGAGTGCAAGTTGACAGTCATATGTCTTGTAGCGCTCTACGGGGTAGCTCACGTGATACTTGGGTTAAGCCAATTAGCACTGAACATGTGGGTGCATAAAAAGATCCAAGGTTGCCATGCTAGTGATTAAGGTCATCATGCAAATTGTTTAAAGTGTTGTCGTGCGTGGGATAAGGCATGGATTGAAATGGACAAAAGGTGGCAGGTGGGGGCATCATGGTGGGGATCGGCCGACCCCACCATGGGTCCCACTTGGTGTCGATTTTATTCAGAAGATTAATTAAATGATGATTATCATGCTAAAATTATTAGTCGACAGAAAAAGGTTTGGGATTAACATGCTAAAGTAATTTAAACAAGTAAGGGAAGTAGCATGAATTTAAATGTTAGTATACTTACCTTAATGGAAGAGCTGATCCTTTAGGTCCTTGGGGTAGGACCATTCTCTTGAGCTGGCGTGGAATTTTTCTTTGGAGGTGTCGCCGGCTATATAACCTTTTTCTTCCATACTCGCTTGCTCTTTGCCTTTGGTTGTGATTTGGGCTTCTTCAAATCTTTTATGATAGCAAAGGCATGTATCTCCCTTAGCATGATCAATGAACACTGCTCAACCTTCGGTCGGAATTTGAATGTTTCTAGGGTCCCATTGATTGTGAATTGAATTTCTCCAGCTCCAACATCAATATGTGCATTGGCGGTGCCGAGGAATGGTCTCCCTAAGATGAGTGGAGTCTTCTCATCTACTTTCATGTCCAAGACCACAAAGTCCACGGGGACAAAGAATCCTTGACGGGGATGTTTTCCGCTATCCCCGCCGGGTAACGGACTGATTGATCCGCCAGCTCTAAACGTATTGATGTAGGGGACAAGATGGTATGATTGAGTTTGTCGAACACTACGTTTGGCATGACGCTGACGCTTGCTCCCAAGTCGCATAGTGCATGCTCAAAGTACTGTGTCCCACCAGTGTCCCAATGGAGCAGTCAATGGTGGGACACCCAGTGTCCTTCTTCTTGGTTGGGAGTTGGTTTAATATGGCCGCGTTGCATTCTTCCGTCAATTTTACAATCTCCGTTGTGGGCAGCGGGCGCTTATTGTTGAGGATGTCTCTTAGGTACTTTGCATAGGTTGATACCTGCATTGCATCAAGTAATGGAATATTCACATAAAGATGCCGAATTACCTCGACGAATTTCCCGAATTGTTCGTCGGTGGTTTGCTTTCTTGTTCTTGGGAAAGGTAGCAGCACATTGGTGTCATAATATTCGTGTGGGGCTGTCTTTCCTTGGAACTTGGTGTTGTCATCAGGCACCGACAATTCTTCTTCTTCTTCATCATCTTCCTTGTCTTTTCTTGCAGCCTTCCCTGTCATGTTAGGATGTGGTGGATCGCGAGTGGACTTACCTCCCCTCGTGATTACCGCATTGATATTCGAAGTATTGCAAGTATTTTTAGGAGATGAAGTAGTAGCAACAAGATGAGATAATTGAGATTCTAACATTTTATTGAAACTTTTTTGTTCTTTAACAGAAGAAGTGAGAGCATCCATCATACAATTTAATGTATCAAGGGTCTTGTCATTTTCTATCAACTTTTTATTCATGCTTTCATTTATTTTAGCTTGATTCATAACAAGTTCTTTTAATGATAATTGATTACCAAAATTTGCATTACCTTGAAACTTGGAGTTCGACGCCATCTTCCTTGTTGAGGGTGCTTTGAATTGTTGTTGATGGCGTGTATCTTCTCCGGATTTAATTTGGAATAAGATACACTACATAACTGATCCCATTGATACTTGGAAGCGAAATGTTGAATGGCCTCACGGTCTTTCTTGAAATTAGAACGTTCTTCCAATCTTCTCAAGAGGAGATCCATGTTCTCAGATATTGCATCAACTTCATGGATGGTATGTGTGTTCTTCTTCTTGGATTGGAGTCGATCTTCATTCCACCCTTGATTTGTCACCATCTTTTCTATCAGATTCTTGGCTTGTGTGACATTGAGTGAAGTGAATGCTCCTCTAGCAGCGGCATCAAGGTGACTACGAGCTGTTGGGGTTAGCCCATGGTAGAAACCTTGAATCAGGAGCCATTCTTGGATTCCATGGTGAGGACATTCCCGAATGTATTCCTGGAGACATTTCTATGCTTCGGGAATTGTCTCATTCACTTGCTGTGTAAAGCCTGAGATCTTTCCTCGAAGAGCGGTGGTTTTGCCCATCGGAAAGAACTTCTTAAGGAATGCATTAGCACAGCTTGTCCAATTGCCAATGTCTTCAGGATAAGCATAGAACCATTGTTTTGCCTTTTTGATCAAGGAGAACGGAAAAAGGCGAAGATAGATGGCGTCCATCTTGACTCCTTTTATGGCAATCGTGCTACACAACTTCAGGAAATTCTGGAGATGTGCATTTGCATCCTCATGGGGGTTTCCGCTAAATGGGTTGGCTTGCACCATATTGATAAGAGATGGCTTGAGCTCAAAAGTGGCATCCCCCAAGCTAAGCTGCAGGACCGGTGGCAACATTGTCGGCCGACGGTGCAGAATGCTCGAAGATGGTCTTTTGGGCCATAGCCTCCTTAGGTGATAGTGCAGAGCCTCCTTCCTTGAGTGGTTCCAATACCAAATCGGACCTCCGATCGGAGACTGAACGGTGTCGAGAACTCCTGATGGATGTCTCTGGATTTTCTATTGCTGTGGCTTGAAACTGAAATCCACTCATGTATGCCTTGCTTCACGATAAAGAGAAGCAGAGGCAAGGGTAAGCCCTACTATAACTAATTGATACTAATTTGATGATAGGTTCCGGATTCGATCTTACTAAAATTTCTAGGCTATGCTTTCCCTGGCAATGGCGCCAGAAATGCTCGTTGACACTTCTTAGCGCAACCACCAGAGATAGGGTGTTAGGCTATCTCTGATAACGGCGCCAGAAGTGCCCTGGGGGTATTTCTTATGTCTATTGGATAATTCCGCAAGCGCACAGAATATATCGCTGTAGCATTTCACCCGGGAGTATTTCAAGGTATCGTTATTTATTTTATCCCAAGGGAAAGCGATTGCTAGAAATGTTAATAGAAGGAGATCCTTGAATCTATCTCAACTTAGCACAACTAGTGCAGAGGGGGTAATCGAAGTATGATAGGAAGGGGATGATTCAAAGATAACAAATGAGATACTAAAGATAACTAGTGTATTGTAGCTTGGTGGGAGGACAACGAGTGAGAAAGGTTCCTGTGATTCGAACTTTACTCCTGTGATCTATCCTATCAAATGGGCGAAATACACTAAGACTGCTACCTTACTTCCGGTGTGTAGGGGATAGGCGAGACAGTAGGAGATATAACCTCTACCCGAAGCCGCTATTCTCTTATGGGAGCCTTACCTTTTAAGAACTTGCCTAAAACGCGTGGAGGGATACTAAGACTAGACAGTGCTGTCACCACCTGCTAGCACCTACAAACAATCCATGTGACAAGCGGCATTCAAAGGCAAGATCTAGTTTAAGCACCACACTTACACTAAGCCTTACTACTCTAGCAGTGATCAAGGCAACTAGAGAACCCTATGACAGGCGATGAACTACACACGTGAGCTGGTTACAGGATCACAATCTAATGCAAACCGACCAAGTAATATGATAACTCACAACAATACTATTAAAGTAATGCACTAAGTAAAGACTCAGTGAAGTAAACAAGAATAATATATTAAAGTAGATAAATCTTACAGGAAGAGAAAGATACAAGAGCTATACCAGGCTCTCCAGCAGACGACTCTGGAGACCCCGAGTGCAGCTCGACTCAACTCTAACTCCCACACTAGACTACAACTACTACTAAAGGTGGAACTACACTACTTCTTCACTTGTATCTTGAATGAATCATGTCTTGAGAGGGTGGATGCAGCCTCTATTTATAGGGGAAGATGGAGGGGTGCCACGTCAGCGATCCGTGTGCCTTTCGATCTTGGCCCTTAGATGAACCGTCCTTGTAACCGACTTGGATGTACGGCAGTGGCAATTTCCTCACGTGGACAGCATGCAGAGGGGCGGTGGAGTGAGTCGGTGGCCAAAACCCATATAGGGAGGTTCGGCCGACCCCTATGATGGGTGGGGCCAAGCCAGGTGTGGGCCCCACCAGTCATAGGGTCTCCCCTGGTACTTGTTATGTCTTGATTGCTTCGTTTCACGCCTCAATCCGTGTGCCTTTGATCTCCACCATTGAATGGAAGCACAAGTTGATCAGATGGATGAAATGACTTGGTTGGAGTGTCACACGGATTCTGCCATGTCACCAGAGCCAGGTGGGCCCCATAGGTAGTTCGGGCGACCCATGGGTGGGCTCACTCTGAGCTCTGATCTCTTCTTTGTGGTCCCTTGTGTCATGTACTGGAATGTGGTTGTCTGGTGCCTCCATATGTGGTTCGGCCGAACCACATATGTGTGCCCCAGCTGCTGCATTTTGTCCTGTTTTGATCTTCCCTGCATTCACAAGCTAAGAGTACAAGTGGAACTCATTATTGATAAATTATGCTCATGTTATGTTTATTCTCCCTTGGATCCGAGGCCTGTTGATGGTGTTTGAAAGTGGAAATTTATGGTATATCCACCGTCAAGACCCCGTTCGTTGGGGGTCGGCTAGTGGCCTGAGCGCACTCCAAATATTTCCCGAGGGTCGACTTGCGGGTCTCGGGTCCCTTTGACGGGTCCCGAGGGCCTGATGCCTCCCGCAAGGGGATCCCACATCGTTGACTCGCTATTAGGACTCGGATACAGCACGGGACGTCCCTTGTGACTCTCGGGCGTCGGGAGACTGACTGTTTAGTGGTCCATCCGCCAGTTGTCCCTAACTCGATTTCCCTGGGGCGACTGTTCGAGCCACTGTAGGGCCAGTCTTTGATCCCTTGGGAACGTAACGGGCACCCGAGCCTGGGATTCCTTCGTTGAGAAGGAGAGTATCGGTGGAATTGAGGCGGAAAAAAAACGTAATGATTCGACGCATCTTTTGAGGCGCAAAGCCGGACGGACGCGACGGTTCGGGGCAGTCGAGGCGGTTGCGTGCGTGAGGCCGGTGGCGATGCAGGGAGTCATGGCGGGCCCCACGCATTTAATGCGGCGGATTTATCGCACCCGTTACGATTTGCAGCTCATGCATATAAGGAAAAATCACACCTTTTTCTTTTTACCTTAGCCATCTGTTATCGCCGCCTGCCTCTCGTTGCCTCTCCGCCGTCGTCTTCCTTCTCTCGCACTTTTGCCCTCTTGCCATTGCTGCTTCCGCCCCTGCTGGCGACACCACTTCTGTTGTCGCTCCGCTCGAGGTAGAGCCCTGGCCGCTATCTGTTGGTATAAATTAACTGTACTCTATTAAAGATTATTATTATCAAGGTATCCGCAAGCGCACAGATAAAACAACCGATGTAGCACTTCACCAGGCAGTCCCGGTTTTAATATCGAACCCAAAGGAACAGTAGATGATACTGACTAAGTCTATTGGCTCTTAACCCGATAATACAATCAATCCAGAGAATATCAAGAATGAGGAGATAACAAATGATTATCTAGATCTGACAACCGGTAAACTTTGAATAATATCGTTCTAATCGGGCAGTGACATGAATAAGAGGCGAAATCAGAGTTCCCTCCTACCAGACACTTATACACCTATCGATCCTATCAACGGGAAGTGGAGTACAGAGGACTCAACGCAGCTGTCACCTACGCGATCTACCACTATCCGGCCAATCAGGGGACATTCACAAGTAATCATAGCCCAGACACCACGTCTACACTACAAACTACTACTTCAACCAAGGAGCTAGCAAGATCAAAGCACCCAAATAGAGTTGTGAACTTAAGAACGAATAAGAACAAATGCTTACTTAAATCAGGATGTTGAATACAAAAGTACCTCAGAACGCAACTCCGGGCGAGAGAGCTAAATCCAGACGAACACAGCTACGAAGAAGCTCCGACAGGCCAGGACTCCTCCGAATCTCTACTCATCTACTCTATCTCTCTAATCTCTCTCTTGATTGCTAGCCTAGATCTAGTGGATATCTATCTAATGCTTCAGGGTCTTCATCTCTTGATTTGGCTCTCTTTCAGGGGGGTCTGGCCCTCTATTTATAGGCTGGTGGGATGCACGCGCGCCGTTAGATCAAACCAACTCAACTAAGGGCCCAGATGACTTCTAATAGGCGGTGGTAGAAGACTCCAGAAGGCGGCGCGGGGGAAACCCTAGGGGGGCGCCGGCCAGCCCCACCTTGTGGGGTTTCGGGCTCCTGGTGCTTCGGGTGTGTTCCAGATGCTTCTAGTGTTCTCGTGATTGTGTTTCCTTGGAGGTTAAGTTTCGTGGTAATTATACTCTTTAATCCTTCTTTTAAGCTTTTCTGGAAAATCCCCTAGAAAATAGACAATTCACCAAAACTCGTAGAATCTGTTAGTAATAACCCTATTCTACTAGATATTCATGTTTAATGCAGGGATAATTGATAATAAAATTTGGATGATAACAAGGGTCAACAGTTACCCCCACACTTAGGCTTTTGCTCGTCTCGAGAAAAAGGTTGGTTTTAAGATGTAAGATTCTTAGAGAGAATGGGGCATTTAAAACATAACTTGAGAGTACATTATATAAAACTAGTCTAGTCATGCATGTACTATGGAGTTCAAAGTGTCTACCATGAATCTTTGAGTAGTTGAAGAACAGAATAGCTTGAAAACAGATCACTCTCTTCCTTTAGTTAAGTCAATTGGAGGGTATGTAATTTTGCAAATAAACTTAGCTTTACCTTCTCCTTTTGTAGTACTCTAGAATCACTGATATATATATCTGGTAGTTTTGTATCCTTACCAAGGTATTTATGAAATTGCCTTCTTTATCCTACTTCTAAAAAGCTTATGTGGATCTCAGGTAGGTAAAATGTGGAAACATACTTGTATTGTATTTGTTGTAAAGTCAAACAATGAATCCATAGAGAAATGAGGCATATAATCGAATCAAGCTTTATTTGGTGGAATATGGTGGAACCTAATTCTACCTTGCTCCTTGAGAAAATAAGTCTCTCTTTTATACAACTGAGCTTAATCAGAGAGTATGAGCTATCTCTATCTTTTCTCTTTTTTTTCAAGGGAGGCGATTATCTAAGTACCCATTGTTTTAATTTCTTCGGACACTTGTCCATTTTTTATACTCCCTTCTTATTTTGCATAGCTCATACCTCTTTTGAATTTAGTAGTTGAGAGACAAAACATGGAGCAATTATTTGGTGACTATGCTATATAATTATTTTTGGTGTTTTCTTTCAGTGTAGGAGAGATAACTCGCTATTACTCCGGATTAGAGTAATGCTTATGTGGAATTGGCACTTGATTCGAAAATATGACAAATTTCTTCAAAGGGTTACAAAGGTTGACCAAACTCAATACAAAGACAAGTATTATATGTAGTAGGCTTCTATCCTATATATGGCTCTGGTAGGACAATATTTTTACCACAAAGGAGAGGTATAACTAATCATTTAAATTTTCAAAATAAAATCTCCAAAGTCAAAACATTAGGGATTGAGTTCTCATTATTCAACTATATCATGTTTCACAATGACTTAAGCAATCGTGAGGTCCCTATAAATAGTTTCTAATAGTAACATGATTCCTAAAAAAGTGTTATATAATTTATTCTTAAGCTATGAATTAAACAATCTTCTTCTTCTCTTTTGAAAGTAATTTAGCATGTGAATTTTAATTCGGATTGAAACGGAAATCGGAACATATGCAATTATATTGTATGGGTATCAAACCTGACATGACCGAGATGGGGATGCAGAGGGTGCAGAGGGGGCCGGCCGGCCCAGGTAGGGCACCGGATGGCGTGCCTCTGTGGCCCCACGAGGTCCACTTCGGTGTGCGAGGTCCTGGTTCGATTGTCTTCCAAATTACGTGATTTTCTCGAGCGAATTGATTTTCCATAGTCGCGATGTGCCTCCCCCACACTTATTTTCCTACATACTTTTCTGCGCAACATGTGGAGACAACATGCGTACCAAATAATATAGAGAGTAGAGTAAACTAAAACATTAATATTGATAAAAAGAATAAGGCACTTTATTTATTAATAATACTAGATAACTCTGATAACTGACTGAGCTAACGACTGCCCTAGCTCCATGGGCTTACCTAACACACTTAATATTATAAATCAAACCTAGCACACTCGATAATATAATTAAACCTAACACACTTGTGCCTTATTACATAGATAACGAGGGTAACTTAAGGCTGCCCTTTCTTTGCGAGCTTCCTAATTTCTTCCTTTAGCTTACCAATCTCCTCTTTCAGCTGATCTTTTTCGCGCTTCAGGCTGTGAATTAACTTGACATTGACTTCTATCTGATTAGTCATGTCTCTCATAATCTTGCTCCTTAAGTCTTCATTATCTTCTCATTAAGGATGCGTAGAGAGAGTAGGGGCTGTCTAGGGACTTTCTCTAGTGCTAATGTAGATGTAGCCCACTGTCTCTTGGGCGAGGTGGTATGAACTCGGTGTAGCGGACTTGGCCTGGACGTGCACGAACTCCTTGGATGGCAGGGCGAGCAGTGGTGTACTTCGCACATACCAGCGTTCCGTTCTTGTCGGTCTTGACCGACAGGAGTCGCTCATTATCTCTAGGTGGAAGAAGTGGGGTGCCTCGGGGAATAGCGATATACTTCCCCCTGGTACCATCTTCTAGCAGCAGTCTCTCAGGTGGCGATGGCAGAGCAGGCTGAGCATGCGTGTAGTAGACTTGCTCAAACTACTGGGGCACCGTAGCAAGATGCTTTGGTGGCACGACTGGCGAGGTGCTTCGGCGGCACGATGGCAAGGGGCTTCAGCTGCACGAGGACGATGGCCTTCGAGTCGTCGCCTTGGAGCTTGCCGGAGTCTGCGCCGACGACCGCTTCGTCTGCCATTGCTACTAGATCTAAACTATAGAGTTTCTTTGGAGGAGAGGAAGGCAATGATGATGGGAATGGCATTTAAGGGCGGTATAGGTGCGTATTTATATGGTTTTCAGGAGACAGGATAAGATCAAATCTAGGTTCTACAGGATTCGTACGAAAGATTATTCGTATGCATCGGGAATCTATGGGATTGTATGTAACACCCTAAAATTTGCTTTATTTAAAGTAGGGACAAATTGATTTATTTATGCAATTGTTTGGCATATTAACCTAGCAAATAATAATTTTTAGCAATTAAAATAAATCATAGGAAGTAGAAACATGATTTGTTGCATCCATGCTGCTCAATGATATTTTTGTTTCATGTGCACTTTATTGAGATTTGGAAATATTCAAATGTATTTGGAAACCTTCCCTCTTCCTTTTTCGCCACGTGGGCCGAAGGCCACCCAAGCGTCGGCGGTCCGGCCTATCTCCCTCGCGCAGGCGCTCTTTTTCTTTGGCTGCCATGCGGGGCCTGCTGCTCAGAGCCGTCCCCTTCCTTCCTCGGAAGTCCGAGCAGGACTCGATGTCCAACCGACCGCCGACGGAATCCTCGGACGAGTCCGTCCTGAGCACGCCTCCATCGGCCCGTAAAAGGAAGCCGCCACCCTCTCCCCTTCCCTCCTACTGGCATTGACGCGTCGGACCTCGGCACAGCGCCGTTTCCTTCCTCCGAACAGAGCCCGAACCGAGCACGACCGCCGCCTCCGACCGTATCCTAACCACCGAATCTCCCGAAGTCCAGGATCTGCTACGCCTCCCTCGCGCCCCTATATAGGTCGGCCGAGCTCTGCCGTCCCTCCCCACAAGTTCCCGAGCAAGCCACGCCCTCCAATCTTGCCCTAGCCGCCGCCCCGAGCTCCGCCGTCGCCCCGAGCTCCGCCACCGCCGTCGATTTCTCCTCGGGAAGACTTCTCCGTCGAAATTGGTTGTTCTCCAAGCTTCGCAGCAAGGTCAGGAATCTTTCCGACCCCTTCTCCCTCGGTTTTGTGCACTACAGCCATGATGCCGAGCTTCGCCGCCACCATAGTTCCGCCACCTAGCTCGCCGCATCCTCCCCGAGCTACCTCTGTGGCAACCGAAACCATAGATAGGTTCGGCTTGAGCTCCTCTTGCTTCCCGACCAGGTCCCGAGGTGTGCCGAGCTTCCTAGCCCCGAAAACGCCGTCCTCGGCCATCTTGCCGGCGAGGAATCGGCCGAGCGCCGCCCGACTCCGGCGACCAGAGCCGCCCCTCTTTTCCCGAGCTACCTGCGCCGTCCACGGCTGATCCAACGGCTCACAGTGAGAGATACCTTTTCGACCGACACTTTTGCAGAAGAGCCCCTGAGCTTTTTAATGTTCTAACCCGCGATCCTTGGCGTATTTCTCAGATTACGCTTTCCTATTTAGAAAACGTGCTTCCTCGGTTTTAATTAAAAAGGCGTTTTCAATATTTACAGATTTGTCACTCAGTTTATTTCGGCCATATTTTATTCGTTTTAGCTCCGATTTGATCCGTTCAAGTCTCATTAGATTCAGTAATTTCGTAATCTACCTAATGATGCTACTGTTACTCATGTTTTCAACTTTTAAAATTCGAGATTAGATTTATTGTATTATTTTATTAAAGTAAAACTTGTTTATTTCATAACTTCTCCGTTTGAACTCCGAATTTCGTGATCTTTATATCGTTGGAATCGTAGCGATGCGTAGATTATTTTTATACACTTTTCAATCTGTTTTTTCTACTGTTGGTGTACTATTTCTAATATAGATCTTGTTTGCTTCGTGTATGATTGCCTCGATGATTGTGTGGTGATTTTATGATCGAGTTCAGACGGTGAGTAATTCGTTGGTGATCAAGAGTACACGGAGGATCCAAGTTCTCCAGAGCACTTTGATCAAGGCAAGTATAGCATGGACCATCCTTGTTGCCTATTCACCTTAATCACTAAATTCATGATGCATGTGTCTACCTTGGCAACCATAGTATCTATTCCTAAGTTTTGATCACTTGATCCTTGTTACCTATGAGATTGCATTTGAGTAGTGATGCTAGCGCTGGATGATGCCATGATCTTATGAACTTGATTAATTAATTATGAGATAAAGATTAAAAGATGCTTTTTAGCAACATGGACTAAGGACTTAACTGTAAGTATGACACCGGGACTTACAGCGCAACCATGAGGGTTATATGGCTCTGACTTTAGTCAAGTATGAAGTTACTTTCTATTATGTTGTTAATCTTGAAAGGTTCCTTGCCGAGCTGGTTGTTTTGCGGCTCCTGTCCTTGTGTGTACTGCTGCGTGTGTGTGCCACTGGAAGGAGGGCTCTACCGCCCCTTGCCATTGCGCCTGGATTGATTAGTGGCATGTTAGGAAGGCTTTTGAAAGACTTCATAGTGTACCCTGCCGCACTTCCTTGGTGAGGTGACATGGGAGTCATGACCCTTGGCATATGGGAATCACGACTCATGGTGAAAGTGTGCAACCTCTGCAGAGTGTAAAACTGATATATCAGCCGTGCTCACGGTCACGAGCGGCCTTGGACGTCTTACAGGAACTTAACTAATATAATATTGATTTATTTGAAGTTTCTGTTGATGTTTATTCCATATTAATTATCATGTTTATATGATCATGCAAATCTTGTTCCTTGGTATAATCTATTGCTGCTACTCAATTTGCTAAAATGTGATCAACTAAAAGCAACCGCTGTCAACCAGTGTCAAGCCTTATTTGAGCCTCATAAACCCATGTTATTCTTGTTGAGTACGGCATGTACTTACGCTTGCTTTATTTTTCATATTTGGATAAAAATCCCAGATGGGTAACAGATGACTATGATGATTCTTCTGAGGATTACTAGGATTGTGGTTCACCAGTCAACTACTTCCCTGTGAATTGGAGCTTCCGCGAGAGATTATAATTATTAGTCCGCTGCTATTTATGTAAAGACTCTGTGATATTATTCGTTATATATTGAACCTTGTGATGGTACTATGTAATTTGTCGCTTATGTGTGTGATTGATCTCTGGGCGAACATAAGTTGGTGCATTCAATTTTATCCTTAAAATTGGGTGTGACATTGTACTTAGGAAAGATAGGGAAAGAAAAGGAAACTTGAGTCGGGACGAGAGGGAACAGGGGGCGCCGCCCAGCCCCACCAGGTGTCTTTCCTGGCTGGCCGAGCTCGTGAAGCCTCTAGACTCTTCCTACTTCCTGTTAGTTGCGATGCGCGATAATTTTTCGTAACAGGATAATGATAGGACTAAAAAGTGGCTAATTGGACAAAGTCTAGCCCATCAACAACTTCTAAATTAAATGGTTCTAAAAATAATTTAAGTCGGTGACCATTTACTTTGAATAACGTACCTTCGTGTGATTGTAGAGTTACCGCTCCATGTGGTGATGCATTCACAACCGTAAATGGTCCTTCCCATTTGCTTCGTAGTTTTCTAAGCCCGAATAATTTGAACCTGGAATTAAAAAGTAATACCTTATCTCCTGGTGCAAACTCCTTCTTCTTGATCCTCTTGTGATGCCATCTTTTTGTTCTTTCTTTATAGATCTTTGAATTGTAATAAGCCTTTTCTCTCCATTCTTCTAATTCTAATAATTGTATTTTTCTCTTTTCTCCAGTGGCTTCAAAGTTCATGTTCCATCTCTTAATAGCCCAGTGAGCTTTATGCTCTAACTCCACTGGTAAATGACAGGTCTTACCATATACTAGCTGGTAAGGTGACATACCCAATGGTGTCTTGTATGCGGTCCGATATGCTCAAAGTGCTTCGGCTAATCGGTCCTTCCATGCAGTACCCATTTCATTTACTGTTTTCTGTAGAATATTCTTGATTTGTTTGTTTGATGTTTCTGCCTGGCCACTTGTCTGAGGATGGTATGGAGTAGCTACATTGTGACGGATGCCATGAGCTTGCAAATATCGGTGAAACTTCTTATCAGTGAAGTGTGTCCCTTCGTCACTAATGACCATCCTTGGTGTTCCAAACCTTGGAAATATAATCTCTTCGAACATCTTCTTTGAATGTTTGGAATCAGCATTCATGCATGGCATAGCTTCTACCCACTTGGATACATAGTCAACTGCCACCAGAATGTATTCGCAATTTCTAGATTTCACAAATGGTCCCATGTAATCTATTCCCCAAACATCAAAGAGCTCGATCTAGAGATTGTTGGTGAGTGGCATAGCATCTCTTGCATTGATATTTCCGTGCCTCTGACATGATCCACATCTCTGGACAAAATCTTTGGTGTCTTCATACATAGTTGGCCAAAAGAACCCACTCTGCTAGATTTTAGCATGAGTGCGAAATGCTCCATAATGACCTCCATATGGTGATGCATGGCATTTCTGAATGATCTGCATGCTCCTCTTCTACTGGTACACATCTTCTATGTAATCCATCTGAACAAATTCTAAAGAGGTATGGTGGATCCCATATGTGGAGACGACTTTTATAAATGAGCTTCTTTTTATTTTTCCCTGATGGTACATAACCTGCAATCATAAAGTTGACAATATTCGCATACCAAGGGTCTAACTTGGTCACTTTAAACAACATGTCATCTCTCAATGAGTCATTAATTGGCAATTCCTGAGGTTTCTCAAAGTGTATTCTAGACAAGTGATCAGCAACTGGATTTTCTATTCCTCTTCTATCCTTAATTTCTAAGTCAAATTCTTGAGTAACAAAATCCATCTTATCAAACGAGGTTTAGCATTTTCTTAGTGAGCAAATATTTTAAAGCAACGTGATCGGAATAAACAATTACTTTTGCTCCTACTAAGTAAGATCTAAATTTATCAATAGCAAAAACAACAGCCAGGAGTTCTTTTTCAGATGTTGCATAATTTAATTGTGCTCCTGTCATAGTTTTACTAGCATAAGCAATTGCATGATGCTTCTTTTCTTTTGTTTGTCCTAATATTGCCCCTACAGTATAATCACTAGCATCACACATAATTTCAAAAGGTAAAGACCAATCAGGGGGTTGAATGATTGGTGCTGATGTAAGTGCTTCTTTAAGAATATTAAAAGATTTTAAACATGCATCATCAAATTCAAAAGCAACATCCTTAGCTAACAAGTTAGTCAGTGGTCTAGCAATATGTGAAAAATCTTTTATAAATCTGCGATGAAAACCACAATGACCAAGAAAACTTCGGATTCCTTTTATTTTAACAGGTGGAGGTAGTTGTTCAATTGCTTCAATTTTTGCCTTATCTACCTCTATACCTCTTTCAGACAATAAATTTTCTAGCACTATTCCTTCTCTAACCATAAAATGACATTTTTCCCAATTAAGGACTAAGTGCTTTTCTTCACATCTCTGCAAAAGCTTATCTAGATTTTCTAAACAATCATCAAAAGTTTTTCTGTAAACTGAAAAATCATCCTTAAAAACTTCCATGATTTCTTCTATCATTTCAGAAAATATAGACATCATACATCTTTGAAAAGAAGCAGGTGCATTACATAATCCAAAAGACATTCTACGATAAGCATAAGTTCCATATGGACATGTAAAAGTGGTTTTACTTTGATCATCAGGGTGGATAGGAATTTGGTAATATCCAGAATAACCATCAAGGAAACAAAAGAAAGAATTATTTGCCAAACGCTCTAACATCTCATCAATGAAAGGTAGCGGAAAATGATCCTTCTTGGTTGCTTTATTGAGTTTTCTATAATCTATACACATTCGCCATCCTGTAACAGTTCTCTGGGGTATCAATTCATTTTTATCATTTTTAACTACGGTCATACCACCCTTTTTAGGTACAACTTCAACAGGGCTTACCCACTCACTATGCGGAACAGGAAAAATAATTCCAGCATGCAAAAGTTTCAAGACCTCTTTCTTAACAACTTCCCTCATCGTATTTTGAAGCCTACGTTGGGGCTCTCTAGAAGGTGTAATTTCTGGGTTGGTTGGAATACGATGGGTGCATAAAACAGGACTAATCCCCTTAAGGTCTTGGAGTGAATAACCAAAAGCAGCACGATGTTTTTCTAAGACAGTTATTAATCTAAAAGACTCTTCATCAGAAAGTTTATCACTAATAATCACGGGAGAATTTTGATCATTATTCAGAAAAAACATACTTAAGACCAGAAGGTAGTTGTTTAAGCTCAATAGAAGGCTTAGGTGGCTCTAGTAATTCATCCAGAGGTTCAGGATCAATTGGATCCTCCTCCTCTTCATTAATGAAGAACTGAGTATCATCCTCTAAATTAGGTTTAATAAATTCCTCAAATGACACAGTCTTAATTTCTTCTATCGGATCTAACTCAGGAGGTGACTCTGCCTTAGCTTTTAATGCATGAGTTATAGGAACTGAGAGATTAAATCCCTTCCCGAGTTTAATATCTAAATTGCCTGCACAACCTTCTCGCAAAAGTTATCCTATTGGTAACCCAATCATTGCATCAAAATCCCAAACATCAAAGATATAGGAATTCAGCAAAATTTGGAATTCATTAATCACAATAGGAAGAGAACATAAAACACATGAACTAGGAATAATATGTTCTGAACGATTTTTCAATAATTTATTTATAGGAATTAATATCATATCTTTCAAGAATTTTTTAGCAAATGTAAGAGACATGATATTGACACCTACTATTGGACTATAAAAGGCATCAAAAGGACATGCATCAATTTGACATTTAATAGTAATGGCAAGAGAATTTAAATGAATTATATCATTTGAAAGCTCAGATTCTATCAACCACTCATTACTCATAACAAAAATCAATTCTCTAGTTATCTCTCTAAAGAATTTTAAATCAGCAGGATATGAAATATTAAAACATTTAAAATTCAGAGATTCTTGTGGTTTTATAATTTTATGATACCGTGAGGTGTTTCCATAATCATCTCCTCAAATTCAAGCATAAAATCAGAAATATAAACTATCTCCTTCTTATTAGATAGTTCAGATAAAGGTTGAGATGAATCAGACAAAAGTTTAGAATCAAACGACAAAAATTCATCTTCTATCAACTTTTCTTTTTCTTTAGGAAGATCAATTAAGATATTAGTAAGAATAGTTTTAGCATGTAAAGCAGTAATATGCATAAATGCTCCTCCTGTGGCTAAATTAAGATATTCTTTATTTTTATCATTAAGGCCTAAACAGAAATGTTGCAAAAGCATAGGTTCTGGCAAAATAAGATTATGTCCAGAATTTATAAATCCATCAAAATGTTCCTAAGCCTTGCCTAATGATTCGTTATCTAATTGTTTAAATCCAATAATTTAAAACGAAGTTTAGCGACCTTTCCGATAGGGAAAAATTTAAGACAAAAATTAGCACGCAATACTTCCCAATCTCCTTGGCTACTCCCAACATGACGATTATACCATTTCTTAGCTTTTCCCATTAATGAAAACAGAAATAGTTTCTATCTTAAAGTTTCATCTGGCATGCCCTTAATGTGCAAACACGAACATGTCTGCTCAAAATCAGCTAAATGGGAATAGGGGTTTTCGCTAGAACTAGCAGAAAAAATGTGATTCTGAATTAACTTAATTAATCCCGGGCATAACTCATAACCAGATGATGTGATAGGTAAAGCTGATTCTTTTGACTGGAGATACGATCCCGATGGTGCTCCATATTGATATAAAAGATGGGACGTGGGTTCCATACTTTAAAAGGTAAAAGATAAAAGATAAAAGTATAACACAAGATTAAGATAGACTAAGCCAAAATCAGCAAACCGTTCCCCGGCAACGGCGCCAGAAATGCTTGTTGGTATAAATTAACTGCACTCTAATAAAGATTATTATTATCAAGGTATCTGCAAGCGCACAGATAAAACAACAGATGTAGCACTTCACCAGACAATCCCGGTTTTAATATCGAACCCAAAAGAACAGTATGTGATACTGACTAAGTCTATTGGCTCTTAATCCGATAATACAATCAATCCAGAGAATATCAAGAATGTGGAGATAACAAATGATTATCTAGATCCGACAACCGGTAAACTTTGAATAATATCGTTCTAATCGGGCAGTGACATGAATAAGAGGCGAAATCAGAGTTCCCTCCTACCAGACACTTATACACCTATCGATCCAAGGGATCAGCACCGACGAGGTCATGCACCGCGTCAGGTACACGGTATGCGGCCACCCTACCTTGGATGACCTCAGGAGGGTGCCCATGCGCCCGCGCGAAGGCTACATCTCACTGGTGAGTTTCTTCTTCCTCGTCGATTGTTCGATCCTCTGACCTCGCCAAACCTTACCCCTTCTCTTGGCACAGGGCCTTTCAAGGGAGGGGAAGCTCTCCTTGTCCCCCGTTCCGGAGGATTCTCTCCAGTGGACCCAAAACCGCCTCCAGGGCGAGAGGAGGAAGGCGAAGAAGGACGAGAAGATGGCAAAGAGGTGGAAGAAGGCTCGGCAGACCGAGCCACTCGCTCAGCTTCGCCACCGTCAAAGGGCGGCTGGAGAGCCAGAGGCGAAGTCCCCTTCCAAGGACGACGACGACGAAGATGACAATGACGACAACGATGATGATGATGATGACATTGGGCCCATAGTGGCCACAAAGCCCGCGGTGGGCGCCAACGAGCTAGGAAAGGCTCCTCTATTGGCGCTCATTGACGGAACTGCCGGGGGCCAAGGCCCGAGCCCCCGGGGCAGAGTTTACGGCGGCCGCGTCCGGAGACGCGGCTTCTGGTGGTGAGGCCCTCGGGGCCGGAGCTTCGGAGGCCGGCGGCCACGAGAAGCCATCGGAGAGGCCGAGAACGGGCTCTGGCCCGACGCCTGAGGTGGCGAAGGACGCTCCTTCAGCCACAGCTGGTGATGGGGTCCAAGGACCCCTGTTAAAGCGAACCGTCCCCCAACTTCGCAGTTGGGCGAGGCCGGCACCCCATACCTTGAGCTAGGATCTTCCCGGAGAAGGGCGTCTCCGCCGAGGGGTGGCGGCGTCAAGGTGGCGTCCGGTGGCCAGACGGAGCCCCGGTCGTCCAGGGGATCTTCGGGCATGGCCAGCCCTAACGCCGGGGCGCTACATTCCCCAGCCATCGGCGGTTCATCCGGCGCCGTCCGTCGAGCCCAGTACCCTGGCGGGTGCCGGTACGTCGATGAAGAAGACGTCGCTCCCCAAGACTAGGTGAGTTGTTCGTTCGGTACCTTCTTGTCGGTCATCATGCTGTTGTTGCAGGCGCCCATGTTCTCTTCCTTCCTTGCTTCAGGAAGCACCAGGGCCTGGCGCTTCAAGTCCCGCACCAAAAAGTTCTGAAGGTGCAGGCCAGGAGCACTGCTGGGGGCGGGGGTCGCCCGACGTTCGAAGAGGTCCCTACGGCAGAGGCCCGTCTGCCCGAGGCCTCGACAGCGGCGACCAAGGCGGTCGCTCCCACCGGCGTCGCCATGCCCATGACCGCTGTCACCAAACCGCCAGCTTCTGCTATCGCCGCAGAGGAGACGGCCTCGCCTCCGGCTCCCGAGGCTCCCGCCGCTGCTTCCCAGGACACCTTGGGAGCGCTGGTCACTGGTTCCCCATCGGAGCCGATTGACACAGGAGTCACGGCCATGGACATCGACGTCCCTCCTTCGATGGAAGCTGTGCCTCCTCCCTCTGCGAGCTCGTCAGAGCTAGTCCTTCAGGGGGCGCCTCCCCGGACCTTGACCGGCTCCTGCATCGAGTGGACCAACCGGGCCGACCCCGGGGCCCCGCCGGTCTTCTCGCTGCGGGACGATGTTGAGGCCAGGCACTGGGACGGCCTTCAGGACCTTGGGTCGACATGGTCGGAGAACCTGCATCTCCTCGCAGAGTCCATTGACTCATAGTTTCAAGAGTGACTCCAGGTGAGCCAAAGCGATTCGTTCGTTCGGCGTATTCTTTTGGTGTCGACGTCTTTGCTTGACTTGCTTTGTTTCTGATATCTCTCAGGAGCTCATGACGTTCTCCCACGAGAAGTCTTGCTTCCTTCGCTAGGGTCTTGGTCTCTGGAAGGAGCTCGTACTCAAAAGGAAGGATCTCGCCCGCTCCTAGGAGGTGCTTGCTGACGTGAGCTGCCTGGCTTGCCGTCCTCGGCCTTGAGTAGGAGTCCTTGATGAGCGAGGTCGCGGAGCTCGGGGCCGAGTCCAGTGGCTGGAAGCCACCTTGGCCGAGGCTGTGTAGGAGCAGGACGCCGCGCGGACGCTCGCCGCCGAGAAGGAGACCGTCGCCGAAACTCTGACGGCGGACCTGAGCCGAACTCAGGAGGCCCTGAACCAGGTAGCGGGCGAAGTCGACTCCGTCCGAGAGGAAGCAAGGAAGGCGCGGGAGGTGGTCAAAGTTGAGTCTTACGCTTTTCCATTGTCGCCTTTGTTGGTCTTTCGCCGTTCTTCGTCTTCCCTGTCCGACCGGCTTGTTGCCTCAGCTCTGAAGGTGGAGGTCGTCAGCACTCAGGGGACCATCGCCACCCTCAACGCCGCTCACAGTGCCGAGGTCGCCGACCACCAGGATCTGCAGAAGGTGGCGTGTGCGTTGTGCGACGCCCTTGGCAGCGGTGGGGAGCCTTCGGGGAGTTCGCTCTGAAGCCGTCTGGAAGCTCTCCACGAGCGGATGGTCGACCAGCTCAAGGAGGCTTGTTGGCGGGCGTCCAGAAGACGCTGGCGGTGGTGAAGTCTCACTACGAGAACTTCAACGCTGACGCCATCAGCGAGGGCTTCGTTGAGGCTTCGGACGATGAGCTCCTAGAGCTGATCAGCTCGACGAGGGCCCTCGGAGTAGCGCTGGCGGCTCTCCTTGAGGATGACGTGGAGCTCTCCCCTCTGAACTTGGAATGAAGGAGAAGCCGGGCCACGGTGCCCATTTTGTGAAAAACTATTCATGAGTGTTGTGAGGAACAAACATGCGGCCCTTCGTGGCCTTAATATTTGTGTAAATATTTGCTGCACGTTTACTTTTGAGGTTCATTTATCACTTGGCTTCTTTCTAAGCATTTTCTTCGATGGCACTAAGCCCAGGCCATCGAGCCCTTTGGATCTTTTGGGCGTCATAGCTTTTAGTGGCGTAGACGCGACCACAGCCCGAGGGGTTCCGAAGGTGCAGAGACTTAGAAGAAAGGTTCGGTCGATTCTGTCCGAGCCTCTTGCCTTTACCAGCGCCAATCTTATTAGTTCTCTTCTGAGCGCAAGTTACCTTCAGGCGTAGAGTGGCGAGTGGAGATGCCGTATCCCGGAGGCGTAGGCGGTCTCGCAGCTCGGCCGGCTCTGCCCTCTGGGGTTTCTTTTGCTGTTCTGAGTCTTATGAGCTTGCGTTTGGTTTGGGCAAGAGGCGCGCTCAGGAGACAAGAATTTTCGAAATATTTTGAAAATTTTGTTTTCGTTTTTGCATAGGCTCAGAGGAGTCCGGGGGTTCCCCCCGTCCTAGCCCCCGAGGGAGGGTCGGTCCTACCTAAGGTAGGGCTGAGCCTCACTTATGCTAGCGCAGTAGTTCATATGCTCGTAAAATCTTTAAAATCATACGTGTTGATATTTCTTATGCACAACTAAAATATGAAAGATTCCGCAAGCGCACAGAATACCACTGTAGCATTTTACCGGGAGTATTTCAGGTATTATTATTTATATTTTACCATAGGGAAGTTATGGTTTAAGAAGTTTGATAGTTGACCATCATGTGTCTACTAACTTAGTACACCAACTAGACTATAGTAGGGGTAAACGATAAATGATAGGAGTTATGCTTAAATGATATAGACACACAGGAGAATTCTATGATAAAAGAGTAGATAGCTAAAGTGAGAGGACAACGGGAGAGTTCAAGGTTCCTAAATACTTCTCTATTACTGGGGTTCTATAATAACTGATTCATGGTAAATAAAGCAATCACACAATAACACTTTGGGACATCAGTACACTAGCCACAGAACGGGATGAGAATAGGACTAGGAAGTTCTAACTACGGTCCTACAATCATCAACCTACACAAGGTGGAATACGTCGGCCATCAGAGCTGTTACCTCCCGGGGCTACCACAACTATTCGTAAGGTTGAGTGCAATCTCAGGTAACCTCTAGTCTAGACACCATGCCTACACTATTAATTGCTACTCTAATCCCATATGAAAACTAGAGCTCGCACTATTAATTGCTACTCTAATCCCATATGAAAACTAGAGCACGATGCGAGCGGAGATCCTATGCCAAAGTATAACAACTATACTAACCAATCAAATTCAAGCCACAAAGTAAATAGAGAAGATAAATATATTAAAGCATATGTCTTACAAAGATGAGATAAAAAATATACCAGACCCCTGAATACTTCTCTAGAACCGAAGCGTAGCTCCACTCTCCCTAACTCTCAAGTAGAACTAATCTACTACATTGGAAAGTCTAGCCCTAATTCTCTAGAGTTGAGAGGTTATCCATTCGAGGGATGCCTCTACAACTCCATAATGGTCCACTTGACTCGGGGGGTCCTGGGTTCCTTATATGGGGGCGCCTGGCCTTCCCTCCACCTTGGGCAAGCGATATGGTACTAAGCCTTTCCAACATGTGCACATAGGCTTTAATGGGCCAAATTCTGATTGAGGCCCAATTAATCCCGCAGCGTTTAATTAATCCTGCAGATCAGGTTCTAGAATCTTTCAGTGTTTGTAAAATCCATATCTCTTTATTCCGGACTCCAAAAATAGCAAACCATAGGTCCGTTTCGATCGTCTCGACGAGCTCTATGCAATGGTGACCTCCAATTCCTCATTTGAGATACTTTTATTTGGTAAAAAATTGAATATCCTTTTATACCCTGCAAAACAAGTGAGAACACCAAAACTCGTGAAACTTGTTACAATCAAACCCCATAACTATGTTGTGTATTGTTTTATGCCCTTGATTCATGTTTAGTTGATAGGTAAAAATGAGCAATAACTACCGTCAACAAGTTCCCCCAAGCTTACCCGTTTGCTAGTCCCTTAGCAAAGCTAAACTTTAGTATAAATCAAACGTTATAGCTACCCCTCACAAGTATTCAGTTTTAAACCAAGAAGTACTCGAGGATTAGAGTAGACCAAGCTAACCTTCAGACTTACCTGTATTACCTTTACCATGGAGCTTGTAGCTTTCTCTTGAGTCTTGGGTAATTGAAGGATAGAATGTCTAAGATAAACACTATGTCTCAAGCTCCGTCGTTCAACTCTTATGCTAGAGCTTTTGCAAGTTTTCAAAATAAAATTCAGAGTTTCCTTTGTATGACTCTCTCAAGTCTCTCAATAGTGATGCATGCCTTCTCTTCTCTGTCTCACCCTATAACTGATAGCTTGTGTGGAGCTTATGGGTAAGGAGACAGCTCATACATACTTGCAATCAATATATTGTAAAGTCAAACAATGGATCCAAAGGAACAAGTCATACAATCAAATCAAGATGTGCATGTGTGTGGACGTGAGGTGGTACGTGGATATATTTGGTGGCTAATCCTAAATTCTACTCGTTTGCTCCTTGGGACATCTCTCTCTTTTTCAAACACTAGGGAATTGTGTTGCAGGACAACATGGGCTATCTTTCTTTTTTCTTCTTCTTTTTTTCAGGCGGGTATTAGAGTACCCATTGTTTTGATAAATTCGGACACTTGTCCATTTTTACCTTTCAGGCAGGCATCTTTGTACCCATTGTTTTCTCTCATCTCACTCTTTTGCATAGCCACATGCCTCTTCTCTACAACAATATTTCCCTTTTTCTTTTTCTTTTGAGAGATAGCAACAATAACCTTGGAGCATTGATCTGGGGTAGCCAATGGGATATTTTTGTGTTCACTCTTAGTGTACGAGTAGAACATTTTTAGGTGGATCTAAATGGAAAATGTGGAATGTGGATGCGCCCACTCGGATATGAGTAGTGCATTATGGGTGGAGTGCATGTGATCTTGATTGTAAAAGCATGACAAGTTCCTAAGGTATCAACAAAGCTTGACTAAACTCAAAACAAAGCAAGTAGCATATAATGTGTATGTTTTCCTAATCTAGTATGTATGGCTGTGGTAGGATTATAAACCTCTTGTCATGCAGGAACTCATCATGTGGTTTTAAGGATTTTCAAAATAAATCTCCTAGAATTCAAGTATCACTAGGAACAAGATAAATAACAGCTCAAACTTTGCATATCATATCCCTCAATTACTTAGACTTAGATCAAGCATTTGCTACCCACAAGTTTTAGGTTCAAAGTAAATCTTCAAGTTAAAATGGTTGTGTCTAGAACTTGAGATGATTCATGGTTAAAAACTAAGTGTTACGAGGAATCATAGTGGCGTGCTACTTATCAAATTCATGAGCATGGCTTCCATTTAATCTGAGCAAAATTATTGTAAGCACTCTCTTTATTTTATTCAAACACACTAACTAACCTAAACACTATTTATTTTTATCTCACTAACTAACTCACACGAAAAGCATTATGATACAATAATAGGGAAACTTATACTTAGCTGGATTTAAGTGGAGGGTGCCCTCCCCCAAGCTAGATGTTGACGAGGTCTTTGATGTTACAAGTTGAGTGATCTTTATGGGAGCAGGTGTACTGGCAACGTAAGGGCGTCGGGTTGACTAGCTTTTTGATCTTGTATTATCCTGTAAAACTCAATTGCCAACAAGAATACCAAATCTCATGGAGAGGGGTTAGGTTAATACCACTTCATGGTAAGTGATTAAGTTTATGATTCCAGCTGAAAGTTTCCTTTACTTCTCTGCCTTAGGGAGCTTTCTAAAAAAATGTGGACCTTCATATGCCCACATATTTTTGGGTTTTTTCTTAAAAGTGTGTGGACCTTAATGTGCCCACATATTTTTTTAGTATTTTATGACTATATAAAATAGACTCGACAATCGTCTAGGTATAGTTACCTGATAACTAGGGGATGCTCCTCCCCCAAGCTAGATGTTTGCAATATTTAGTGTTGATGATCTTTAAAGTCGGCTTACCAGCAGCAGTCTGGTGGGCGCCACTGATGGATTCGCTCCTCAGACATAGTGTTATCCTGTATAATTATACTCCAACAAGAAAACCAAAAATCAAGGCTCGAATGTGATAAGGGGTTAGCGGTCAGCCAATAAGTAATTGATTATTGTCAGAGTTGATTTTAATTGACAGATTCTAGTAGGATTCTCTTTTTAGGGTTTTCTAACTTTCTTATGCAACAATCAAATATGTATGTATGCTATATATTTTTATGCCACCACGGAGAATATTTATTCTCATGGGGATTAGGATTTGCATAATGCAATAAAGTAAATACAAATGCTATTATCATTTTTTTATTATTTTTTATGCCACCATAGCGAATATTCGATAAGTTTATTCACCTGGGGCTTTAATGTTTTATGATGCAATAAATAAGGCAATAAAGATTTTTCTCTTCTTTTTTTTGATATACATAAAGATGAATATGCTAAAGTAAAATTACTAATGTAAATTATGAATACTAATTAATTAGATAACTACCATGTTACCTTATGGTAAGGGTGCGGAATTTAAAGTCTACCGACAGGACTTTTCTTCCACTCTTGTGTATCTCTCCTGTCTTAGAGATGAAGGTCTTGATGGTCGCACCTGTGGTGATGGTGATGTCACTTTTGTTCTTTGTTTGGCCAGCAGATTGAAGTAGAGCATTAATAGTGCAAGCTGGCAGCATCTTGCTCAGCGTGCATGTTCACAGAACTTTCACTTGTAGAATTTTAGGAATTAACAAATTTGCTTGAAGTGTTGTCCTGTTTGCAAAACCAAGGTAGAGATTAAGTGCATGGGCTCTGCTGGTGAAAAAACACCAACAGAACCGAATCTATTTCTTTATTTATTCTTCTCTAGCCTTAGGCACATTGAACAAGACAAATTTGATGTTACATAATTTATTTTACTCATGACATGAGTGGTAAGGTCAGACAATTAAGCATTAATGTTGCATTTAAGTTCATATGGCAGAAAAGATTTAAATTGCTTAACCAATGGAATGGTTATCTATCTCTACATAATATATAAATTTTCACATGAGTATGATTATCATCTTCTAAAGATAGATTACAATGTTTTAGCACATTTGGTTAAGATTGAGATCAAAAGAATGATGTCATGAACAATCTTAAAGGACAAAGCATGTTGAGTTAATTAGGTTAATCAATTAAAGATGTAACTCTAATATATTTGTGTCTTTATTTATCTGCATTCCAAGATCAAGAGGAAAATAGTGACCACTTTCGTTAAGATATTACCTTCATTATTAGAGCGTGATGGCACTAGTAATGAAGGGTAGATGATTGGTGGTCCTTTCCTTCTCTTACATCTTGAGTTGTTCATGAGCATCTTGTCTCTTTTGTTGCTTATCCTCTTTGCCATCTTTTGCTTCTTTGATCTTATGACACCTTGTCACTCCATTCATTATTATGCCTGCAACAGATTAGTGGACAACACATACCCGAAGGGATGTACAACTTTGAAACATAGGTTGTTTGTCCAAAATTTTATCATGTTCCATCTACGCTACTAAGAAGATAGGGTTGATATTATGCTATTATAGATCATGTTCTATACCGGCATAGCTTGAGTGTAAGTAACTTGCAGCAGAAGATAAAGTGAATGAATCATTAATACTCACAGTTCTTCTATCCATAATGAATGAGCTATGTCTTCCTCTGCAAAGTTATTGAAGTTCAGCATGTGCCCTATCTCATCTCTGATTTGAATTTATCTCGTGAGTTACCCAAATTAAATTGGAAGTTTTCTGCAAGGGTTAGTCCAATAAAATATCCAATGTCTACTACAGCATACGAGCGGCTCAAAAATCAATCTAGACACTGCGTCTAATTTGAGTTAGGAAGGCATTTTAACCTAAACACCATGCTTAATTCAAAAAGCCTTTGAAAGCAAAATCATCGCACCTCTTGGTTCAGAAATCAAATGAAACACCTTGTCTAATTATGATTCCAGAAAATAGTTTAAACTAAACACCATGCCTAATTTTAAAAGGTGTATGAAATTTCTCCAAACCTTAAGTATACTATAGCGAACAAAGGTAACATGAAAGTTTATAGAGAGTTATGCAAACAGAGATGAAAGAGCATGATCATTGATTAACAATTTGAACATGAATTGATAAGGTAGAGACAACCAAAATTAGTAACATAAGATTTTCTAAATAAGCCCATTCCTCCAAGCTTGAATTTTGCAAGGCAAAGTTAAGTATGGATGGATTAATGTTGCATGAAGATTGGTTGGACATACCTAATGATGTCATCCTTCTACTTCAAGCCATGACTACAGCCTCTATGTTCGTCACTTGAGATGTGATTTAAATTGTTGTGACGATGTCCTTTTCTCCAATCTACACAGAGTTAGAAAGAAATACATATATTTGTGCAAACTTGTGAGATGGCAGGGTTCCATTGTTGATGAATCTTGAATGTTCAGGCACCCTGGGCTCTTCAATGTGGAAACTTGCCGGAATGTCAAAATGGCTTCTGTTGTCCTGTTTTATTCCACAACTCAACAGAACAGGGGTAATCCTACTAAATCTAGTAGTACACTAAATTAGTAGACATCAAGATCACTATAAAACTCTTATGCCAATTGCTTCCCTGGCAACGGCGTCAAAAATGCTTGTTAATATTTCTTATGCACAATTAAAATATGAAAGATTCCGCAGGCGCACAGAATACCACTGTAGCTAAGTTAGTACACCATCATGTGTGTACTAAGTTAGTACACCAACTAGACTATAGTAGGGGTAAACGATAAACGATAGGAGTTATGCTTAAATGATATAGGCACACAGGAGAATTCTATGATAAAAGAGTAGATAGCTAAAGTGAGAGAACAACGGGAGAGTTCAAGGTTCCTAAATACTTCTCTATTACTGGGGTTCTATAATAACTGTTTCATGGTAAATAAAGTAATCACACAATAACACTTCGGGACATCAGAACACTAGCCACGGAACGGGATAAGAATGGGACTAGGAAGTTTTGACTACGGTCCTACAATCATCAACCTACACGAGGTGGAATACGTCGGCCATCAGGGCTGTCACCTCCTGGGGCTACCACAACTATTCGTAAGGTTGAGTGCAATCTCAGGTAACCTCTAGTCTAGACACCATGCCTACACTATTAATTGCTACTCTAATCCCATATGAAAACTAGAGCACTCGATGCGAGCGGAGATCCTATGTCAAAGTATAACAACTATACTAACCAATCAAATTCAAGGCTCAAAGTAAATAGAGAAAATAAATATATTAAAGCATATGTTTTACAAAGGATGAGATACAAAAATATACCTAGACCCCTGAAGACTTCTCCAGAACCGAAGCGCAGCTCCGCTCTCCCTAACTCTCAACTAGAACTAATCTACTACATTGGAAAGTCTAGCCCTAATTCTCTAGAGTTGAGAGGTTATCCATTCGAGAGAGTCCTCTATAACTCCATAATGGTCCACTTGACTCGATGGGTCCTAGGTTCCTTATACGGGCGCGCCTGGCCTCCCCTCCACCTTGGGCAAGCGATATGGTACTAAGCTTTTCCACCATGTGCACATAGGCTTTAATGGGCCAAATTCTGATTTAGGCCTAATTAATCCCGCGGCCTTTAATTAATCCCGCAGATGAGGTTCTAGAATCTTCGAGTGTTTGTAAAATCCATATCTCTTTATTCCGGACTCAAAAATAGCAAACCATAGGTCCGTTTCGATCGTCTCGACGAGCTCTATGCAATGGTGAACTCTAATTCCTAATTTGAGATACTTTTAATCGGTGAAAAAATGAATATCCTTTTATACCCTGCAAAACAATTGAGAACACCAAAACTCTTGGAATTTGTTACAATCAAACCCTATAACTATGTTGTGTATTTTTTTATGCCCCTTATTCATGTTTAGTTGATGGGTAAAAATGAGCAATAACTACAGTCAACAATACACAAAAGGGAGGATGAGTTTTTTATTGATCTCAAGATTTTACAGAATGTACAATGCTTGAAATCTTAAGGGTAGAAGCGACGTAGCTGTTCGATGTTCCAAGCGTTGTTGTAGATTTCGCCCTTCTTGTTCGCGAGCTTGTGCGTTTCAGGCCGTAGCACCTCGGCGATGACGAATGGGCCTCCCATGGCGGTGTTAGCTTGTGGTGCCCCTTATTGTCCTGCCTGAGCTGCAGCACCAAGTCGCCTACATTGAAGGCTCGGCCTCGGATGCGCCGAGCGTGGTACCTGCGTAGCGACTGTTGATACTTTGTGGAGTGTAGCAAAGCGATGTCTCGAAGCCTTGTCGACTTGGTCCAGCGCGTCCTCCCGAGAGATTTGATTGCCTTGATCGTCGTAAGCTTTGACTCTCGGGGCGTCATACTCCAAGTCCGTAGGAAGCACAGCCTCGGCACCGTAGACCAGGAAGAAAGGCGTGAAGCCCGTGGCTTGGCTCGGAGTAGTTCTCAGACTCCATATCGCTGCCGGGAGCTCAGTCAGTCAGCCTCTTGCCAAACTTGTTCAACCTATTGAAGATTCTTGGCTTAAGGCCTTGGAGGATCATGCCGTTGGCATGCTCCAGTTGGCCGTTCATCCTCTGGTGAGCCACCACTGCCCAATCCACTAGAATGTGGTGTTCATCACAGAACGCCAGGAATTTCTTCCTGGTGAATTGCGTGCCGTTGTCGGTGATAATGGAGTTCGGGACGCTGAATGGACGATGTCGGTGAAGAATAGCACCGCTTGGGTTGAGCTAATCTGGGTGATCGACCGAGCTTCGATCCACTTTGAGAACTTGTCAGTGGTGACAAGTGTTGACTGTAGTTATTGTATGATTTTACCCGTCAACCATTCATGAAAAGGGATACAAATCAGAACCAACACCTAGAATAGGGTTTAAACTGACAGAATTCCACGAGTTTTGGTGAATCTATGTTTTTCAGGGACTATACAGGAAAAGAACCAAAGAGGACCCACACCATAGAGAAAAATACCGAGTTACGCCGCGGCAGGAGATCAAGAACATTCTAGAGAACATCAGAGACATGCCTGCCGATGTGAGACCCTGAATGTCAGAGAGAGAGGGTCGGCCGACCTCCCAGAGAGTTCGTTTCACCTGCGCTTCGATGTGGACCCACATCCCGAAATTTCACGCAATCTACACCGTCCGTCAAAGTCGGTTTGATCCAAGGGCTACGGTTCATTCCACCGGCCTATATAAGGACCCTCAGACCCCCAGGGTTTCATATGATCCAGAGAGAAATCAATCCAGGGTTTCAGAATTCCACCGACATATCTCAAATAGAGTAGAAAGCCAAGATAGGATCTAGAGCCAAGCATCAAGTAGAAGATTAGCCTTGTAGTCTCTCCAGATTAGGGCTATTCTTGTTCTAGAAGTGGTGTGGTAGTAGAGCTAGAGATAGTTGGGGGAGTTGCTGGCCTGTCGGTGACTGCTCTATGACTTGTTCCCGCGGATTCAAGTCCTTCTTTGGGGCTTGTTTCTGAAGATTTCTTCGGAGTTCAACTTCTAATCCAAGTGAGTAACGTTGCTATTATTGTTCTTCAGGTTTACGATTCTTTTGAGTGCTTTAGTCTTGGTAGCTCCTTGATTGAAGTAGTTATTTATAGTTTAAGCGTGGTGCTTAGATTATATTTACTCGTAAATGCCCTATATTGTCCGGATCGGTGGTAGATCATGAGGGTGACCTAGCCTTGTTGAGTCTTACATAGTCCACCTCCCGTCAGTAAGATCGTAAGATTCCATTACTGAATTTACCCTTTGTTGGTGTATTCCTATAGTAATTCCCCTTTCAGAACAATCATATCATATATTGTGAGGATTAGAACTAGAAGTCTTAGCAATCTCCTATATCACCTATTTTCTCTGTCCTTGATAGCAGCTTAGGGGTTAAGTCTAGATTCTAGTCATCTCGTTTTCTCTGAGGTAAAATATAAATAACGATACCTGGAATACTCCTGGGTGAAGTGCTACATCGGTATCTGTCCGCTTGCAAATAATCTTAGTGTTTATTTGTTTGAGTTATCTTATACCAACATGCATTTCTACCGCCGTTGCCGGGGAAAACGGTTGAAACATCTAGAGTCTATCTTAATCTTGTATTCATACTTTTATCTTTATTATCTCCTTATTTTTATTTTCATCCTTATGGATGCCATTGAAACCACACCCATCTATAAATATGTTGCATCCACGAGCACAAGCAATAGGCTTAGGCAGTCCTCAAAGCCTATCCAAACTCCTACCTATGAGCTACACCCGTGTCTGATTGAAATGGTCCATAGCCAATCCTTCTCAGGAGAGGGAGATAATAATCCTCATCTTCACCTACGAGAGTTCAAACAGACCTGTGACTGCCTTCGTATAGAGGGCATGTCCGATGAAACCCTAAAGTGGAAGCTTTTTCCTTTCTCTTTGAGAGGGAGAGCTAAAACCTGGTATGACCGAATCGTAGAGAAAGAAGGAAGAGATTGAGGAAAACTTCGTTTAGACTTTTGTCTTGAATTCTGCCCCCTTTCCAAAATTGTCAACCTCAGAATCAAGATCCTACCTTTCAAACAGAAAGATAATGAATCTTTGGCCACATTCAGGGAGCGTTTTAACGAACTCATAAAATCTGGACCAGACCTATCCATTCCAGACCCGATTCTCATTCAACACTTTTTTGTTGGTCTGAGAAGAAAATCCAAGAAGCATCTCAACTACTCTGTGGGAGGATCTTTTGCTCATGTTTCAGATTCTGAAGCACGCATGATCCTAGACAATATATTAGATAACCAACCCGAGGAGAAGTTAGAAGAAGAGCTTAGGGTAGCTAAAACTAAACCTTTACGATCAACATCCCAATCCTCAGCTATCCCAATTTCCAACCCTATGGAAAAGGAGGGTACTCCGCTTTCGGGCTTTATACTTGACATAGAAGATGATCTTTTATCTGATTTTGGAAAAACCTCTCACTTCCATATGATTAAGAAGCCTCAGGAGTCCAAGAAACCATCTTTAGAACCTATAGAATCTCCTTAAGTAGCCTTCTATAGAAAGACCACAAGAGAACTTATAGCCATAATCTGCAATGATTGGCTAGAAGAATTAGAGGTTTCCTCTGATGTAATCCTATTGGATTCACCTTCTGTCCTAATCAGATGCCAAATCCATAAAGGCCCTCTTGAAGCTTTCTATAATCTAGTTGTGGGTGTTAATATCATGTCAGCATCATTTGCTCAAGATTTATCTATAGACATGCCACTAACCCCAATAACAAAGCTCTTGAAAATTTCTTCCAGGCACATTATTCCAAGTTTGGGCATTTTATATGTGCTCCCTATTCGGGTAAACGACACCATGCTCCATCTAAGTTTTTATATCTTTGATGTCATGGAGTCTGACCTGTTGATAGGCCAACCCATTGGAAGACTTATTTAAGAAGGACAAACAGGGACAATCCATGTTCAACTAGGACCAAACTTTAGATTCCCTTTGTCCATTACCCGATCATTAAATGCTAAGACTGAGCCATGTCCTGAGCCTGATCTAATTAGTGAGATCACCGTGGCAACCCTTCATTTTCTGAGAGAGTCCCATCTTGAAGAAGATGAGGAGTTCTTCATTGAGGAAGAAGCCAAAAATTCAGAACCCTTACCCCTTGATGAATTGCTAGTGCCACCTAAACCTCCTATTGAGCTCAAGCCATTGCCAGCCAGTCTTAGATATGCTTTCCTAAATAGAGATATGCAATCTCCGGTGATCATAGGTGATAAACTCTCCCAAGTAGAGACTATTCGCTTGATCACGGTCTTGAAAAAGCATCAATCAGCTTTTGGCTATTCACACCAAGATCTGAAAGGAATTAGTCCTGTTCTTTGCACCCATCGCATTCCAACTGATCCTAATATCATACCATATAGAGAGCCCCCGTGTAGGCTCAACAATGCGATGAGAGAGGTTGTGAAGAAAGAGGTCTTGAAGCTATTGCACGTGGGGATTATTTATCCTGTGCCGCATAGTGAGTGGGTAAGCCTGGTCCAAGTTGTGCCTAAAAAGGGAGGCATGATGGTTGTCAAGAATGACAAGAATGAGTTAATCCCCCAGAAAACCATCACTAGATGGCGAATGTGCATAGATTACAGAAAACTCAATAAGGCAACAAGGAAATGATCACTTCCCTTTGCTCTTCATCGATGAGATCTGGACTGAGTGCGGATAACCGATGCCGGATGCAGATAGCCGATTTTCGGGAACAGAGGCCAAGGCGGAGATAGTCGATCGGGTCCCGGAATCGATTGTGGGCTGGAGGTGAAGACGGTGCGAATAGCCGATTTGATGGCGTCAGCATGGATCTTTGGCCAGGAAAGCGATCACGTTCGGAGTCCGTTAAAAAAAGGAAAGATTGGGCTCCAAGTTACCTTTAATTTAGTAAAGTTTGTTAGTTTCCGTATTTATCTTGAGTTGTAACTCGAATAGGACTCTATCAAAGCCCTGGGTATAAATATAAGCCCCGGCCATTGTAAACACGCACATCAATACAACACATCTCTCGGCTCCGGCCAAAACTTAGGAGTAGGAGTAACGTAGATCTCGGCGAGTTCTTCAATCGGGCTGAGTGTCATCCGGTGGACGCAGGCTTGCTTGTAAGTACCGTCATGCCTCGCTAAGCTTTGTCTCTTTAATGTCATCCGGTGGACATGGGAGCATCGTAGATCGGGGTTGATTCTTATTTGATTTAAGTTTAGGCGTCATCCGGTGGATGTGGGTTTAGATCAAATAAGGGTTAGTTATCGATTCATGCTTGTTTTCTTGTTTAATCTATGTTTAACGTCATCCAGTGGACGAGGGCTTAGGTTAAGCTTGATTATGTGCATGGATTAGTTATCGGCTCTAACTAATTTGGCATCTTAGTTAGGTTCATTAAGTTATCAAAATATTATTTGTCACTTATTGTTTATTTATTAATATAACATCTTTCTGCCTGATCAAGATTGCGTAGTATTGGCCTTAGATCCACATGAAAAATATCATTTATGTCTCGTTCATGTTTATGTTTTGTTATGATATTGCTTGATTCGGTCAGTATTATTGTAATCTTGCTCGTACGTGCTGTGGATGCTTGACAAGAGCCGATCTGAATGAGCACAGAGCCGCCGGCCTTCTAGACCAGCTCTGTATTCCTTCTAGATTTGCTTGTGATTATTTTCAGGAATATATCTAAACTGGTGCAAAGCCGCAGGCCTTCTACACCAGCTTCGTATTAGTACTAGATTTATACTTGAAACTAATCACCGCCAAGTTTTCTGCTTCAAGGACCCCAAATCGGCTAATTAGCTGATACGGTTGTGCTTTCTCGAGAAAAACCATTTAACCGATCGCATTCTACCAAATCGACTAAATAGCCGATTTCTGCCTGTTTGACGTTCAGACAGTCTGAACTGAATGATTTGACCTGTTTACGACAATCGATTATCTTTAATCTGTTACAACTATCTGCATAGATTTGTTTAATGTAGATTGTTTTATTTGATCATGCATATCAATCGGTTATGTATCAGTTCAATATCTGTTTCTATAACAAAACATGCATATATGCCAGAATCGACTCTTTAGTCGATTTCCGATTGAATCGGCTCTCAGAGCCACATAGTTGGATCTACCTGGACACACCGGTTAGTTCCGCCCTGTGATTATTGATTATTATCTTTTCCTTGTCAATTGCAGGTCAAATTGACTGGCACGTGTTCAAGAAAAACCCTACCCAAGGTGGGTCATGCCTGGCCACACTGACAAGGAGGAGCAAGAGTTCAAAGAGTTCATCCAGAGCGCCATCTGGAACGCTTCGCACCAGGCAGTCGGGCACCATCACAACATTTTCCTGCAGACATTCTACAACATCATGAAGACCGTCATCAAGAAGCAGGACTGGGAATCATTGGGCCCAACGTACTTCAATATTCCCCCGGAAGATACCAAATCAGATGCAACGGCCGGAACATCCATTCCTCCGCCGCAACAGCCGAAACCGTCAAAGTCACCTGATCCACATCCCGATATGACGACGGATTCGGCTCCAAAAATAGCTCCGCAGCCTAAGCTATACAGAGATTACTCTCCTGAGCAGATTGCCGCTTATATGCGTACAACTGGGAACGCGCCGGTCGGGAACGTGCAGACTGGAAACGTGACTTCGGCAACTCCAAACTATCACATCGGTCACACCTATGATGAGCTCACCTCGGCGCCACATCCTGGTTATGTGCAGTCGCCTCAAGACGAGTTAGTAAACAAGATGAGTGCAATGCTCAGGGACCAATTCGGCTTGCAGCCGAAAGCGGGGGTATCGATCAGATACAGGCGCCCCTACCCTGAATGATTTGATTGTGTGGCACTACCACAGAGGTACCGCATGTCGGATTTCACCAAGTTCAGCGGTCAAGACGACGTATCCACCATAGAGCACATCAGCCGCTACCTGACTCAGCTTGGTGAAGCGTCGTATGAGGATGCTCACAAGGTCCGTTTCTTCTCATTGTCCTTGATAGGGCCGGCTTTCAGTTGGTTCACCACTCTGGAGCCCGGGACAATCCAAAATTGGGTAAACATGGAAAGCAAGTTTCACGGTTATTTCTTCTCTGGCATGGGGAAGAAAACTATTGTTGATTTGACCAGCATGCGCCAGAAGAGTAGCGAGACCTGGATCAGCCTTCATCAAGCGCTTCAGGGAGATGAAGAACATGTGCTATTCACTGAACCTGCCTGACAAGCAGCTCGCTCACTTGGTCATTGGTGGAATGCTCCCGCACATTCAGGAAAAGCTGGTGGGCATTGAATTCGATAGCATGAGCCAGGTGTTACAGCGAGTGACGGCCTTGGAGCTACAATCCTAGACCTTCCGTAAGGAGGGGAGATACAAACAGACGGCGTTCGTCAGTAATTTGGACTCAGAGGATGAAGATGAAGATGAAATCACCGCTGTCGAGCTGAAGTGGGGGCAAGAAGCCCATGGCTGTACCCAAAAATTGGAGCTCAGAGGATCAGTATGATTTTGATACAAATAAGCTGGACAAATTATTCGATTTGCTGGTCAGTGCTGGGTAGATCACCTTCCCTGCCGATTATGTAAGGCCCTCTCCTGAAGACTTGAAAGGGAAGACTTTCTGCCAGTATCATGGCCTCACCTCACACGACACCAATGGATGCCGCGCATTCAGAACTCAAATACAGAGGGCTATCTCCTGCGGCTTGTTGAAGTTTGATAGTCCAGCTAAGGGGAAAATGAAGATTTATAAGTTCCCATTCCCCAAGGGCCAGAATATGGTCGAAGTATCGGCTCCTGCAGGAAAAATGAAAGTTCTGACCTCCAACCAAGCTAGAAGGAATGCGTCAGTTGATCCCAATATGCAGATATCAGCTAAGGAGCTAGCGATGATCAAGAGAAGACGGGAGCAGAACCAGAGCCAATACGAAAAGGGGGAGTCCAGTGGCACCAAGAAGACCAGGCCTACCTCCCGCGATCTGCTGAACAAATGGCGCTGGGAGAAGGAGAAAGCCCACCGGAAGCAGCTCGAAGAGGAGGAATACCGAAGATGGGTTCGTGATGAGGAGGAGGCCCACTACCAGGAAGAACTGGCTCACCACCGGGAGGAAGAAGAAAGCCACTGGCATTGCCCATTTTTCAGGCATTGTTGGAATGAAGGTCTGAGATTGCCGACTCTGCGCAATTGCCCGGAGTGCAGCGATCAATACCGAGAGTACAGACACTCTCAGACCAACCACCAGTCTGTGCATGAGAGGCTTGGACGCCCACATGATATGCAGGATCGGCGTGAAAAAAGAGACCTACGCGATCGGCTCAGCGAAGCGGCAGTTGATCACCAAGAGCCGGCTTGGCAGGAGAATCAATGGTGCCCTGGGGACTTGACCAAGAGCCAGAGGCACCGCGTGCAATGTCACAGAACCGACCAATTTATATGAGCACGAGTACAACTGATCGCATTTTAATCGCAATCCAGTCGCACTTGAGCCAATATAAACCCGGTAGTCCGGAAATCTCGAAGGATTTCAAACATTTCATACCCCAAGGATCATTCATTCAGCAATACCCGATCACACGACACATAAGTTCGCAACCGAATTTAAACATCATGAGTACAACATAGTCTTTTACACAAATATAGTAGTAGCGGAAGTCAACATAGTTTTACACCACAGAGTTCAAATACGAGTACCATCAAATGACCCTGTTACAACATTCTTACAACATCTAAGGATAGATAATGACCCTGCCCTCGGGTCTAGTCTTCTTCGCCCGCAGGGGTGAAGCAATTTCTGCAATACGCGTAGTAGACTACACCATCTGTAACAATGGGAATAAAACCCTGAGTACTCAATTGTACTCAGCTAGACTTACCTGACAGGGAGTAAATAAAAAGACTCTCAAGGATATGCAAGGCTTATTTGGTAGAGCTCAGAGGGTAGCATCATTTTTGCATCAAAAGCATTACTACAGTAGAACCTCAACTTATTCATTTTAATTGTGATAAGCTTCGATTTCAGTTAAGCTATTTACTAAGATTAGCCACTATACTAAGCATTCACTGAATATTGTAGCAATCAATAAAACCATATGATTTCCGATATCCACAGATATCAACCTCATCTCACCATAATCATTAGGTTCAAGTTATTAGCCTCTACCTCACCAGAAGATCAGTTCAGTTTCTCACTAACCAGGAGAGATGGCGATTCGAATCGATTGTACCACCTGGCAAATATGCCAATCACAAACCCTGTCAGCCGAGCCACTGGCTTCTTGGGCCACCGTTAAATCCTTCTGAGACACAATATGTCGCGAGTTTGGCGGGGGCCATATTCTCAGAGACCAACCCACTTCCAGGATGCATCAGGTCCCTGACCTGCCCTTGGTAAGATGGTGTCTCCGCACATACTTCCTACCTCCAGAATATGTCTGCCTAGTCGCACCAATTCCCGACTCAGAAAGAAATACTCGGCTTCGCGGTCAGAACGACTTATCTGGCCAGCTATGTGACGACGTCTTTCAATCTCAACTGATGTCTGGTGGCCTCAGTCCTAGTCGGCCGCAAGCAACACCGAAGATGGCATGACCTCAACCATGTCATGCGGCTCCCCGCTACCTAGCCTTGATTCTCTCATTAGACACTGTGGCATGGTGGCACATATAGTCCATCATGTGGAATCCAACCCCATCATCATTAGTAACCACCTATGCTCGCGAAGGACAGGAAATCCCTCGACTTCTACCGGTCTAAGCATGGCTAAGCATAGGATCGAACCCATCCCCTTAGTCTAGTAATAACTTCAGGATCAAGTATAAGTGGACAAGGTATAAATGCAGCAACGGTATCATATCAACTCCTATACTTAAGTGCACAATCATACGATTTAATAAAGACCAGTGCATTTGTAAAAAGAGTAGGCGGAGAGTTAGGGATGCTCCAGGGCTTGCCTTTCACAAAGTTAGTAGGTTGGTGATCAGGGCACTCTGGAAGCTCAGCTTCTTCTTCCTGACCTTCGGGAACCTCTGGCACTTCAATCTCCGGCGGAACTCCCTCCTCCGGTGGATCGAACTGCAACAGCGTCACGCCTCCCGGCGATCCTGTATGCATGATATGCATATATGAGAACTGAGAATGCACATGAAACGCAAGATAGAGATGCACGAATTAACCCATGATATGCAATCAGTTTAACAATCCACACTCATTTACTGAGTACGTGCATATTTCTTCCCTAGACAACTGACTCATACTCACCCTTCTTAAGCAAGGCATAGAACAATTTCTCGTCCCGGGTGAGGGGTCTACAACCTGCACTTAATAATTAACATGCATCAACTAACCTACCACAACCAACTTATAATTAACAAGCGCGAGCAACATCATATAAACAAAATATTAACCTTGCTGCCCTAAGCTCAAAGTAGGATTAGCTCTACTGTTTAACACAGGTGGTAATGCTGAGCATCACAGAAATGCATAAAAACATTCCCCACCCAAAAGATATTTGCTTAAAAATAATTAAATAAGCCCTAGCCTATAACTGGACCTACTGTTTACTGTGACCAGAAAAATCCATAAAAATTACAGTAGCTATTACACAACCAGACTAGCCTACTGACAAAATTTCAAGTCATTTGGACAAGTATAACAGTCTACACAAAAATAACAAGCAACCAGCCTTTTAAACAATGGAAAATACTTAACACAGTGACAAGTATCAAATAACATATTTCCTAATTTTCTTAGCTTCTTTCCAACATAACACAGTCCAGGAAAAATATTCATGACCATAACCTTAACAGCATTAAGCATGGTGATTTTTGCAAGATTAAAGCATAAAAGGCACATTATACTAGACATCATATAAATAACAGTGAAACACCAGCAAACATATTTTTCATAGATTCTACTTCCCTAAACAAGATGAATGCAAGTGGAATCACATTTTTAGCACATTCCTGCAATTACTTGTGCATTTATCAAGTTTGCAAGCAATTAACAATTTAAATATAACTGCACAGAAAAAGTATTCCAAAAGTATATTTTATATTTTTCCTTGATAGATCTCAGAAATACAAATATAACAAAATTTGGTTCACCCCAAATGGACACTCCTAACTCCAGATATGAATTTTGGAAGATTTTACACATTTTCTGGAAATTCATTTTATAAATCATAAAACCCAAACCCGATAGAACTGCTACGTGCACCCGGCTCAGTGAACCAGAGGCGCACCCGAACGGCTGACTCGCGGGCCCCGGGGTCAACCCGACCCCACGCGTCAGAGAGAGGAGCAGAGCCGCCGGCGCTGACCGGCGAGAGCTCGCCGACGGCGAGGTCTCCGGCGACGCCGAGGCTACCTACCGACTCGTGGCAACGAGACGAACCCGATGGACCAACTGCCGAGGGTCGTACCCCACAGGAGCGAGCTCGACGGCGGCAATGGCGGACGACGGTGGTCCGGCGAGCTTGCGCCGACCGATTCCGGCCGTTGCTCGCGCGGCTAAGCTTCGTTCCGTGTCCTTGGAACCCTAGCGGACCTATGCGTGCGACGAATCGAACTATTGCACACGGGAGCTCACTGACCGCGCTCGCATGGCGGCACGGTGGCGAGCGGGTTCACGGCGAGCTCGGGTTCCGGCGAACCTACGGCGAGACCGACCCATCCGACGGCCTAGACTGGATCTGCAGCTAACTTAGACTCCTAGACGAGCAATGGAGAGAGAAGCCGACCCCGGCATCGCCCTCGTCGCGGCGACCCGAGGGCTCGGCGGCGCTCCGGCAATGGCGCGGCGGCGAGAAGGGCCAAACCGTTATACCTTAGCTCGGCTGAGGTCGGCAACGGGTCGAGGACGAAGAGCAGAGCAAGTCGAAGCTACGACGGAGGTGGAGCGGTCGGAGACGGCGCGGTGACGGCGGATTTCACCGCGGCGACGGCTCGGCGGCGATGGCGCTGGCGGAGCGGAAAACGGCGAGCAGCGGGCGAGAGAGCGGGGAGAGTGAGAGCGAGCGTGCTGGGGGACAGGAGGAGTGTCGCTTTTGTAAAGCCGACCGCGCGGCAGGGCAACGACGGCGTACGGCGTCACCTGGTGGCCGATGCCTGATGGCGGCCACGTCGGCGGCGACTGAATCGACTCGATTCAGTCTGGCCGAAACCGACTGAAACCCGGTTTTTGCTCGATCTCTAGCTTGTGATCCGGTGCGTTTCAGTGAAAACTTCACTAATATGGATTGAAGAGCTACATGAGTAGATCATTTCATATTAAGGCACTTTACTCTAGTTCGGCCTAGATTGAGAGATACAGGTCGATGAACAGGGGTACACCGAAACTGAAAACCAGTTTAGACTTAGGAAAATTTTGAAAATTTCAAAACAGCTCCAAATCTGCACTAATTCAACTTTTTGACCTCCTTCTACCCATTTTCATGAGTTGACCCAAAAATAAAGTTTGTTGCTTATAAAATTCTACACAACTTTGATTAAGGGTGCACTGACATGCAGAATCTCTAAAATGCCCTTCTTGTTTGGTCAAACAGAATAGCTTTTAGAGGGCTCTCTAGTCAACTATGAGCTAGAGGGGTATTTTGGGGATTTCACCAACATGAACATTGTTCCAAATGTTATCCCAAACATGTCTAAAGCATTTAGAACAGTAAACAAGCATCACATTTGCATGTCAACACATTTAGCATGTTATGGACGTATAAACAAACATGTAGCAATAAAAGGGAATCAAATATTATGCAATGATGATGATGCATGAAATGACATGATCTATGCTTGATGACATGCAAATGCAAGTGTGAAAATAGTAACTAACACTAGGGTGTTACATGCAATGCCTCAGGAACAGGGAGCTCAAAGCAGAAGGCCGCATGAAGCAAATCTGGCTGGAGAAGCTTCCTCAGGATAAAAGGAAGGCAACAGCCGACGCGCAGATGGTGTTTGTGCTTCCAGCTGAATTCAGGGCGTTTCGAGCCAAGAAGACTGAGGTTCTCTTTGATTCTGATGAGTTAGAGTCTGAGCAGGCCACTGCTAAGCTGGTTTTCACGCAGCAGGCTGCCTTTGACACGCCCCCCAAGCACCGGCACCTAAAGGCCCTGTATCTCAAAGGATATGTCGATGGGATGCCCATGACCAAGATGCTAGTGGATGGTGGTGCCACTGTCAATCTCATGCCCTACACCACATTCCGCAAGCTGGACAAGGGCCCTGATGAGTTAATCGAGACCGACATGATGCTCAAAGATTTCGGGGGCAACTCTTCAAATACCCGGGGGGCAATCAATGTCGAGCTGACAGTCGGGAAGAAGACGCTGCTCATCACCTTCTTCGTGAATGACAGCAAGGGTTCTTACAGTCTGCTGCTTGGACATGATTGGATTCATGCTAACTGTTGCGTGCCACCAACCATGCACCAATGTGTGATGCAGTGGCATGGTGAGAAAGTTGAAGTGGTCGCAGCCGATGACTCAGTGAGCATAGCCGTAGCAGATGCTGCCTACTGGGAAGCTAGGGATCACGACTGTTTCTCTAGCAAGACTTGGGAAGAAGGCTCCATCAAGGTCAACGACGAGAGTCAACAGCCGGTCGGGGCAATCGGCTCTGAGTCTTTTTATTAATGGATAACCCAATCGATGGCACCGAGGGCAAGCTTGGCCAAGGTTTCACGTCGACCAATAAACTTGAAGAAGTGGACATTGGATCTGGTGATAGGCCAAGGCCGACGTCTATTGCTGCCAATCTTGACCCTGAGTTCAGGCGAGAGCTGATTGACTTATTGAAGGAATACAAAGACTGCTTCGCCTGGGAGTACTACGAGATGCCCGGCTTGGACAAATCGATTGTCGCACACAGATTGCCTATCAAGCCCAGGTTTCGGCCTTTCAAGCAGCCGCCAAGACGATTCAAACAGGATTCATTACCTGACATCAAGGCTGAGATTGAAAGGTTGCTGGAAGCCAAGTTCATTCGAGCTTGCCGATACGCCGAGTGGGTATCGAATATTGTCCCTGTGTACAAGAAGAATGGCAAGTTGCGGGTCTGCATCGACTTCAGGGATTTGAACAGAGCTACCCCGATGGATGGCTACCCAATGCCGACAGCCGATATGTTAGTCGATTCGGCTGCAGGGCACCAGGTCATCAGCTTCATGGATGGTAATGCTGGCTACAATCAAATTTTTATGGCTGATGAAGATATTCCTAATACTGCTTTCAGATGTCCTGGCGCTATCGGTTTGTTCGAATGGGTTGTAATGACGTTTGGTTTAAAAAATGCCGGTGCAACTTACCAGAGGGCTATGAATTATATTTTTCATAAATTGATCGGCAAGATTGTAGAAATTTACATCGATGATGTAGTTGTGATGTCCAAAAGCTACAAGGAGCACTTAGCCGATTTGAGGGCTACCCTGGAGTGTACTCGGAAGCATGGCTTGAAGATGAATCCTAATAAATGTGCTTTCAGGGTGTCAGCGGGCGAGTTTCTGGGTTTCATGGTACATCGCAAGGGAATCAAGGATCGGCAGCAAGAGTGGGAAGGCCATCGATCAGCTTGTGCCGCCGACTAACAAGAAGGAATTGCAGTCCTTACTTGGCAAGATCAATTTGATTAGAAGATTCATTGCCAATCTGTCCGAGAAGGTGCTGCCATTCTCACCATTATTGAAGCTGAAAGATACTCAAGAGTTCAAATGGAGTGACGTACAGCAAAAGGCTTTCGATGAAATCAAAGAATATATGAAGTCTCCACCTGTTCTGGTACCGCCACAGACAGGTAAGCCATTCAAGCTGTACGTGACGGCCGAAGACCATACAATTGGATCGGCCCTTTTTCAGGAATTTGAAGGAAAAGAGAGGGCAGATTTCTATCTAAGCAGAAGGCTTTTGGATCCTGAGACAAGATACACACCAACAGAGAAGCTGTGCTTATGCTTATTCTACTCGTGCACTAAGCTGAGACATTATTTGCTGTCGGCCGAATGTGTAGGTAGTTTCCAAGGCTGATGTGATCAAGCATATGTTGTCTGAACGAGCGGATTGGGAAATGGATCTTGGCTCTCTCTGAGTTCTACTTGAGGTTTGAATCGGCTAAGGCAGTCAAAGGTCACGCAATAGCCGATTTCATCACCCAGCATCGTGAGGGTGCCATCAGTATAGTTGATGTGGCGCCGTGGACTATGTTCTTTGACGGATCATCTTGCAAGCAAGGCGGAGGTGCTGGGGTAATACTGATATCACCTCGAGGTCAACGTTTTGAATACGCTTTCTAGATCGGGCCAACGGTGACAAACAACCAGACTGAGTATGAGGCAATTTGGAAGGGGTTTCAGCATCTGCACGAATAAAGGCCGACGTAGTTGAAGTTTTTGGAGATTCACAACTAGTCATCAACCAATTGCTCGGCCTATTTGAGTGTAAAGACGACGTACTCCGAGGCTATTATGATCAGTGCCAAGGTTTGATCAGAAGGTTCTTAGCAGTTTCACTATATCATGTTCCCAGAGCTCAAAATTAGGAAGCTAATCGGCTAGCGCAGAGTGCTTCAAGGTTATAGAGCGATGCAGGAAATCCTCAATACTGAGCAATCGGCTGATGGCTGGCGGGGCGAGATAGCAAAATACCTTGCAAATCCTTCACAGAAAGTTAGTAGAAAGCTGAGGTACAAAGCTATCAAGTACATACTGTTGGACGGTCAGCTGTATTATAAGACTGTTGAAGGGGTGCTGTTGAGATGCCTCGGGACAGAAGAATCGATGAAGCTAATGAGTGAGATTCATGAAGGAGTCTGTGGTGCTCACCAATCGGCTCTTAAGATGAAATGGATTATCAGAAGGACTGGTTATTATTGGCCAACAATGCTCAAAGATTGTTTCAGGTATTACAAGGGTTGTCAAGAGTGCCAGAGATTCGGGAATGTGCAAAAGTCTCCTACCTCAGCTATGAATCCTATCATCAAGCCATGGCCGTTCAGAGGTTGGGGAATCGATCTGATCGGCCAAATCTATCCACTGTCCAGTAAAGGTCACAAATGGATTTTGGTTGCAACAGACTACTTTACTAAGTGGGTAGAAGCTATTCCTTTGAAGAACGCCACATCCGGAGATGTAGTCGAATTTATAAAGGAACATATCATTTACAGATTTGGTATACCACAGACTATCACGACAGATCAAGGGACGATGTTCACTTCGGATGAGTTTTGGACCTTTGCTGACGACATGGGCATTAAAGTTTATAATTCGTCACCTTATTATGCTCAAGCTAATGGTCAGGCTGAAGCGTCAAATCAAATTTTGATCAAGATCATTAAGAAGAAGATTGAGCAGACTCCCAGGAGGCGGTACTTAACGCTTAGTGAAGCTTTGTGGGCATACCGAATGGCTCAGCATGGATCAACTAAAGCCACGCCCTATGAGTTGGTCTATGGGCACGCTGCTGTTCTTCCTTGGGAAATTCAGTCCAAAACACGGCGTGTCAAGTTACAGAATGAGGTTACAGCCGGTGAGTACAAGGATATCATGATGGACAGTCTTGAAGATTTACATTGTCGACGGCTCAAGGCCCTGGAATGTATCGAAGCTAATAAGATACGGGTAGCTATGTACTACAACACCAAAGTAAGAGGAAAGAGCTTTGCTGAATCAGAGCTGGTATGGAAGACTATCCTACCTATCGGAACCAAAGATAACCGATTCGGCAAGTGGTCGCCAAACTAGGAAGGTCCCGTATCGAGCTGTTGAATGTGCGCCCGGCAATGCCTATGTACTTGAAGATATGGAAGGAAGGAGATTTGCTAGGGCGATCAACGGAAAATATCTAAAGAAATAATATCCTAGTATCCCAGTTGGGGGATAATAGCCGATCGATGCAAGATCTGGCTCATACAGCCGATTCTATGTAGAGGATCGCCTTCAGAACAAAAAATAAGAATCTGTAACAGCCGATTTCATTCTAACGGATCGCCTTTAGCACAAAAACGAAATGCCCTCGATGGGGTGTAACAGCCGATGCAAAAAATAAAAATAATGAAGACAGACTAATGATTATCAATACATTTTTTCATTTCTACTTCGTGTTTATAGAGGAGCCCTATTGCATTCTAATTTGGATTTCGATGACGGCCGCCACCTCGTCGGCGTGAGGGAAAAAGTTCGCCCGTTCGGCGCTGGCCACCTCCATGTCCTGGCCCTCCAGAAACCCAGGCTCGATGGCCTCCTAGGCTATGCCAGAGCGGAGGCGGGCGACTGTGAGAGCCCCGGTGGGGCCGTGACGAACGCCGGCCATGGCTACCTGGTGGACGCGGTGGTGAACATCCAAGAGCCGTTCCACCTACGTGTTGCCACGGGCGTTGACTGCATTGGTGGCGGTCTCGGCGGCGATGCGCGGCTCCTCCAGCTGTGCGGTCAAGGCTGCAAGAACAAGAAGGAGGTCAGCGCAAGGGTGGCCACCAGTACAATGCGAAGCAATTTCAAGATATGATCACCTGCCACTGCGGCGTCTAATTCGGCGAGCTGGGCTTGCACCCTAGTCACCTCGGCCTTGGCAGCGGCAAGGGCAGTGGCTTGGGCTTCGTTGACGCCCTGCAGCCGGCCATTCTCCTTCGTAGCCTCTGAATAGAGGTTACAGTATTCCACCATTTGGTGGTGGAAGCGGCGACCGTCGGCGGCAGTGTAGGACCCGTCAGAGTCTGCAGAGGACCCCGAATCGGATCCAGCGCTCAGAGCCGGAGCCTGAGGCGGGTCCTGGAGAGGCGCAGTCCGGCGAACCCGGGAGTCAGGGCCAATCACCGCGCCCGGAGGAAAAGGGATCAGGCGAGCCTGACTGAAAATAGCAGAGAAGCAGATATATCAGAATAGAAAGAGATCAATGCTATGGATGCAAACTGATTACCTGCTATGAATGGCCAACTATCGGGGCGTCACCCAGCGATGATGGCCCTGAGACGGCCCAGCAGCAGTTCCCGAACCTCCGGCACCGGAGGCTCCCGCATCACTGCGCAAGACGTTGGTGATCAGATTAGATCGGATTGATGTATCAAGAAGTGAACAGTAGTTTTACCCTAACCATGCTCGCAGATGTTGCCTCTGTTCACCCACGACCCGCAGGCTCTGGCTGAAGTTGTCGCCTTCGCCAGAACTCAAAGCTGGTTGCTTGCTGTGGTCTCCGTCGCCGGTCATGGGATTGGTTTCGAAGGTTTACTTTTCTCTGTTTGGGGAGAAGAGGCGAAGAGCAAAGGCCGGGTGAGCAAAGGTTGTGGTGTTTGCAGTTGCTCGCTCAGGCCAGGTGTCTATTTATAAAGATGGAGGCACCAAGACGGTTTCCCCTCGGGAGACGATGCGACACGGCGGAATTTATACTGGAGTTTACCCATATTTCTTGAATCCGGAACCGACGTGGCATTTTGGAAGTGGAACGGACTGATCGGCTATTTTGGTCGGTTGCCTTGAATTGGCTATTTGGACCCGATGTTCAGAATCGGTTATTCAGGCGAGTTGTTTAAAACAGCCAATTCATTCAGTGACAGTATTGAGGATCAGGCTATGAGAAGCCGATTCAGAGACAGAACAAAAAAGAAGGCCGATTTTTTCAGTCTGGCCAAAATGCATTACATGATCATTCAGGTATACAGAGCAAGTGTAGGATTACAAGCCCAGAAGGGACCCGACAATGGTGATACATTTAGTAAGAAGAGCATGGCCGGTCTGTAGTAGTTCCTGGTCCTCATCGGCTGCTGACTTCAGGATGTTCATGTGCTGTTTTATTTATTGGCCCTCAACGACCCTGGCGCTGACCTCCTTCTTCTTCGCGGCCAAATCAATAGTGCTCGTTGATGTGGAGATTTCACGCTGAGTAATGGCCGTGTCGATCTCTGCCAGCTCCTTTATCAGCTGCTCACGTCTGATCCTCAAAGTGTCTAGTTCTGACTCGGCCGAGTTAATTGTGGCTTTCAGCAACTTTACTTGATCGGCTAACCCGCCGGCTTTTTGTTTGTTGGTCAGCCTGTTGTTCGTCAGTTGCTCAAGCTCGGTCAAGTTTTCATGGGCAGTCTTGATCCCTGGAGCAGCCCTCTTGAGTTTGACAAATTGTGGTAGGGAGCTGAGGATGACCGGGCACGTCTGTTGCTGAATTAGTTCGATAACCTGATCAAAAGGTTCAGGGTGCTCGGCCTGGTCAGTTGGGGCCACCTCCAGCTGAGGAAAAAGCTTGCTCAGTCGTTTCTTGAGGTCTGGCTCTAGTAGTGATGAAGACCTGGAGCTCAGTTCATTTTTGTCACAGCATTCCTCCAGGTCGAAGGAGTAGTGTCGGGAACCAAAGTTAGGGGTACCTAACTTCGATGCAAAAACGCTCATTCCCAATGCGGCCTGGCCCAAGTAAGGCTAGTGGAAGCCCACGAAGGCCGCGTCCGAAGCCCACCAAGGCCACATCTATGGAGGCCCATGATGTCATTGCACCAATGACAACCAACTCTCGGGAGAGCGGCACCCTCGGCGCCAATTCTCCGATTCGCCCGAGCCTCCCCGGGAGAGCTCGGGAGAGCGGCACCCTCGGCGCCAATTCTTTGATTCGCCCGAGCCTCCCCGGGAGAGCTCGGGAGAGCGGCGCCCTCGGCGCCCATTCTCCGGTTCGCCCGAGCCTCCCCAGGAGAGCTCGGGAGAGCGGCGCCTTCGGCGCCCATTCTCCGATTCGTCCGAGCTTCCCCATCCCCCTCGAGCGCAATCTCACAAAGGCATCCAAGGCATAGGTGATGTCAGCGAAGCAATCTTGGACCACAAGAGATCTCTCTGACCACTTTACAAGCACTGTCCCGTCAGGCAAGATTCTCGACGCGACTGTGCTTCGCACGCCCCTGACGGCCATACCACCTGTCAGCATTTCCCTGGCAACGAATTTGATAGGCCCACTATGGCCGTCCTCTCCACGGTATGGTCTATGGTGCGCCGCCCCGTTTTCCGCCGGGGTCTACCAACTACGACTGCTGACAGTCCGAGCGCCAGACGACGGGCTACGCAAGAACGGGAAAAGCGCCTACTGCACTGTCCACTCGAAAGGACGAGCACGCCTTCCATCCGGGCCCACCTAACCCTCGGGAAGTACTGTCCAAAGGCCGAAAATACGCCCGAGGGGAAATATCACCCTGCTCCATCCCATCACGCCTCCAGGAGTCCCGAGCCTCGGGAGACAACGCCCCGAGATGACTCGCCCTCTTGTCAGATCGTGCGGAAGGACGGCCATCAGGTGTGACCCTACGGCATGTCGTAATCCGACGACTGTTGCTGCCTCGAAACTCACCAAGATCGTGCGAACCACTACGGCCATACCCTAGAGACGCGGAGAAAGGACCGTAGCTGACGATAGTCAAACGAGGAACAACAACTCCTCACTGTAACATACGTAGCATTGTAAGCGCTGCCCTTGGCTCTCCCTTGCGACTATAAAAGGGAGAGCAGAGGCCAGCTTTAGAGGGGACCCGAGAAGTCCTAAGCTCTCACTCACACATACACACCAATAGCAAACAACTTGCATACACTTAGACACTCACAAGAGACCTGGAAGCACTCCCCTCTCTCGCCTAGCTTGTAATCGCCTACTACAAGCACCCCGGTGCAGGGCAACATGACTCTCCTCTCCACTGGACGTAGGGCTTGCTTGGCCTGAACCAGTATAATCCCTGTGTTCCACTTTGCACACCATCCGTAACCTCAACCGCAAAACACATATTTACTAGCCGGTGTTAGCCCCGCTAAAACTAGCACCGACAGTTGGCACGCTAGGTAGGGGCGTTTTGCGTGTTGATCCAAGTCACGGGTAGCTGACGTTTCCATGACGCTTCCCACTGGCACGGTGCTCCAGTTCGGGAGCCTCGAGTTCGTGGCCACCGGTCACGGGCTCGAGATGAACCCGCGCCCAACTGAGGCTCCGCACCATCATCGTCCTGACCCCGGCCCATCAGGCGGCCGAGGAAAGGACCACGACGACGCTTCCTCCCGTCCTAGAGGACGAGGGGGATGCCACACGCCACGCTTCCCGGTGGACTAGGAGGAGGAGGCGCAACTGCGCCAAGCAGTCCTTGGTCGCGGAAGGCGCGGCCAACCAGGTGTCCCCGGCGGGGGACGCCAACACCGCGTCCGGTCGCCACCACGGCGCCTCCGGCGTCGACTGCTACACGACCGCCAACCGCCCGGAGGACGGGCGGAGGCGAAGTCGCGACGTCGACGGGTCTTTCACTCCGCCCTCATGGCGGAAGGGATACGGCGCCGTCATCTCTCTTCGGGCTCCAGGACGCCATGGATGCCCACGTTCGCGTGGTTCGTGCATTGCTGCACGATCTGGTGAAGACACCGGTCCACCTTCTCGAGTGTCTAGACGACCTCGTGGGCGGCCATGTGGCCTCCCCACCATCCTCTCCCTAGGAGCAATCTTAGGGTTTATGGCGGGGAGGAGACCGACTCCACTGACAGTCTCACTCCCCGAGAATTCTCGGAGGAGTAGGGATCATCGCGGTTGGACCTCGCCATCACGGCGGGGCCTCAGCGACGACGACGATGAGTTCTGGGCGAACGTAGACTCACCGTCCACCCCGGAGACTCGTGGGAGGACGCTCCGAGCGTCGCCACCGACTCCGACCAGTCCTACATCAACCACTTGGCGCACCCCGAGGAAGGACGGGTGGAGGACGTCCATTTAGGTGACGACAACGACGAACCTTCCCCGCTCCAGCCATAGCCTCAGCAACGCACCCCTCCGCCGGCCACTCCGCGGCCTGCACAGTCAGCCCCACCGCAAGACGCGGGGCAGGGTGTAACACCCGAAAAATTGCATTCTTTTAAATAGTGGGAATTTATTTAATTATGCAATTAGTTGATCATTCCAATATAGGGAAATAATAATTTTTCTCAAATATAAAATCAATCCTAGATCATACACATGTATGATGCATTCATGCTGGAGCATTTCTTCTTTGTACTGTTGTAGCTTATTTGAATTTCTCAGATATTTCAAAACCCAATTTGAAAATCCTTTTGGAAAATGAAATTGGAAAATGGAAAAGGAAATAGAGAAGAACCCTTCCCCTCTCCTTTCTGGCCCCAGCCGGCCCAGGTCGGATGGCCCGAGGCCAGCTCGGCCGACCAGCTCCCTACCTTCCCCTTACCCCTTCTGACTGACGAGCGGGACCCACGGGCCAGCCCCTTCCTTCTCCAACTCCCTCGTCGCGCGAACAGAGACACCGCTGCCGTGTTCATCCGCCGTGGCCGAGCACGCGCGCGCGAAGCGTCCCTCTGCCGTGACTGCCAGCCGACCCCAGCGCTCGGTGCTACCTGACCTGTGGACCCACAGGACAGCCCCTCCCCTATTTCCCTCTGCTGCTCGCTGAGAGTCTGACGCGGGCAAGAAAGAAAACGGCCGAAGCCGAGTTCGTCGCCGCGCCGAGAAGTCCGAAGCAGAGAAGAAACGGCCGAAGCCGATTTCTCCGCTCACCGAGTTTGTTTCAATCTCCGAGATTGTCGTCACACCTCGGGAGTACTTAAGCAGTGCCACACCCCCTTGTAGCCGTCACCTAACCCTAGCCGCCTCTTCTCGCCGCCACTGCCGAGCTTCCGCGAGAACCGAGCAGCCGCCGCCGCGAGCAATTAGCTCGATTCGCCACCAATTTCCTCTCGGTAAGCCTTTTGAGGAGCTTCGCTGTGATCTTGTGAAGTTCCCGAGCACTTCCCCCTTCAATTTGTGCATCGACACGCCTCCGCCGCCGTTGCAGAGAGCCACCGTCCGCCGGGTCACGCCGCGAGCTATCTCCGAGTCGATTTCCGACCTTCCCATCACCCTAGGTGAGCTTGCGATGCTCTTCCCGATCTATGGGTACCCTTCCCGACCTATTTCATGCACCGAGGGCCGAGTTCACCTTCTCCGGCGGCCCTCCGGCCATGGCGCCGCCGTCGGCCTCTGTTTTCCGGCTGAGAGCACCGCCACCCCTCCTCTCTGTTAATCTGATCCGCCGATTTTGAATCGGACGGCCGAAGAGCAGCCCATACCGATTCGGCCGGTGTTTTTGCGAATAACCCCCCTGCAGTTTTTAATGCTTAGCCCGCAGCCCTTAGCGTATTCAGTAGATTACGTTTGAAGGCGTATTTATTTTCGGTATATATGAAAATGTGTTTTCAGATTTGAATTCAAAATTGTTTCATTTATAATTTCCACGTTTTAGCTCCGATTTGAACGATTCAAATTGCGTTAGATTCGTAATTTCATAATCTATTTGATGGTATCACTGTTTCATATGTTATTGACTTATAAAATTCGAGATTATATTTAATCTATTATTATTCTATTATAAATCTTGTAAAATTCATATCTTCCTCGTTTTAAATCCGATTTGCGCAAACTTTATATCGATGTGATCGTAGCAACGCGTAGATTTGTTTTATAACCTTTTTAATTTATTTTCTCTCTGTGGTGTACTGTTCTAATGAAAACTCTTATTGTATGCATGATTGCCCCTGTATGCGTGTGTTGTTATGATGGATCGAGTATAGACGGTGAGCCATACGTGGGTGATCAAGATCAGTACTGCGACAACCCGGATCACCAGGAGTTTGCTGATCAAGGCAAGTATTAGCATGGATCATCCTTGTTGTCCTATTCATCAAATAAATAATTGCATTTGCATGTGTCTTCCTTGTTAACCATAGTTACTTCCTAGTTTTGTTATCCTGTTCCTTGCAACCTATGGGATTATGCATATGGTAGTTCATGCTAGTGCGTTATTGATATCATGATCATGTAAACTGATTAATTGAATATGCAATAAGGATTAAAAGATGCCTTTTTAGCAACATGGAACTAGGGGATTGGAGCATAGTTTTGTGATTGCTCCATAACCTTCCCCCTTGGTAATGATCTATCAGCAAAAGCTGGGACTTCTAGTGCAACTATGAGGGCTACATGGCTCTGGTTTTAGTCAAGTATAGGTCCTTTTTCTAGCTTGTTAGAGGTTACCGAAAGGCGTGATGGGGCCTGACGACTCGGGTATAGTGCGGCTCCTGTCCGAGTGTGTATAACCTGCGTGACCTTGTGCCACGAAGAAGGAGGGCTCTATATCTGCTTGCCGGGTCCCTAGCGGCCCTAACTTGTTAGACGAAGTATTTTGAAAGACTTCATAGTGAAACCCTGCTCTCTCACCTTGGTAGTGTTATGGGAGTAATTAACCCGAGCAAATGGGAATCACGGCTCATAGTGAAAGTGCACAACCTCTGCAGAGTGTAAAACTGGAATACTAGCCGCGCTCACGGTCATGACGTGGGCCGGAAAACTCACGGAGTAGTTATCTTTTGGGGTGATGTTTTGTAACAACTCTAAAAATCCACACAATCTAAAAATCCCAACCAATTAAAATTTTTCATTTATTTATTGTGAAAACCCATTTTTCTTGTGCAAGCATATAGGTTTCATTATGAAATTGGTAAGTAAAGGAGTGTAGTTTGCATTTTAATTCCATTCACATAGAATAATAACTTATGCATCACATTTGGGATTTATTGCAATTTATGTTTGTATTTACTCAATATGTTAAATGGGCAATATATGTATATATACACTAAATTGAAAATAGAAATGGAGAAAGAGAGTTAGGCCAGCCATTAGTTTCGGCCAGCCGGGTCGCTAAGTCAGCCCAAGCCAGCCCGACCTTCCTCTCCTCACCTCACCGCGCGCGGCCCACGTTGCGGCTCGGCAGCGCGCACGCGACCGGCACACACACGCTCGCGCTCGCTGCCAACCCGACCCCGCCTGTCAGCCGCTCTCGCCCCCCCACTGTTCTTCTTCCTCACGAAGGCGACGCGCCTGCCGGGGGTGTCGCGCGAATGGCGTGACCCCGGTCCCACAGCCGACAGCATGGCAGAGCCCTGACCCCGCTGTCCCCCTCCTGTTTCCCCCTTTCTTGGCCGCCAAGCGAACCCGCGCCCATCCGGAGCCCTAGATCCACTCGAGCCACGGCCCTTCGATCGGTCGAGCGCAATCAGGACCGTTCGCCATTGGAGCTGGCCAAGCTCGCCTATAAATTGGAGCACCCCGAAGCCCTACCCTCATTTCCCCTCGCCGCCACCGCAGCACAGACCGGCACACTACACCAAACCGAGAGAGAGAGCGTAGGAGAAGGGCGGAGCAGAGGAGGAGAAGCTGCCGGAGCGCCGCCGCCGCGGAGCACGCCGGAGCCGGACACGGAAGAGAAGCCCGAGCTGCGGACGAGGAGCGGCACGGCACTGCGATCGCTCTGCACGGCTCCGACTCGCCACTGCACCGCCATCCTAGCTTCACCGACACCACGGTGAGCCATCGCACGCCATGTCCGAACCTTGCCCTGCTTTTGCCATGGCGTTCCACCCTCGGGACGCGCAGGCACGAGCCTTTACCGGCTCGGGAAGATCACCTGCACCATGCACTCATTCGACCGGCCGAAACCCCCGGACTACAAGCTTGCTAGACCGAGAACGCAGCACGACGCGTTCTCGGCGGAGCGCGTTCACCACCGACGCGTTCCGACGCCGAATCACCCGTTCCGAGCAATCCGACTAGCACCCGTATAGGTTAGAGCGTCGTGGAGCACCGCCACGACCCCCTCGAGCTAGCCACGCGGATCTAAGCGCTAGAGGAAGCCTGAATCGCCTTGGCCGCGTGCGCCGCGACCTTACCGGAGCGCCGCCGCGAGCCGTCGCCAAAAGAAGGTCATGCCATGGCTAAAGTTCGCCACCAGAGTGTTGTATGCTTCTCTGGCCTCACCAATTTGACAAGACCGCATTCGATTGAACCAATACTTGGTCGTAGCCGCGATGCCGCCTTCCGCCGTCGTCGGCGACACGCCGCCGCCACAACCGAGCACCTTGGAAAGCTCGGTAGCCGAAATTGGTAGTTGGTATACCATCGCCATAGACCCTGGACGCGTATACATCACCTAGAAGACCTCCTTAGCCCCGCCGGAACCTCACCGTCGCGACGACATCGCCGCCGACAGGTTCCGCCTCGCCTAAATCCGTTCCGAGTACCCCCGGTCGCCTCGCGCTGCGGAGAAAGGCCGCCGAGGTTCGCCAAGTCTGCCTCAGCACCGCCGCTAGATAGCCGAGCCCCGAATCACGACTGTCGCCTTGGCTACGTGCGCCTCCACCTCGTCGGAGAACCGCCGTATGCCGAGGGAGAGAAGGAGGCCATACCACGACTTTAATCCGCCACCATCTGGTCGGACGACTGCCTGAGCACGCCAATTGGGGAAAGCCGAGCCCTATCTTGCCGAAATATGGTCATCGCCGCCCTGTCATCGTCCGCCGCACCGGAGAGACACCGCCGCCTTGAACAGACGCCCTGGAACCCTGCTAGCACCAAATCTCCGATTCGCCCGAGCCTCCCCAGGAGAGCTCGGGAGAGCAGCCCCTTCGGCGCCCAAATCTCCGATTCGCCCGAGCCTCCCCAGGAGAGCTCGGGAGAGCAGCACCCTCGGGCGCCCAAATTTCCGATTCGCCCGAGCCTCCCCGGGAGAGCTCGGGAAAGCAGCCCCCTCGGCGCCCAAATGTCCGATTCGCCCGAGCCTCCGCAGGAGACCTCGGGAGAACGGCACCCTCGGGCGCCCAAATTTCCGATTCGCCCGAGCCTCCGCGGGAGACCTCGGGAGAACGGCACCCTCGGGCGCACCAAATCTCCGATTCGCCCGAGCCTCCCCGGGAGAGCTCGGGAGAGCGGCACCCTCGGCGCCCCGAATCTCCGATTCGCCCGAGCCCCGCCGAGCTAAACCGAGCTACGCCGAGCTCCGCCGAGCTACCCCCGACCACCGCCGAGCCACGCAGAGCTACGCCAACTCCGGCAACTCTCTGGGAACCAGCATCGAACACCTGGTGGGCGACCCTCGGGTCTGTGTTCTGTTGAGGCGCCACATGCCGCACTACTGGACCCGCGCGCCACGTAGACCAATCCCGAGCTGCCCCTGATTAACCGACCAATTTTCCCATTTTCAGAAAATAGGATAATCTTCGGAAATTCATAACTTATTCATACGAAGTCCAAAAATTGCGCACCATATATCAAAATTCTCAGAAAAATGAGATCTACAATCTAAGACTGTGATTGTGTGCATTTGGCTCTTTATTTTATTGGATTTTTCTGAAATACTCTATAGGAGTCGCTGACGCGACTATTTCGTGTTCGATTTCAGAGCCGGAGGAGGATCTGACTAAGGAAGACGACCACGAGTACTTTCAGGAGCTAGGAGACGACTACGAAGGTGCCACGTCCCACCAAATCCTTAGATCCTAATTACGCATTGCAAATAACATTGTTGCTATTGCTTTATGATTATGTATGGATTGGTTGCATGGTAGTATATTTGAATTCCCTGCCTTGATAAGACTTTACCCTGCTATCCGCTGCTAGGTTAGCTGCTTGCTTAATTTACTGTTACTCTACTTTCTACTTGCTATATGCTATGTGGTGGAATTGGGACGGCGTATAACTGAATATAACCACTGGGAGAGAGTGCTGTGTGCGTCTTGGGTGCGTGGTAAGGGTTGATGTCGACCAAGTGGGATGTGAGACGAGCCCATGGGGCAAGTCGTGCCGGGGGTGCAACCTGGGCATCCCCAAGCGAGATACCTGTGGCGGGTAAAGTTGTTGAGGAGGTTCCGGGTGGGATAGCCTTGGTGGTTTGAAGCCCGTGGACGGAGGTGCTGTGATGGCACGGGGAGAGTATCCCCTAAGTGGAGATGCCTGCTTGGTCAAACCTAGGATGGACTAGTTTCAGGTTTATGGGAATCCTTTTCTACTCACTCGCTTCTGATGGGCGGGAGACGGCTGGACTACTTGGTAGGACGGTGCCACTACTGCTAGGTTGAAAGGTGATAAGGGTGGGCGGAGACGGTCGATGGGTTCCCGTTCCGTTCTAGATGCACAGTACCACTGGATGGGCCCTGGTACTGTGTCTCCCAGTCTCAGCATAACGGTGTAGGATCCGGAATATCCCAGGGCTGAAGTGGTAGGGTGGCATCGACCTAGGCAAGCAAGCACCCGGAATTCTGTCTAGGTGTTTGCGCAACACCTATGATGGCTAATCTTATGGGTAGTGAAACCTCTGCAGAGTGTACGGTTGATCGATCGATACATATGCCAACCTGTTGGCTATGAACCTTTCCTGTGAAGTTTCTACTAGTGTAGTGAGTGTTCTCTTCTCCCCCTGGATAACATTTTTCCGGCAGTGTACCCGTTGTGGTAGTGTGCCGCTGAGATAGGCCCGAGAGGGAGTTGGGCCTGTCGAATGAGAGTGAGGTGTGGGTATGTGAGGTGTGGTGATGGGAAAAGGGATGATGATGTTAACTGGTGATAAAACTTGACTAATTAAACATTGATTACAGCTGCATAGGAAAACCTCAGCCTATAGGTCTGCTTGTATAGCCTTGCATCCACTTTCCACAAAGCAAATGCTGCATAGGTGGGCTCCGTGGCCAGTACAAATCGTACTGATAAATTTGCTGTCAGGTGACGAGAATGAGTATGACTTCGAGGGAGATGATGATGAGGAATAGGGTCACGTGCTACACTCAAGTTGGCCGTGAAGGATGAATCGCTTCCGCATCTTCTAAAGCTTCTCTGAATGTTGATTCCGCCAATGTGGCGATGTAATAAGTGTTTATGTAAGACTTAATTACTGTGGTATGGATCCTGGTGTCAACTGAGATATGGGTAATTTCATGGATTGTCCCAAACAATCTGTTGAATTACAATTCGAGCCTGTGGATTTCCCTTCGCGAAATCGAGGTCGTTTCATGTTTACTTGTTGCTAGTCTATTTATTGCTACTCATTAATTGTGTTTACTATGATCATGAGAATGGGCTTATTAACTTGTTGCTATTCAATTGCATAAAAGGTGATTAATTAAAAGCAAACAGCTGTTAAACCCGTGTCAACCTTTTGAGCCTCATGAACCCATGCTAGTCTTGTTGAGTACGACTTGTACTTACGCTTGTTTATTTTTCATTACTTGGTTAAAAATCCCGGATGGGTAACAGATGGTGATAGTGATGAGGACTACCCAGAGGACTACTAGACTTGTGCTTCACCAGTCGACGTCCCTGTGCTATGGAGCTACCGCGAGAGTTATCTTTATTTTTCCGCTGTGTAATGACTTTGATATTATTCGCTATGTATTAAACATTGGTTATGATACAATTTATGCAATTTGTTAGCTTATGTGTGTGACTGATCTCTGGGCGCACATAAGATTATGCATCCCATTTTATCCTTAAAATTGGGTGTGACAGATTGGTATCAGATCCAGGTTGACTGTAGGACGCAAGCCTAGTTAGCACTGGATAGCCCTTAGCTTTATTATCTCTTTTACTTGTTATATTAATTTGTTACAAGTTTTTGCTGATATCCTACCCTTGTCCATTGCAAAATTTTGACTTAATCTTAATTCTTGTAGATGGCCAACCTTAAGCGCACTGCCCTACAAGCGTGTCATGCCACCTAAGAGGTACCTGCAGCGCTTCATCTCTGGCGGACGTGTATCCCGACCAGAGGTACCCGTGGAAGACGTACCAGGGGAGGAGCCCCAGCAGGAGGTGCCCGCAGAGGAGCCCAGTGAAGAGCCCTTGGAAGACAGCTCTGAAGACGTACCTATGGAGGACCCTCAGGAAGATGAACCCGAGAAGGTGGAGCCGCAGGGTGACCAGGATTGTGCTGGCGACCCTGATGACGAAGATGATGAAGGCGACTCGGATGACTCCGACGACCCCGATGACGATGGTGACGATGATGGAGACCAAGGTGGAAAACCCTGGGTGGGAATGATTCACTATGATCATCATGGTGATGACTACTACCACCCGCTGCTTCTCGACTTGGTGCGCCGCTTCTACCCCAACGCCTCGGTGCTGTACAAGACGGAGCACTGGAAGCACCCTGACTACGCCGACTACTATGAGACGAGGGTGTACATCAAGGAGGGAAGCCAGGTGAAGAATATCCACTATGCTGTCTCCATTCGACTCTCCAAAGCTGCCGCCATCAAGGATGCCGCACGACAAGCTCTTATGGTGCACCGCCATGAGAATTGGGACATCATCAAGTGGGAGATGCACCGCTACCTTCCCCGCCGACAGAGTGGCCAAGCTAACTGCAGCATCGCTGGTCCACTTGGAGAAGTGAACGCCCGACTCCACGCTGCCTTGGAATGTTTGGCCCAGACCAACACTTTTCTGGACCAGACACTGGATGAGCTGAACACCAGGACTGAAGCTAACTACAAGCTCAGCCGGGCGGTGGACGAGTTGAACAGGCAACTCGGTGTTGGACCCCCTCCGCCATCACCAAGGTGCCCAGCTGAATCGCCGCCAAGGAACCGAGGTGACCATGGAGGTGCTCACACCCGCACCGACATCGACCCATAGAGGAGTTACCCCCAGTTAGTAGCAAAAGACGCTAGTAGCGCAAGTTGAGTCAAGTCGAGTCTAGTTCGTGTCTTGTGAACTTTTGTGCTAGATTGCTTTTTCTTATGAACAATGCTTGATTTGGAGTTTGTAATGAGTGCTGAGATTGTGGACATGTCCGCAAAATCTCTTTATATAGGTTTGAATTAATGCATAATAGTTTGGGTTGATTATCTCAGTTTCCAGCAGTGCTGTTTTTCAGACCTCTTTGCCTTAGTTATTTTTCCTATTTAATCATATACGACCAAAAATCGTGAAATTTTTTTTTTGAAAAACTAGACTTCTGTAGTTTTCTTTGACCGCAAGAATCATCATTAATATCAGTTACGGTTTGGGAGAAACAAATGTCACAATTCAAAGTTTCTGCGCTGTCTGTTACTCTGAAACAGTTTCGAATCAAATCTGTTTTTGATAAACTTAACGATAGAATATGGAGAGATGGTCTGAATAAAAGTTGTAGAGTTTTTCTCATGCTTTCCAACCATGTATAGCATGTCTCTGTTTGACTTCGGGAACTCCAGATATGACTATTTTTCTACTCTGCCGTTGTTGGATCGCGCCCAGAATTTTCTGTTCTAGTCTTTTAAGTGTTATTTTAATGGAAAAAAATTCTAAACCTCACTTCAATGATTTGAACAGCAGATGACCCACACCAAGAGGAACCCAAGGGGTGATGGTACCTCTGAAGAAAATGCTAATCCACCACCACCTCCGCCACAGCCTAATATGGAGGCAACTGATGATGATGCAAACACAGCTGATGCAGCAGATGGCCCAGAACATTCAACTGCTGCAGCGAAGCAATGGCAATGGGAACCCACCTCCACCACCCCGTGACAAGAGAAGCGAATTCTTGAAGGGACGCCCGCCCACCTTCGATCATTCCAATGATCCTCTCCAAGCTGATGATTGGCTGCGTGCAATAGAAAGGCAGCTGGAGATCGCCCAATGCAATGACGTCGAGAAGGTTCTCTATGCATCCGGGCAGTTGCAGGGAGCTGCTCTGAATTGGTGGGAGTCTTTCCGTTTTGGACGTGCCGACCCCATCTCTTGGCAGCAATTCCGTGAGGGGTTTCGCAATCATCATGTGCCTGCAGGGTTGATGAAGCTGAAGAAGAAGGAGTTTCTTTCTCTGAAGCAGGGAGGTATGCTAGTTGCCGAGTACCGTGACAAGTTCATCCAATTGTCGCGGTATGCTCCAAAAGAGGTAGAAGATGATGCCAAGAAGCAAGAGCTCTTCTTGGAGGGACTGAATGATCATCTCCAGTACCAGTTGCTCTCCCACACTTTCGCCAACTTCCAACAGTTGGTGGACAAAGCTTTGATCATCGAGAGCAAGCGCCGTGATATAGATGAGAAGAAGAAGAAGAGGAAGTTTCAAGGGCAGTCGTCTGGAAGCAACAGCCGCTTCCGTAACAACCAGCAGCAGCCTCAGCAACAACAACGTTTCCAGGGACAGTCTGGATTCAAGAACAATTTCCAGAATCAACAACGTTCCCAGAACCAGCAGCGTTCCCAGTACCAGCAACAAGGTGGCAACCAGGCGCCACAACTGACTGCTCCCAACAACATCCCAGTGAAGAATGGTGCCCCCAACAAGTGTTTCCGCTGTGGCAAGGAAGGACACTTGTCCTACAATTGTCCTGAGAAGCAGAATCCCCAAGCCTCCCAGAAGCAGAACAATCAGCAGAGAGTGCCACCTCGCACCGGGAAGGTGAACCATGTGTCGGTTGATACGGCACAGGAGACTCCAGAGGTCATGATGGGTACGTTCAATATCGACTCCATCCCCGCTACAGTTCTTTTTGACTCTGGTGCTTCGCATACTTTCATTTCGCACACATTTGTTAGAAAGCATGGTATTCCCCTTAGTGTCATGAAACATCCTATTATGGTTTCTTCTCCGGGTGGTGTTATGCAAGCTACTCTTCAGTGTCTCCCGATTACTGTCTCATTAAGGGAGGTAGAATTTGAGATAACCCCTACTGTGCTAAATACTGCCGGAATTGATCTTATCCTGGGTATAGATTGGATGATGAAGAACGACATCAATATAAAGTGCAAGGAGAAGGTCGTGACTATCACTACCCAGAAGGGAGATGAGGTCAGAGTTGAGGTTGTTTTGCAAGTTCAACAGAAAGCCACAGTACATCAGCTCAGAGAAGAAGTGCAGCCTGATAACTCAGTGGTAGATGAGTTTGAAGATGTGTTTCCAGATGAGTTGCCAGGTATGCCGCCTGACCGTGACATTGAATTTATCATTGAGTTGTTACCTGGTACTGCACCTATAGCTAAACGTCCATATAGAATGGGAGTTAAAGAATTAGAAGAACTTAAGAAACAAATTAAAGAACTGTCAGAAAAAGGTTTCATTCGTCCTAGTTCTTCACTATGGGGAGCCCCGGTTATTTTTGTTGATAAGAAAGATGGTAGTCAAAGGATGTGTGTGGATTATCGGTCACTGAATGAGGTCACCATTAAGAACAAGTATCCATTGCCTAGAATTGATGACTTATTTGATCAGTTGAGAGGTGCTTGTGTGTTTTCCAAGATTGATCTCCGTTCAGGTTATCATCAGTTGAAGATTCGTGACTCTGACATACCTAAGACTGCATTCACTACTCGGTATGGACTGTATGAGTATACGGTAATGTCCTTTGGTTTGACTAATGCACCTGCCTACTTCATGTATCTGATGAACAAGGTATTCATGGAATTCTTGGATAAGTTTGTTGTGGTGTTCATTGATGATATCTTGATCTACTCCAAGAATGAAGAAGAGCATGCCGAACATCTGACATTGGTTTTGCAGAAGCTCAGGGAACATAAGCTGTATGCCAAGCGAAGTAAGTGCGAGTTCTGGTTGAGAGAAGTTGCTTTTCTAGGACATATTGTGTCCAATGGTGGAATTTCTGTAGACCCAAGCAAGGTGGCAGACGTGTTGAATTGGAAGCCGCCAACTGATGTGACTGGCACTCGTAGTTTTCTTGGTTTAGCAGGTTACTACCGAAGGTTCATTGAAGGATTCTCCAAGCTTGCGAAGCCAATGACTTCCTTGCTAGAGAAGAATGCCAAGTTTGTGTGGTCTGAGAAGTGTCAAGCTAGTTTCGAAGAATTGAAGAAGAGATTGACAACAGCGCCAGTGTTGGTTTTGCCGGACCTAAGTAAGAAGTTCTCTATCTATTGTGATGCTTCCCGCCTAGGTCTTGGTTGTGTACTCATGCAAGAAGGAAGAGTCGTAGTATATGCATCGAGACAGTTGAGGAAGCATGAGTTGAATTATCCTACCCATGATTTGGAGCTAGCAGCTGTGGTTCACGCTCTGAAGTTATGGAGGCATTATCTGATTGGTCATAAGTGCGACATTTATACTGATCATAAGAGCTTGAAGTATATCTTCACCCAGTCAGAGTTGAATTTGAGGCAACGTCATTGGTTGGAATTGATAAAGGACTATGACCACGAAGTGCATTATCATCCAGGCAAAGCAAATGTTGTGGCCGATGCTCTTAGTAGAAAAAGTTATGCTAATGAGATTCGAACAACCACTATTCCAGCAGAGTTGTGTGCAGAGATGGAGCGTCTCAACTTGGGAATAGTGATCAATGCTATTGAGATGGAGGTTGAACCCACACTAGAGCAAGAGATACGAAAGGCTCAGTTGGAAGATGAGAAGCTCAAAGAAATAGCAGAGAACATTGTGGTTGGAAAATCACCCGGATTCAGGCTAGATGAGAATGGAACCTTATGGTTTGGGAAGAGACTCTGTGTACCTGAAGTGAAATCCATCCGAGACGCTATACTGCGTGAAGCTCATGAGTCAGCATATTCTATACACCCAGGAAGTACCAAGATGTATTTGGATCTGAAGGAAAAATATTGGAGGGTTGGACTGAAGCGTGATGTAGCAGAATATGTGGTTATCTGTGATACCTGTCAGAGAGTTAAAGCTGAACACCAGAGGCCTGCAGGATTGCTACAACCACTAAAGATACCTGAGTGGAAGTGGGAAGAAGTTGGTATGGACTTCATAGTTGGATTGCCACGTACTCAGAGAGGTTATGATTCAATCTGGGTAATTGTGGATCGACTGACTAAAGTTGCTCATTTCCTCCCCGTCAAGACCACCTATACCGGAGCAAGACTTGCAGAGTTGTATATGGAAAGGATTGTGTGTCTACATGGAGTTCCAAAGAAGATAGTGTCCGATAGGGGTACGCAGTACACCTCACAGTTTTGGCAACAAGTGCATAGATCATTGGGAACGGTCAAACTGACGGTCAAACTGAACGGATTAATCAGATTTTGGAAGATATGTTGAGAGCTTGTGCTTTACAGTATGGAACGAGTTAGGGATAACAGTCTGCCGTATGCGGAGTTCTCTTATAATAATAGTTACCAAAAAAGTCTCAAGATGGCACCCTTCGAAGCATTGTATGGACGCAAGTGCAGGACACCCTTGTTCTGGAATCAAACTGGAGAAAGTCAAGTGTTTGGACCGTATGTGTTGAGAGACGCAGAGGAGCAAGTCCAGATAATAAGAGAGAACTTGATAATAGCACAATCTAGACAGAAGAGCTATGCGGATACACGGAGAAGAGAACTAGCTTTTAATGTAGGAGACTATGTATATCTTAAAGTATCCCCGATGAGAAGTGTGAAAAGGTTCAACAGCAAAGGAAAATTGGCACCAAGGTATATTGGTCCTTTCAAGATCCTAGAGAGACGTGGAGAAGTGGCATATCAGCTAGAACTTCCGGAAAGTTTGTCCGGTGTGCATGATGTGTTCCACATATCTCAGTTGAGAAAGTGTTTGAGAGTACCGGAAGAGCAGGTTCCTGTCGAGGAAATAGTTTTCAAGGAGGGTCTCACTTATGAGGAACATCCAGTGAAAATTTTGGAAACCGCAGAAAGGGTTACAAGAAGTCGAGTTATAAAGATGTGCAAGGTGCAGTGGCATCGGTACTCTGAGGAAGAAGCTACTTGGGAAAGAGAGGACGATCTCAGAGAAAAGTACCCGGAGTTGTTTGAGTAAGCACCAACTGAATCTCGAGGACGAGATTATTTTTAAGGGGGGTAGAATTGTAACACCCGAAAAATTGCATTCTTTTAAATAGTGGGAATTTATTTAATTATGCAATTAGTTGATCATTCCAATATAGGGAAATAATAATTTTTCTCAAATATAAAATCAAACCTAGGTCATACACATGTATGATGCATTCATGCTGGAGCATTTCTTCTTTGTACTGTTTTAGCTTATTTGAATTTCTCAAATATTTCAAAACCCAATTTGAAAATCCTTTTGGAAAATGAAATTGGAAAATGGAAAAGGAAATAGAGAAGAGCCCTTCCCCTCTCCTTTCTGGCCCCAGCCGGCCCAGGTCTGATGGCCCGAGGCCAGCTCGGCCGACCAGCTCCCTCCCTTCCCCTTACCCCTTCTGACATGACGAGCGGGACCCACGGGCTAGCCCCTTCCTTCTCCACCTCCCTCGCCACGCGAACAGAGACGCCGCTGCCGTGTTCATCCGCCGCGGCCGAGCACGCGCGCGCGAAGCGTCCCTCTGCCGTGACTGCCAGCCCGACCCCAGCGCTCAGTGCTACCGACCTGTGGACCCACAGGACAGCCCCTCCTCTGTTTCCCTCTGCTGCTCGCCGAGAGTCCGACGCAGGCAAGAAAGAAAACGGCCAAAGCCGAGTTCGTCGCCGCGCCGAGAAGTCCGAAGCAGAGAAGAAACGGCCGAAGCCGATTTCTCCGCTCGCCGAGTTTGTTTCAATCTCCGAGATTGATTGTCACACCTCGGGAGTACTTAAGCAGCGCCACACCCCCTCGTAGCCGTCACCTAACCCTAGCCGCCTCTTCTCGCCACCACTGCCGAGCTTCCGCGAGAACCGAGCAGCCGCCGCCGCGAGCAATTAGCTCGATTCGCCACCAATTTCCTCTCGGTAAGCCTTTGAGGAGCTTCGCTGTGATCTTGTGAAGTTCCCGAGCACTTCCCCCTTCGATTTGTGCACTGACACGCCTCCGCCGCCGTTGCAGAGAGCCACCGTCCGCCGGGTCACGCCGCGAGCTATCTCCGAGTCGATTTCCGACCTTCCTATCACCCTAGGTGAGCTTGCGATGCTCTTCCCGATCTATGGGTACCCTTCCCGACCTATTTCATGCACCGAGGGCCGAGTTCACCTTCTTTGGCGGCCCTCCGGCCATGGCGCCACCGTCGGCCTCTGTTTTCCAGCAGAGAGCACCGCTACCCCTCCTCTCTGTTAATCTGATCCGCCGATTTTGAATCGGACGGCCGAAGAGCAGCCCATACCGATTCGACCGGCGTTTTTGCGAATAACCCCCTGTAGTTTTTAATGCTTAGCCCGCAGCCCTTAGCGTATTCAGTAGATTACGTTTGAAGGCGTATTTATTTTCGGTATATATGAAAATGTGTTTTCAGATTTGAATTCAAAATTGTTTCATTTATAATTTCCACGTTTTAGCTCCGATTTGGATGATTCAAATTGCGTTAGATTCATAATTTCATAATCTATCTGATGGTACCACTATTTCATATGTTATTGACTTTTAAAATTCGAGATTATATTTAATCTATTATTATTCTATTATAAATCTTGCAAAATTCATATCTTCCTCGTTTTAAATCCGATTTGCGCAAACTTTATATCGATGTGATCGTAGCAACGCATAGATTTGTTTTATAACCTTTTTAATTTATTTTCTCTCTGTGGTGTACTGTTCTAATGAAAACTCTTATTGTATGCATGATTGCCCCTGTATGCGTGTGTGTTGTTATGATGGATCGAGTATAGACGGTGAGCCATACGTGGATGATCAAGATCAGTACTGCGACAACCCAGATCACCAGGAGTTTGCTGATCAAGGCAAGTATTAGCATGGATCATCCTTGTTGTCCTATTCACCAAATAAATAATTGCATTTGCATGTGTCTTCCTTGTTAACCATAGTTACTTCCTAGTTTTGTTATCCTGTTCCTTGCAACCTATGGGATTATGCATATGGTAGTTGATGCTAGTGCGTTATTGATATCATGATCATGTAAACTGATTAATTGAATATGCAATAAGGATTAAAAGATGCCTTTTTAGCAACATGGAACTAGGGGATTGGAGCATAGTTTTGTGATGCTCCATAACCTTCCCCCTTGGTAATGATCTGTCAGCAAAAGCTGGGACTTATAGTGCAACTATGAGGGCTACATGGCTCTGGTTTTAGTCAAGTATAGGTCCTTTTTCTAGCTTGTTAGAGGTTACCGAAAGGCATGATGGGGCCTGACGACTCGGGTATAGTGCGGCTCCTGTCCGAGTGTGTATAACCTGCGTGACCTTGTGCCACGAAGAAGGAGGGCTCTACATCTGCTTGCCGGGTCCCTAGCGGCCCTAACTTGTTAGACGAAGTATTTTGAAAGACTTCATAGTGAAACCCTGCTCTCTCACCTTGGTAGTGTTATGGGAGTAATTAACCCGAGCAAATGGGAATCACGGCTCATAGTAAAAGTGCACAACCTCTGCAGAGTGTAAAACTGGTATACTAGCCGCGCTCACGGTCATGAGTGGCCCGGAAAACTCACGGAGTAGTTATCTTTCGGGATGATATTTACTTGTTGCTAGTCTATTTATTGCTACTCATTAATTGTGTTTACTATGATCATGAGAATGGGCTTATTAACTTGTTGCTATTCAATTGCATAAAAGGTGATTAATTAAAATCAAACAGCTGTTAAGCCCGTGTCAACCTTTTGAGCCTCATGAACCCATGCTAGTCTTGTTGAGTACGACATGTACTTACGCTTGTTTATTTTTCATTACTTGGTTAAAAATCCCGGATGGGTAACAGATGGTGATAGTGATGAGGACTACCCAGAGGACTACTAGACTTGTGCTTCACCAGTCGACGTCCCTGTGCTATGGAGCTACCGCGAGAGTTATCTTTATTTTTCCGCTGTGTAATGACTTTGATATTATTCGCTATGTATTAAACATTGGTTATGATACAATTTATACAATTTGTTGGCTTATGTGTGTGACTGATCTCTGGGCGCACATAAGATTATGCATCCCATTTTATCCTTAAAATTGGGTGTGACACAGGGCCGTCTCGCCCCGCACACCAGTCCCCGGAGCTAGAGCAGCTCCAGGAACTGGAAGCACAGATGAAGGAGGACCGCCTATGCCTCACTCAGCTGCAAACCGCGCTTGAGCACGACGAGCGGCAAGGCACCGGCGGAGCAGCTCGTCGTCGGGCCCGAGATGTCCAGGCTCGCATCCTCGCCGACAAGGGAGCCGGGACACCAGGAGCCCTGCCTCGGGCAAGCCGCAAGCTCACAGAGGCGGTAATGCTGCTCCGGAGCATGCCTGAGCCCTCCATCGAGGAGGCACGGCAGCTCTGGAACCAGCTCAAAGACCTCCTGGAGGATGCAGCCGTCCTCCAGGCGTAAAGCTCGGCGTCACTCCACCACGGCGCTGAAAGCCACCCACGTGGCGCAACGGCGCGCCACGATCATGAGGCCTCGGTGCATCCTGAGGATCCCAAGGGCCCTATCGGTCCACCAACGGCTGGGCAAGGACGTCGACGTCCGAGCCATCCTTCAAGCCCGCGGTCGGTGAAAGACCGATGGAGCTGCACGAGGCTACCATGTCCATCGGGGCGGGCGCTACGACTCGGACGAGGACCGTGAGCCCTCGCCCGAGCCCTCGGGTCCTCGCGTCTTCAGTGAGGCCATCCGAAGGGCCAGGTTCCCGTCCCGGTTCCGACAACCGGCCAACATAGCCAAATACTCGGGGGAAACTAACCCCGAACTCTGGCTAGCGGATTATCGTCTCGCGTGCCAACTTGGCGGCGCGCAGGATGATCTCATCATCATCCGCAACCTACCCTTGTTCCTCGCCGACTCTGCAAGAGCTTGGTTGGACCATCTTCCCCCGCGTCTGATCTTCGACTGGAGTGATCTAGTCAAGATTTTCATTGGGAACTTCCAGGGCACGTACGTGCACCCTGGCAATTCCTGGGACCTCGGGAGCTACAAACAGAAGCCGGGCGAGTCCCTCAAGGACTACATCCGGCGGTTCTCAAAGCAGTATAACGAGCTGCCCCAGGTCGCCGACTCTGACGTCGTCGGAGCGTTTGCTGCAGGAAATTCCTGCAAAGAGCTTGTTCATGAGCTCGGGCGCCAGACACCAACCAGTGTCTCCAAGCTCATGAAGATAGCAACCAGCTTCGCCTCGGGGACAAGGCGGTAGGAGCCCTCTTCTCCTACCCCAAGGGCAAACGGAAGGAGGAGGCCCCCGAGGGCACCTCTCCCCGAGGCCCGAACAACAAGAAGAAGAAGGGGAAGGGAAAGGCCCCACTCCGCGGTGACTCCCTCGTGGCGGCCACTGAGCCCAAGAGGGAACGACCCCTTCGAGGTTGCTTCGACGACATGCTCAACAAGCCGTGTCCTTATCACCAGGGCCCGGTGCATCACACACTCGGGCAGTGTGTGATGCTCAAGAAGCACGACAGCCGGCAGGCGTTCAAGGACGACACTGGCAAGAAGCACGCCAGGGATCAGGAGGACAAGGGCGGGAAGGACAATGAGTTCCCGCCCATCGACAAATGCCTCATGATCTTTGACGGGCCCGGGACCGCCCCTACGCCCGTGGCAGCGAAAGCGTGAGCGCAGGGAGGTCTACTCCGTCAGACCAGCAACACCACGCTTCCTCGACTGGTACCACGACGCTATCACCTTTAGCCGGGGTGACCACCCGGACTACGTCCCATCACCGGGACGCTATCCACTCGTTGTCGACCCCGTCATCGGCAACACGAGGCTCTCCAAAGTCCTCATGGACGGAGGCAGCGGCCTCAACATTCTTTACACTGAGACCCTCGACTTGATGGGGATCAGTCGCTCGCTCCTCCAGGCCACGACATCCCCGTTCCACGGGATAGTGCCTGGAAAAAAGCGTGCAACCCCTCGGGCAGATCGATTTGCCCGTTTACTTCGGGACTCCTGACAACTTCAGGAAGGAGGTCCTGACATTTGAAGTGGTAGGCTTCCACGGCACCTACCACGCCATCCTCGGGAGGCCATGCTACGCCAAGTTCATGGCGGTCCCGAACTACACCTACCTCAAGCTCAAGATGCCAGGGCCAAAGGGGGTGATTACCTTCGGCGCCTCCTACCAGCACGCGTACCAGTGCGACGTCGAGTGCTGCGAGTACACCGGCGTGCTGATGGAGTCAGAGGCCCTCATGACCGACCTCGAAAGGTTGGAAAGGGAGGTCCCCGACCCCAAGAAGGCCACGGGCACCTTTGAGCCCGCTGAGGGGGTGAAGGAGGAGGTGAAGCAGCGCCTGCGCCGACTCGACGAGGAGAAGCGCCGGGCCATCGGGGAGGAGGTGCAGAAGCTTTTGGCGGCCGGATTCATCAAGGAGGTCTTCCAACCAGAATGGTTAGCAAATCCTATTTTGGTTAAAAAGAAAAATGGAAAATGGAGAATGTGTGTCGATTACACTAGTTTAAATAAAGTTTGTCCTAAGTATCCATTTCCATTACCTCGCATTGACCAAATAGTTGATTCTACTGCTGGCTGTGAATGATTTTGCTTTCTTGATGCTTATTCCGGTTACCATCAGATCCGCATGAAAGAGTCCGACGAATTAGCGACCTCTTTGATTACTCCTTTTGGCACATATTGTTACGTAACCATACCATTTGGCCTCAAAAACGCGGGTGCAACTTACCAGCGTTGCATGCTCAAAGTTTTTGGGGACCTCATCGGGCGAACCGTTGAGGCTTACATGGACGATATAGTGATAAAATCTAGGAAGGCGAGAAGTGCGTTTTTGGGGACCCACGGGGCATGCTCCTCGGGTTCATCGTTTCCGAGCGTGGCATCGACGCCAACCCGGAAAAGATATCGGCCATCACGCAAATGGGTCCGATCCGGAACCTCAAGGGTGTGCAGAAGCTCAGTGGGGTGTCTCGCGGCCTTGAATCGATTCATCTCAAGGCTCGGCCAAAAGGGTCTTCCCTTGTATCGGTTGCTAAAGAAAAACGAGCACTTTACCTGGACCGTCGAGGCCCAGGAAGCCCTCGAAACGCTTAAGGCTCTACTTTCAAAAGCACCGGTTCTTGTGCCTCCTACGAAAGACGAGAGTCTCTTGCTGTATGTCGCTGTTACTAACTAGGTTGTGAGTGTAGCGATCGTCGTAGAGCGGCAAGAAGAAGGACATGCCTTACCGGTGCAGCGGCCGGTCTACTTCATCAGTGAAGTCTTGTCCGAGACCAAGACACGCTACCCTCAGATCCAGAAGCTAGTGTACGCGATCGTCCTTGCTCGACGCAAGTTGCGACACTACTTCGAATCCCATCCCGTGACTGTGGTGTCATCCTTCACCCTCGGGGAGGTGATCCAAAATCGAGAAACGACTAGGAGGATCGCTAAGTGGGCCATCGAGCTCATGGGCGATGGCACCACCTACGCGCCACGCAAAGCCATTAATTCCTAGGTGCTTGCGGACTTCGTGGCAGAGTGGACCGAGACACAGCTACCGCCACTCCCGACCCAAGAAGAATATTGGGTCATGTACTTCGACGGGTCGATGATGAAGACTGATGCTGGCGCAGGCATCGTCTTCATCTCACCCCTCGGGGTCCGGCTCAAGTACCTACTGCGGCTACACTTCACGGCTTTCAACAATGTGGCCGAATACGAAGCTCTGGTCAATAGTCTCCACATCGCCATCGAGCTCAGGATTCGACGCCTCGAGGTCCGAGGCGACTCCCAGCTCGTTTTGCATCAGGTCATGAAGGAGTCGACGTGCCAGAACCCCAGAATGGCCGCCTACTGCAAGCTGGTGCGGTTGCTCAAGGAGAAATTCGACGTCCTCGAGCTCAACCACATCGCACGTTGGTACAACGAAGAAGCCGATGAGTTGGCAAAAATCGTGTCCGAAAGGGCCACGGTCCCGACGGGCGTATTCGCCAATGACCTCCACAAGCCCTCGGTCAGTACCGAACCCTCAGAAGCTGAGGGAAAGAAGACCCCCAAGCCCCCGGGAGAACCCAGACCGTCTCCAAGCCACGCAAGCCCCTCGGGGGCTGCCGACCCTTCCAACAAAGGGGAGTCACCCGAGACCCTGGCTAAGGACGGCGATGAAGCCGAGGCAATGGAGATCGAAGCCAAAATGGACGATGATGAACCGGACTGGCGCGAGCCGCTGGTCAGCTGGCTCGTCCGGGGAGTTTTGCCCTCGGACAAGACCAGAGCGCGACGACTGGCACGCAAAGCCAAGTATTTCACGATGATCGGCGGCAATCTCTATCGACGGAGTCTCTCGGGCGTGCTTCAGCGCTGTATTCCTTTCAGTCAGGGCAAATGCCTGCTTGAAGAGATGCACGCCGGAGCCTGCGGTCACCACGCAGCGCCGAGAACCCCTGGTCGGTAACGCCTTTCGACAACGCTTCTACTGGCCAACCGCCGTGGCCAATGCTACTGAGGTGGTACGCTCCTGCGAGGGGTGCGAGTACTACGCTCGGCAGACTCACCTGCCGGCTCAAGCCCTCCAGATGATCCCACTCACTTGGTCGTTCGCTGTATGGGGACTGGACCTTGTCGGGCCCCTCCAGAAGGCGTTCGGGGGCTTCACCCACTTGCTTGTCGCCATCGACAAGTTCTCGAAGTGGATCGAGGCTCGGCCGATCGCCAAAATCAACTCGGCACAAGCGGTGCTATTCTTCATCGACATCGTCCACCGGTTCGGTGTCCCGAACTCCATCACCGACAACGGCACGCAGTTCACCGGAAAGAAATTTCTGGCCTTCTGCGACGAGTACCACATGCAAGTGGACTGGGCAGCTGTCGCCCACCCGAGAACGAACGGCCAGGTAGAACGTGCCAATGGCATGATTCTCCAAGGCCTTAAGCCGAGGATATTCAACCGATTGAATAAATTCGGCAAGAGGTGGCTGACGGAGCTCCCGGCAGTGATATGGAGTCTACGGACTATGCCAAGCCGAGCCACGGGCTTCACGCCCTTCTTCATGGTGTACGGTGCAGAGGCCGTCCTCCCCACGGATCTGGAGTACGGCGCCCCGAGGGTCCGAGCCTACGATGAACATGGCAATCAAACTGTAACACCCTAGTGTTAGTTACTATTTTCACATTTGTATTTGCATGACATCGAGCATTGATCATGTCATTTCATGCATCATCACCATTTGATTTGAATTACATTCCTTTATATGCTATATGTTTGCTTATATGCTTACATTGCCATAGATGTGTTAGCATGCAAATATGATGCTTGTTTACTATTCTAGATGACATAAACATGTTTGGGTTAACATTTGGAACAATGTTCATGCCGGTGAAATCCCCAAAATACCCCTCTAGCTCATAGTTGACTAGAAAGCCCTCCTAAACCTATTTTGTTTGACCAAACAAGAAAGTTAATTTAGAGACTTTGCATGTCAGAGCACCCTTAATCAAAGTTGTGTAGAATTTTATAAGCAACAAACTTTATTTTTGGGTCAACTCATGAAAATGGGTGTAAGGTAGTCAAAATTGTGAAATTGTGCAGATTTGGGGCTGTTTTGAAGTTGCTGAAATTTGCTAAGTCTAAAGCTGAAAACAGTTTCAAAGTACCTGTGTTCTTCGATCCATATCTCTCAAACCAAGCCAAATCAGTTCAAAGTGTTCTAAAACCAATTACAGATCTCATGTAGCTCTTCAATCCATTGTAAGGAAATTTTTCGTAATACGCACTGGATCGGAAGTTACAGCACCTCAAACATGCGGTGTCAGTCGGACTGCATCGACCGATTCAGTCTGAAATCGGTCAGCGACCGACATGGCCGCCGCAGCGATTCGTCATCAGGTGGCGCCGTACGCCGGCGTTCGCCTGCTGTCGCCCTGCAAAAGCCGAAGGCGACACTCCACCCTGCCCCTGGCCGCTCCATTCGCTCTCTCCCTCTCTCGTTCTCTCGTTTCTCCCTCTCCTCTGCTCCGCCGTCGCCATGGCCGCCGAGGCGATGCCGCGGTGAAATCCGCCACCACCGCACCATCTTCGACCGCTCCATCTCCACCCGAGCTTCGCCATCCTCTACTCTACCTTCCCTACCCATTTCTGGAACCAGCCGAAGCAAGGTATAGCACCTAGAGACCTTCGCCGCCGTGCCATTGCCGGAGCGCCGCCGTGCTTACTGCTCGCCGCGTCAAGCACAATGCCATGGCTGGCTTCCCTCTCTCTTGCTCGTCTAGGTGTCTGCGCCAGTCGTGGATCTAGCCTAGAGGGTTGGTCGGGCCGCTCGAGCCCTGTTTCGGTCGGGACGCCGCTCGCCGGAGTTCCCGTCCGCCACCGTGCCGCCTTGCGCGCTGGTTAGGTCGAGTCGGAGTAGACCAAAGATCGATTCGCGGGCCGTATAGCTTCGTTAGGGTTCCAGGTTCTCGGAACGAGGCTTAGCTTCGCCGGTGAAGGCCGGTAGCGGCCGGCGCGCGCTCGCCGGAGCTCCGCCGTCCGCCATTGCCGCCGTTGAGCTTGCTCCGGTGGTAGTTAGGTCTCGGGAGTTAGCTCATCGAGTTCGTCTCATTCCCAGGAACACGTAGGTGCCCTCGGTGTCGCCAATGACCTCGCCGTCGGCGAGATATCGCCGGTCAGCGCCGGCGGCTCTCCCTCTCTCTCTGACGCGTGGGGCCGGTTTGACCGGGGAGCCCACCGGTCAGTTGCTCTGGTGCGCTTCTGGTGCACTGAACTGGATGTGTGTAGCATTTAGGTCTGGTTTCGTTTTAGAGGAATTAAGAAAATGAATTTCTAGAAATTTTGGTAAACCTTCTAAAATTCATATCTGGAGGTAGGAGTGTCCAAATGAGGTGAACCAAATTTTGTTGGGTTTATATTTCTAAGCTCTATACAGAAAAAATATGAAATATGACTTTGTGGTAACTTTTCTGTGCAGTTATAATTAATTTGTTATATGCTTGTAAACTTGATAAATGCATAACTAATTATAGGAATATGCTAAAAATGTGATTTCACTTGCATTAATCTTGTTTAGAGTAGTAATTGGATCTGGGAAAAATATGTTTGCTGGTTGGTTACTGTTATTCATATGATGTCATGTGTAACATGCCTTTCATGCTATACTCTTGTTAAATTCACCATGGTTGATGGGAATAAGTAATAGCTATGAATATTTTTCATGAGACTTTTTTTGTGATAAAGAAGCTAAGAAAAATAGTAAATCTATTATTTGATACTTTTCACTGTAGTAAGTATTTTCGATTGTTTAAATGGCTGTCTGTTTGTCATTTTTGTGTAGCATGTTATGTCTATCCAAATGACTTGAAATTTTGCCAGTAGCCTAATATTGGTGTGTGTTATCTACTGTAATTTTTCTAGAATTTTCTGGGCACAGCAAATAAAGGGTCCAGTTATAAGCCAGTGCTTGTTTAATTGTTTTTAATTGAGTAATAATTGGTTAGAAGATGTTTTCATGCATTTCTGTGATGCTCCAGCTTGGTAACCTTGCTAGATACTTTGGGGTTGATTTTGTTCATGTGTAGGGCAGTTAGGTCAAATATCTTTGCTTATATGCTTTATTCGTGGTTATTAGTTAAAAGGTGGGGTGGTAGGGAAGTTTGATTCAAATTAATTGTTAGTGCAGGTTGTAGACCTCTTACGTAAGACGAGAAATTATTCTATAGCTTGCTTAAGAAGGGTGAGTATGTGTTATTGTTTAGAGAAGAAATATGCACATACTCAGTAAATGTTTGATAAATTATTTGGATGCTCACATGTTGTCTAATGCATCTCATGACTCAAGTTGTGCATCTCTATATTGCATTCCATGTGCATTCTCAGTTCTCATATATGCATATCATGCATACAGGATCGCCGGGTGGAGTTACACTGCTGTAATTCGATCCGCTGAAGGAAGGAGTACCCCCGGAGATCGAGGTGCCGAAAGCTCCCGAGGCCGAGGAGGAAACTGAACTGCCGGAGTGCACTGACCACCAGCCATCTAACTTCGTGAAAGGCAGGCCCCGGAGCATCCCTAAGCCTCCACCTATCTCTTTTTATATAATGCACCGATCTTTCTTGAATCGTATGATTGTGCACTTAAATATAGGAGTTGAATTGGTACCGTTGCTGCATTTATACCTTGTCCACTTGTCTACTATCCTGGAAATATTATTAGACAAAGGATGGATTCGATCTTATGCTTAGCCATGCTTAGACCGGTAGAAGTCGAGGGATTTCCTGTCCTTCACGAGCATAGGTGGTGACTAATGATGATGGGGATGGATTCCACATGGTTGACTATATGTGCCACCATGCCACAATGATAATGAGAGAATCAAGGCTAGGTAGCGGGGAGCCGCATGACATGGTTGAGGTCATGCTGTCTTCGGTGCTACTTGCGGCCGACTAGGACTGAGGCCACCAGACATCAGTTGAGATTGAAGGACGTCGTCACATGGCTAGCCAGATAAGTCGTTCTGACCGCGAAGCCGAGTAGTTCCTTCTGAGCCGAGAATTGGCGTGACATGGATAGACATATTCTGGAGGTAGGAAGGATGTGCGGAGACACCATTTTGCCATAGTCAGGTCAGGGACCTGCACTTCCTGTGAGTGGGTTTATCTCCGAGAATATGGCCCCCGCCAAGCTCGCGATACAATATGACTTAGAAAGATCTAACGGTGACCCAAGAAGCCACTGATCAGGCTGACAGGGTTTGTGATTGGCATGTTTGCCAGCTGGTACAATCGATTCGAATTGTCATCTCTCCTGGTTAGTGGGAAACTGAACTGATCTTCTGGTGAGGTAGAGGCTAACAACTTGAACATATTGATTATGGTGAGATGAGGTTGATATCTGTGGATATCGAAAATCATATGGTTGTATTGTTTGCTATAATATCAAGTGATTGTTTAGTATAGCTGCAAACCTTAGCTTAATAGCTTAACTGAAATTGAAGCTAAACCTTATCTAAAATTTATAAGTTGAGGAACTACTGTAGCAATGCTTTTTATGCAAAATGTTGCAATCCTCTGAGCTCCACCAAATAAGCCTGCATATCTTTGAGAGTCTTTTTATTTACTTCCTGTCGGGTAAGTCTAGCTGAGTATAATTGAGTACTCAGGGTTTTATTCCCATTGTTGCAGAAGAAGTGGTCTACTATGCTTATTGCAAGAACTGCTTCACCCCCGCGGGCGAAGAAGATTAGACCTGGGGCAAGGTCGTTATCCATCTTTAGCTTCTGTAAGATGCTGTGACATGGTCAGCTGGTGGTACTCGTATGTGAACTACGTTGTTTCAAAACTATGTTGATTTCCGCTACTGTTACATTTATGTAAAAGACTATGCTGTACTCTGATGTTTTATTTCGGTTGTGAACTTATGTATTATTTGATGGGTTGTTGCTGAATTTGTAAGATCCTTGGGGTATGTTCTGTTTAAAATGTTTGAAATCCTTTGAGATATCCGGACTACCGGGTTTATATTGGCTCAAGTGTGACTTGATTGCTACTAAATTGGCGATCGTCGTACTTGTGCTCGTATAAATTGGTCGGTTCTGTGACACAAACGTCCCGCGAAGACGCGCTGGACCAAGTCGACGAAGCTCGGGACATGGCCCTGTTGCACTCGGCCAAATACCAGCAATCCCTACGCAAGTACCATGCTCGGCGCGTCCGAGGCTGAGCCTTCAGCGTAGGCGATTTGGTGCTACGGCTCAGGCAGGACAACAAAGGGCGCCACAAGCTCACTCCGCCGTGGGAAAGACCGTTCATCGTCGCCGAGGTGCTACGCCCCGGCACATACAAGCTCGCGAACGAGAAGGGCGAGGTCTATAGCAACGCTTGGAATATCGAACAGCTACGTCGCTTCTATCCTTAAGATTCCAAGCATTGTACTATTTTGAAAATCTTGAAATCAATGAAAAGACCCGACTTCTACTCTTTTTACATGATTTTTAGATTTTTCATCCGAGCCTACACTCGGGAGTGAAATGACCCTTTATTTCACCGCACAGCAAAAGCGAGGCTCGGCCTAACCTACGGAAAGGCCGACCCTCCCTCAGGGGCTAGGACGGGGGGAACCCCCGGACTTTCCCAAGGTTCAACAATTTTGGAAACGCAAAAAATTTCAAAATTCGTCGAATTCGTTTCTCCCTAAAACACGCTTCTCTCCGGAAATCAAGCATGAACTTATAGAATTCGGAAGAGTGAGGGAAGTCACAGAGAACAGAGCCGGCCGAGTCGAGGAGACCGCTTACGCTCCCAGGCCACAGCATCTCCCCTCGCCACTCCGCGTTCGAAGGCTAACCCGCACTCGGAAGAAAACCTATAAGATCTACGCTCAGCCAAGGGAGGAAGCTCGGGAGGAAACGCCTTAGCCTTTTTTCTAAGGATTCTTTCTACCAAAGTTCCTAGGACGTCGGCTGCGTCTATGCCGCTAAAGCTACGACACCCAAAAAGCGTCCCCCGAGGCTCGATAGCCCGGGCACAAGATCGGCAAGAAAAAACGCCTAAGTAAAAAAGCACGAAACAAAGCGAAACAAACATTCAGCAAATATTTACATAAATATTGAGGCCACTGAATGGCCATATTGTTTGTTTCCTCTCAAGCCACTCACGAAAGGTTACTTTTTACATGGGCACTATGGCCCGCTTCCTCTTGACGGCAGGTTCAGGGGTGGGAGCTCGACCTCGGCTTGGAAGAGGCCCGACAGCGCTTCTCCTTCATCGAATCCTCCAACGCCAGGAGCCTCGGCGTCGTCGGCTTCAAGGAAGCCCTCGCTGACAGGGCCGGCGTCAAAATTCCCGCAGTGGGACTACACGACCGCCAGTGTCTTTTGGACACCCGTCAGAAGGGCCTCCTTGATCCGGCCGCACATGCTGCCGTGGAGTGCCTCCAGTCGGCTACCGGAGCGACATCCCCGAGGGTTCTCCACCGGTGCCGACGGAGTCACACAGTGCCCGCGCGACTGTTCTGCAGGTCCAGGTGTTCGGCCACCTCGCCGTCGTAAGACACCTGCAGAACTGTGGGAGCAAAGCACGGAGATGAGTAAAAGTACAGTGAGCAACCGAGACAAGCAGAATGGAAAAAAATACAACGCTGCGCCTACGGTTAGCCTCTTCCCGAGCCTTCTGTGCCTCCTTCCCGGCCAAGTCCGCCGCGCCGAGCGCCAGGCGCAACGCCTCCCGAGTCTCATCCAGGTCGAGAGTCAAGGCCTTGGCGGCCGAAATCTTCTCGGCGGTGAGCTCTCGGGCGGCGTCGCGCTCCCTCGTCATCGTGGCCAGATCGCTCTCCAACTCCTGCCACTCGTGTCGCCGAGGCAGCGGGTAGGCCCTGCGCCTCCGCGACCTCCCCCTTCAGGATAGTGTTGTCGACACTAACTTCGGCAAGCTTGGAGGTCGCGGCGGCGAGCTCGCCCTGGGCGCGGGCAAGGGCTTTCCCCTTGAGGTCGAGCTACCTCCAGAGCCCGAGCCCGCCACGAAGGAAGCGGGACTTGTCCCGGGAGGTGTGCATGAGGTCCTGGAGAAAAGGAAGAAGCGAAAACGGTAAAAACGATGCTCATATGCAGGAAAAGTTTACGAGACACAGGGATTTACCTGAAGCTGGGCCGGGAGGTCCTTCTTGAGGACGTCGGCGATGGCGCGGAGCCCCGCCGCCGAGCTAAACCCCGAGCTCCTGAACGGCGTCCCACTTGGGGGACCTCGAGGTCGTCCCGAAGCGAGAAGACGGGCGGCGCATGAGGGTCCGCGCAGTCGGCCCACTTGATCCGGGAGGCAGTTAGCTCCCGAGGCTGAGGCTCCCTCAAGGTCAATGCCCTAGGGGCCTTCCTCACGGGCGGGGGGAGCTCCTGCGCTGACGTCCACAGTCGATGACCCCGTGGCAGCAGGCTCCGTGGGGGCGGCATCGGCTGGCGCTCCTGAGGCGTCTCCGGAACCGACGGTCGAGGCCCCAGAAGCCCGTGCTGGCTCCGCCTCCAGGTCGATCACGGGCACGACGACGGTAGCCGCCGCCGAGATAGCCTCCCCCTAGGGAGGAGCCTCGGACGCCATGGACGGACCCGTGGGGGGACGGACTTCCTCGCCCGCCGACCGGGCACTCCCCCCGGCCGTGTCATGGCCCCGCACCTTCAGGACCTTCAGGTGCGACACCTGGAGGTCCGTCCCCGAGCGTTTCCTAAAGCAGAGAAGGAAGAAAGGAGCACTCATGAAAGGATCCCCACTAGAAGGAATTACAGGTAAAGATACTTACCTCGTTTTCGGAATCATCCTCTTCTTCTTCACAGCGCCCACGCTCGGCGAGACGACTGGATGGAGTGGGCTGCACTGGCTACGGAGGAGTGGGCACCAACCCGGCGTCCGGGCCAGCGCCGCCTAGTGACGAGGGCTCCGCCTGGGCGCCGGGGGTCGTCCCGACGTCACCACCCCTCGGCGGGGAAGCTTGAGCCTAGGAAGGGCCCCAGCTCAAGCGCCGGCATCTTGGCACCGGTGGGCTCCGGTTCCGGTGGCGTCTTCCCAGCACTCCCGCCGCCTTCGGTCGCCGCGCCGACCAACCGACGCGTCGGCGGGGAGGGTCCGCCTGAAACAGGGGACTCTCGGTCCCCCTGCTGGAACCTCGGGGCATCTCGGGCGCCGGGCCTGAGCCCGTCCCCGGCCCATCCGGCCGAACCACGCTGCTGATGGCGGGCGGAGCCCCGCCTCCTGATGTCGCCCTGCCAGGAGCCGCATCCTTGGATGCGGTCTCCGGCAGGTTTGCCCGAGGGTTTGGATCACGAACCCCGGCACTTCCTGCCGGCGGACGCTGACAGCGGAGCCTTTCCAGGCTCGTCAGCGCCCACCGCGGGCTGTGTGGCCGCAAGCGGACGGTCAGATTCCATCAAATCAAAGATGAAAAAATCATATTCTTCTTCATCGTCATCGTCGCCGTCATCATCGGTGGGGGTATCCACCTCAAGCTCCCCGGTCTCCCTCAGGCGGCGGCAGCGCTGGGAGGACCCCTCCACCTTCTGCGCCCTCTTCTGCTTCTAGGGCGGTCACCTTGTCCTTCCTCGCCTTCTCCTCCGTGGCCCGGAGGCGGTTCTGGGTTCGCCGCTCTTTGTCCTCCGGGACGGGCGGAAGGGAAGCCATCCCGGTCCTCGAAAGGCCCTACGAAGAATGAAGAAGAAAGGTTAGGAGGAAGATGGGGAAACCAGCGGCCCAATCAAACGAACGACACTTACCAACATCGGGAAGCCCTCGCAGGGATGCATAGGCACCCTGGTTCACCTCCTCCCAGGTGGGATAACCCCCCACCATGTAGCCGATGCGGCGCATGACCTGCGCCTCGCCAAGGTCACGGGACAGCATCGCCGTGCCCTCCCGCTGCGACCCGGTTACCATTTGATGGAGCGCCAGGAAGCGCTCCATCAGAGGTAGCACCGTCCGCATGTGGAAGTTCCCCGCCACGCCGGCCCCTGTAAGGCCCCTTTTGTTCAACTCCTTGAGCACGTCGAAGTACACGTCCAGGTGCTTTGACTCCTTCGACGGGCACCCCCACTCCCATTGGGGAAGGGGAGCCATAAGCGCCCTTCCCGTGAACTTGGGGAAGAGACCCCCATCGTTGTGAAGGTAGAACCAACCACTGTGCCACCCCTTGTTGGAGGAGGGGGCCTTACAGGAGATATAAGACGAAGAGCGGATAATGAGGCCGCACCCCCCACCCCGCGCGCTGGATCTCCCGTGGCTTCCTCGCGCCGACCCACTAGGTGTACCAGTCGACACGGGAAATGCGGCACCACAGGTTCCAGTGCGGGGGCACCCCGAAGTAGCCTTCACACAAGGGCGGCGAAAATCGATGCCTGTGTGATGAAATTTGGGGTGAGGTTGTGGAGGTCCAGCCCATTCTCGAAGAGGATGGCCCAGCAGAAGCGGTGAGCCGAGTCCACGCTCGTGGTAAGCAACGAAGCTCACCACGTACCCCTCGCCAGGGTTCGGCTCCTCGTGGTCGCGCGGCGGCGCGGCCCACGCCGGGTGCTGCGCGTCGGTACGAGGACGCAGCAGCCCCAGAGTGACGAGGCGCTCCAGCTGGGCCTCCGTCACAGTGCTCCTCTGCCACGGCTCCAGCCTGAGGACGCCGACGGCGGCCGCGGTAGCATCGGTGGCGATGGCGTCGGTGGCGACGGCGTCGGTGGCGGCGGCGTCGGTGGCGGCATCGGTGGCAGCGACATCGGCGGCGGCGTCGACAGCGGCGGAGGAGGATTCCATGGCAAGAGAAGGGGGGAAAGGGCTATGGGAAGAATGATGGCCGTGGCAACAATCTCTCTCGAGCAGGCAATGAAGGCGAAAGAGCAGACGACGAAGGTAAGAAAGCGAACGGTCGTGCGAGCGAATGGCTAGGGTAGAAAGAAAAAACCGTAAGTTTTTCTTATAAACTCCACCGGTGGATCGTGGGTGGATACGGAGGATCCGCCGCATTAACTGCGTGGGGCCCGCCATGATCCCCATGCTGCTGCCATCGCCGCGCACGCAAACCGCCTCAACTGAGTAGAACCAGTCGCGTCCGTCAGGCGTCGCGCCTCAAAAGGTGAGCCGAATCATTACAACAGCGCACCTCGATTCCGCCAACATTTTCTCCTTCCCAACGAAGGAACCCCGGGCTTGGACGCCCGTTACGTTCCAGGGGATCGAAGACTGGCCCTCCGTGGCTCGAACAGTCGCCCCAGGGAAACCGAGTTAGGGACAGCTAGTGGATGGGTACACGAAAACGGCCAGTATCCCGACGCCCGAAACGTCACAAGGGACATCCCATGCTGTGTCCAAGTCCCAGCAACGTGTCGGTTACGTAGAATCCCTCCGTGGGAGGCATCAGGCCATCGGGACCCATCGAAGGGACCCGACATCCACTAACTGACCCTCGGGAAACATTTGAAGTGTGCTCAGGCCGCTAGCCGACCCCTAACGAACAGGGCACGGACCTCCACTTGGACCAACCCGTTTGTAGCTCACCGGAAATGCCGACTCGTGCCCCAGCAAGGAAGTCGAGCAGGACCAAACCTTCCTCTTCCCGAAAAAAGAGCGTGAAGGTCGAATTAAAAAAGACAGGGAAGAACCCGACCGATCTCCGATACGAAAACGGAGGCTCGGGAACTTGCCCTGGACCTTGGAAAGACCACCGAACGACCTCCCAACACGATGAGAGGCTCGGGGGCTCCGCTTCCAAGGAAACAACCCCCCTAAATAAATCGAAAAATACCCGAGGACTAACAAACACGATTCTAAGGCTTTGAAGGGATATATCATCCCTCCAAAGCCTCGGGAGCTACACCCGGCGGGTGTGCTCGCGCGCACCCACCGGAAAAAACAACCCATACTTTATCTTTTTGACAGGAAGAACCAGCATGAACGTGTGGAGGAGTGCCATCACTCCGCCACAGGCTCGGGGGCAACTGTCGGGTATCAAAGTTAGGAGTACCCAACTTCGATGCAAAAACGCTCATTCCCAACGCGGCCTGGCCCAAGTAAGGCCAGTGGAAGCCCACGAAGGCCGCGTCTATGGAGGCCTACGATGTCATTGCACTAATGACAGCCAACCCTCGGGAGAGCGGCACCCTCAGCGCCAATTCTCCAATTCGCCCGAGCCTCCCCGGGAGAGCTCGGGAGAGCGGCACCCTCGGCGCCAATTCTCCGATTCGCCCGAGCCTCCCCGGGAGAGCTCGGGAGAGCGGCACCCTCGGCGCCAATTCTCTGATTCACCCGAGCCTTCCCAGGAGAGCTCAGGAGAGCGGCGCCCTCGGCGCCCATTCTCCGGTTCACCCGAGCCTCCCCAGGAGAGCTCGAGAGAGCGGCGCCCTCGGCGCCCATTCTCCGATTCGTCCGAGCTTCCCCATCCCCCTCGAGCGCAATCTCACAAAGGCATCCAAGGCACAGGTGATGTCAGCAGAGCAATCTTGGACCACAAGAGATCTCTCTGACCACTTTACAAGCACTGTCCCGTCAGGCAAGATTCTCGACGCGACTGTGCTTCGCACGCCCCTGACGGCCATACCACCTGTCAGGATTTACCTGGCAGCGGATTTGATAGGCCCACTATGGCCGTCCTCTCCACGGTATGGTCTACGATGCGCCGCCCCAGTTTTCCGTCGGGGTCTACCAACTACGACTGCGACAGTCCGAGCGCCTGACGACGGGCTACGCAAGAACGGAAAAAGCGCCAACTGCACTGTCCAATCGAAAGGACGAGCACGCCTTCCATCCGGGCCCACCTAACCCTCGGGAAGTACTGTCCAAAGGCCGGAAATACGCCCGAGGGGAAATATCACCCTGCTCCATCCCGTCACGCCTCCAGGAGACCCGAGCCTCGGGAGACAACGCCCCGAGACGACTCGCCCTCTTGTCACATCGTGCGGAAGGACAGCCATCAGGTGTGATCCTACGGCATGTCATAATTCGACGACTGTTACTGCCTCGGAACTCACCAAGATCGTGCGAACCACTACGGCCATACCCCAGAGACACAGAGAAAGGACCGTAGCTGACGATAGTCAAACGAGGAACAACAACTCCTCACTGTAACATACGTAGCATTGTAAGCGCTGCCCTTGGCTCTCCCTTGCGACTATAAAAGGGAGAGCAAAGGCCTAGCTTTAGAGGGGAACCCGAGAAGTCCTAAGCTCTCACTCACACATACACACCAACAGCAAACGACTTGCATACACTTAGACACTCACAAGAGACCTGGGAGCACTTCCCTCTCTCGCCTAGCTTGTAACCCCCTACTACAAGCACCCCGGTGCAGGGCAACACGACTCTCCTCTCCACTGGACTGTAGGGCTTGCTTGACCTGAACCAGTATAATCCCTGTGTTCCCCTTTGCACACCATCCGTAACCTCAACCGCAAAACACATATTTACTAGCCGGTGTTAGCCCTGCTAAAACTAGCACCGACAAGTAGCTGAAGGAAGAAGACTGCGGTGCCTGGGTTCACATATTAAAATGGTGATGACATAAAGACTTCGGATCAGTTAAGGGATGAATGCTTCACCTGAATAAAGCTTGAAGGAAGTAGAGCCGATGAGGTGCCCGGTTGATCTATTATGGTGATCTCTTTTCTGGCAGTGGGGATGGCCTCAGCTTGTGTTTCTGCAGTCAGTTGAAGCTCGGAAAGAGAAAAGTGAGTTAGAAATAGAGCAAGCATGACAAGTGTTAACAGCCAAAGAGCCTTACCTGGATGTTCGGGAGATGGTGTTTTCTCTTCTTCAAGTTCGTTCCACGAAGGAAGGCTGTTCGGCTGCATTTTTAGAAGGGGTCATGAAATATTTAGTAAGGAAAGATTGTGTGCTTAAAGATTTGGTTGATACCTGAGTTCCTTCTCCTTCTTACTGGATAGCAATGCTTTCGTCCGTTCCCAGAAGGCCTTCCGCCGTATCTTGGTGGCCTGTTGTCTCTGGATGGGTTTCGGCCTGAATATTTTCAGAAGGTGCCTAGATCGGCTGAATGCTCACCTATTGTATAACCGATTCAGTCAGGTATGCTGAGTAAGTGATGCAGAGAGTATTTCAAGACATCTAAGTACCTGGGCAGGCTTCCTCTTGGATCTCTTCTTGGTGTTCCTCTTTTGAAGACTTGATGAGACTTTTCTTTTTGAAGCCGGAGCAGTTGCTATACTGGCAGGGGCTTTCATCATCTTCTTCAAGGATGGGGCCTGAGAGCCTAGCCTGGCAGTTGGGCAAGAAGGATAATAGCTGATCTGCTCTGGTGGGTTGGATTCTGGGTCCTGCATTAACAGAAGTTAGAACACAGTTTGCAGCCGGTTTGAATGGAATCGGTTAAAGTACTTGCTGCCGAGATAGAGTTAAAACTTGGGTCCAGGGCTCCGCATCTATCATGGATCCCTTGATAGAAAAGATGAGCATGCCATTGTTGCCACCGGTGATCGAAGGTCTCATGGGGACATTGAAATTTGGCTCCAATACTCTACAGTATGAACTGGCAAGTCTGCTCCCAATGAGAAGACCCTGTCAACTTCTAGAATCTCGGTGATTTCATCTCTGGGCCTCAGAAGGATGGAAGCTTGGGGGGCAGTTGGCCGAAGCCCAGTTGTCTTGCTGCAACGTTGGGGTGATAGAATTCATATGAAGGCCAGCTGGGCTCAGTACTGCTAGTGCCGCGAAGATGCTTAAAGTCAACTGACAGTGTGCAGGGCTTTATGATGACATTGAAGATTTCAGTAGCTCCAGCATCAGAACATCCTGTACTAAACCAGAAGGTATAGGGCATTGGAAATTCAACATCATCTGCATATGGGAACCAAATCAAGGTGTCTGGTCCCAAGCCTCTATAGAGTTTCTCAAGTAAGTTCCCTTGATTCATGTTAATAGTGATGGCTGAGGCAGCTTCTTCGAAGTTCTGACAGCCCCTGGTGATCTGGTTGCTGTCCTCTTCTGCATAGTTGATAGAAGGGTAATTGAGGTTGTTGAGGTTAGGCCTGACCATCTTGTGCAAATACAAGTTGAGCCATAGTTGAATCAACCACCAGGGACCTGTTATACACCGTATTTCTTCCCCTTTTAGCAGATAACTGGCAACTCAGTGCATTAATCTGTAAGCAGATCCCAGCAGTATTTTACCTAAGGAGATTGAATTGCCTTGGGCCAATTTTTCTGCAAGGGCTTTGAAGGGATAGGCCGGCCCTAAGGAAGTGCCACAGAAGATGAACCTTTCCAGCCACAAGATCAAGAAGGCTATGTATTCCTTGTCGCTGATGCTGGAGGTCGTTTGCTGATGGGTTTTGATGTAGCCGGTCCAGCCCTTGTACTTGTTCAGTTTGGGGAACTTCTTTTCGCCACCTGAAAGAAGATCCCATAGTTGGAAAGACCCAGTGATTTGAAGGCCAGTCAGCATATGGATATCACCCAAGGTGATGCTCATTGGCCCATCTCCAAATACAAAGGCGTTCAAAGAATTTGACCAAAAGTAACTCGCAGCGATCTAGAGGGGTTCATTCTTTTTCATGTCACACAGAGAAAGGTCAAGGCACTGGCTCAGATTGCGCAGCTCCCAGTCTCCCCTTTTCCTTTCTGAGATGCGGCGGAACCTAATTTCTCCATCCGCTGGGCATGCTTGACCAATTCCTGAAGGGTTGCCTGGACCATGAAGATGCATCCACTAGCGGGCCTCTAAAAGGGATTTGGTTGGTCTCTTGATTGATGAATTCTGCGGGGTTGGAGTCGCCCATCGGGCCCAGGAAGAAAATGGTCGGAGCGTCCCACAGCGGAATCAATATTTTATTTTTCAGGTCCTGAGGCAAATGGATGATAGGTGTGCCAATCGAGTGGGGATTCATGAATGGAAGACAGGTTGGCAAGATTCATACCTCGGGAATCTCGGAAGGAGTCGCCATTGCTTGCGGATTTCTTGAAGACGGTGGGTTGAGGCTGGAGATGCAACAGAGGATTTTTTTCTGAAGCTAGGGTTTCGGTTCGCCGTCAGAGTTTGAAGCGATGAGCGGGAGGTTGCGATTTTAGCTCAAGAGTGGACTGAATCGAGACTCAATGCTACTTTTGGAATAAAACTATTTTATCCTAAAATTGGGGGGCATGTGTTTACGCCAAGATTTGGACTTGAGTGCGGATAACCGATGCCGGATGCAGATAGCCGATTTTCGGGAACAGAGGCCAAGGCAGAGATAGTGGATCGGGTCCCGAAATCGGTTGTCGGCTGGAGGTGAAGACGGTGCGAATAGCCGATTTGATGACGTCAGCATGGATCTTCGGCCAGGAAAGCGATCACGTTCGGAGTCCGTTAAGAAAAGGAAAGATTGGGCTCCAAGTTACCTTTAATCTAGGAAAGTTTGTTAGTTTCCGTATTTATCTTGAGTTGTAACTCGAATAGGACTCTATCAAAGCCCTGGGTATAAATATAAGCCCCGGCCATTGTAAACACGCACATCAATACAACACATCTTTCGGCTCCGGCCAAAACTTAGGAGTAGGAGTAATGTAGATCTCGGCGAGTTCTTTAATCGGGCTGAGTGTCATCCGGTGGACGCAGGCTTGCTTGTAAGTACCGTCATGCCTCGCTAAGCTTTGTCTCTTTAATGTCATCCGGTGGACATGGGAGCATCGTAGATCAGGGTTGATTCTTATTTGATATAAGTTTAGCGTCATTCGGTGGACGTGGGTTTAGATCAAATAAGGGTTAGTTATCGATTCATGCTTGTTTTCTTGTTTAATCTATGTTTAACGTCATCCGGTGGACGAGGGCTTAGGTTAAGCTTGATTATGTGCATGGATTAGTTATCGGCTCTAACGAATTTGGCATCTTAGTTAGGTTCATTAAGTTATCAAGATGCTATTTGTCACTTATTGTTTATTTATTAATATAACATATTTCTGTCCGATCAAGATTGCGTAGTATTGGCCTTAGATCCACATGAAAAATGTCATTTATGTCTCGTTCATGTTTATGTTTTGTTATGATATTGCTTGATTCGATCAGTATTATCGTAATCTTGCTCGTACGTGCTGTGGATGCTTGATAAGAGCCAATCTGAATAAACACAGAGCCGTCGGCCTTCTAGACCAGCTCTGTATTCCTTCTAGATTTGCTTTTGTTTATTTTCAGGAAAATATCTAAACTGGTGCAAAGCCACAGGCCTTCTACACCAGCTTCGTATTAGTACTAGATTTATACTTGAAACTAATCACCGCCAAGTTTTCTGCTTCACGGACCCCGAATCGGCTAATTAGCCGATACGGTTGTGTTTTCTCGAGGAAAAACCAATTAACCGATCGCATTCTACCGATTTCTGCCTGTTTGACGTTCAGACAGTCTGAACTGAATGATTTGACCTGTTTACGGCAATCGATTATGCTTTAATCTGTTACAACTATCTGCATAGATTTGTTTAATGTAGATTGTTCTATTTGATCATGCATATCAATCGGTTATGTATCAGTTCAATATCTGTTTCCATAACAAAACATGCATATATGCGGGAATCGACTCTTTAGTCGATTTCCGATTGAATCGGCTCTCAGAGCCACATAGTTGGAACTACCTGGACACACCGGTTAGTTCCTCCCTGTGATTACTGATTATTATCTTGTCCTTGTCAATTGCAGGTCAAATTGACTGGCACGCTTGAGGGTTATCGGCACTCTCTGACCGGGTTTGAAGTTAGCTGGATCTTGGAAGCTCCGACGCTCTTGAGATCATATCCAGCTTCGCTGGTGTGTTGAGACGCAAGAACCACATTTTGTGCCAACACACTCTTTCTTTTGCTTCCTTGATGGATATTCTGGATATCATCAAATTCCTATCCACCCTGATGATCAGAGCAAGACCACCTTTTCCTGTCCTTATGGAACCTATGCCTACCATAGGATGTCCTTTGGATTGTGTAATGCACCAGCCTCTTTTCAAAGATGCATGATGTCTATTTTTTCTGATATGATTGAAGAAATCATAGAAGTTTTCATGGATGACTTTTCTATTTATAGAAAACTTTTGATGATTGTCTTGAAAACTTAGACAAGGTTTTGCAAAGATGTGAAGAAAAGCACTTAGTCCTTAATTGGAAAAAATGTTATTTTATGGTTAGGGAAGGAATAGTGCTAGGACACCTTGTGTCTGAAAGAGGGATAGAGGTAGACAGAGCTAAAATTGAAGTAATTGAGCAGCTACCTCCTCCTATTAATGTTAAGGGGATTAGAAGTTTGCTTGGTCATACTGGTTTTTATAGACGCTTTATTCAAAACTTTTCACATATTGCTAGACCTCTTACAAACTTGCTAGCCAAGGATGCTCCCTTTGATTTTGATGATGCTTGTATGAAATCTTTTAACACCTTTAAGTGAGCACTCATCTCTACACCGATCATTCAACCCCCTGATTGGTCTTTACCTTTTGAAATTATGTGTGATGCGAGTGATTATGCTGTGGGGGCAGTTTTGGGACAAACTAAAGATAAAAAACATCATGCAATTGCTTATGCTAGTAAAACTCTGACAGGAGCATAACTTAATTATGCAACAACTGAAAAAGAACTCTTGGCTATTGTTTTTGCTATTGACAAGTTTAGATCTTACTTAATAGGAGCTAAAGTGATTGTTTACACTGATCATGCTGCTTTGAAATACTTGCTCACTAAGAAAGATGCTAAACCTAGATTGATAAGATGAATTTTGTTACTCCAAGAATTTGACTTAGAAATAAAAGATAAAAAGGGAGTAGAAAATTCAGTAGCAGATCACTTGTCTAGAATGCATTTTGAGAATATGCAGGAAATGCCCATCGACGACTCGATGAGGGACGATATGCTCTATCGGATCACCCGATCCGACCCCTGCTACGCAAATATTGTGAATTTTATGGTTGCAGGATATGTACCACCAGGGGAAGGACAAAAGAAAGCTCATCTACGAGAGTCGACAATACATGTGGGACCAACCATACCTCTTCAGGATATGTTCAGATGGACTACTCCAGAGATGTGTACCAGCGAAAGAGGGGATCAAGATCATTGAAAGATGCAACTCATCACCATATGGAGGACATTATGGCGCATTTCGTACACATGCAAAGATTTGACCGAGTGGATTCTTTTGGCCCACCATGTATGACGACACGAAAAGCTTTATCCGGAGATGCGGGGCATGCCAACGACATGAAAACATCAATTTAAGAGATGTCAAGCCCCTCGTCAACAACCTCCAAGTAGAGCTCTTCGATGTCTGGGGAATCGACTACATGGGACCATTTCCAAAGTCAAAGCAGTATGAGTACATTTTGGTGGCAGTAGACTACGTCTCAAAATGGGTAGAAGCTATGCCATGCAAAGCTGCAGATTCCAGAAGCTCAAAGAGGATGTTTGAAGAAATAAAATTTCCAAGATTTGGTACCCTAAGGATGGTAATTAGTGATGGAGGATCCTACTTCATCGACAAGAAATTCCAACTATATTTAGCAAAAAGAGGGGTCCGCCACAACATTGCCACTCCATACCATCCTCAGACAAGTGGGCAAGCAGAGACATCAAACAAGCGGATAAAGAATATTCCGTAGAAGATGGTCAACGAAATAGGAACATCATAGAAGGACAGGCTACCAGAAGCACTATGGGCTTCCAGAACAGCCTACAAGACACCAATTGGAATATCACCATACCAACTTGTTTATGGAAAGACCTGTCACTTGGCAGTAGAGCTTGAGTTCAAGGCTCACTGGGCAATCAAGAGATGGAATATGGATCTAGATGCTGCAGAAATAAAAAGGAAGATGCAACTCTCTGAACTAGATGAATGGTGTGAAAAAGCATATCACAACTCCAAGATCTACAAAGAGAGAACAAAGAGATGGCATGACAAAAGGTTGAAGAAGAAGGACTTCGCACCTGGAGATCAGGTATTACTTTTTAATTTCAAGGTGAAGTTATTCGGTCACGGAAAGCTACGAACCAAATGGGAAGGACCATTCAAGGTGATCAACACTTCGTCCCATGGAGCGGTCACACTTCAAACCGATGAAGGTACGTTATTCAAGGTAAATAGTCACTGCCTCAAACTCTTTCTAGAACCAATTAAAGGCCCAGAGGAAATAAATATAATTGAATTTATTAATTTACCAGGTATATTAGGGCCTAAGCCTTCCTTTTGTCTTTTCGCACGGGAAAGTCCGAATTTTGGAAACTAAATATCGCAAGAAAGCCGCACGAAGAGACCGGAGACAAATGGACACGGGGGGTCGCCCGACCCTACAGCCAGGTCGGCCGACCCCTCTCTGACTCCATTCGCCCCGCCTTTTTGTGACATCATCCTTCGGGTGTCTTCCCATATATTTTCCAACTTTCGTTTCTGTTAAGTCATCCGCCGCCGCCGTAAGCTCATAGGGAAAATTTCGAAGCCCTAGCGCCCACCGGGCGACTATATAACCAGCCCCTGCTAGCCTCCTCCCATCTCATCTCATACAACCCATCCTCTTCCTCGTGCCTACAAGCTCTCCTCCAAGACTCCCATGGCCGACAAAAAGATCATCCCCTACGGGATGGATCCAAGCAAGGTTCCCGCCGACGACTCCCAAGCCATCATCCCTACTAGAGCTCCCTGGCCTCTCACCATTGCTCCACCAAACCAGCCTCACAAGCATGAGCAATCCTTTCGTGCTTGTACTAGATCAACCCTTTCATCACCGCCGGAGACCCTCTACTGAAAGACGCACCACGGAAGGAACCGATCGTCAAGCTACCGAAGGATGTCATGCTCCTGCCACCGAAGCCGAACGAGACACTGACGGGGGTGAAGCTCAACAGGGATGGCCATGTCTCATGTGCTAAGTACACCTCTCGCCAAACCTTCAATGGAGTCCGCGCCGAGCCATCCAAGGTCAAGTTCGTGCCACCCAAGGAAGCACCACGGGGAGAGCAACCTCCATGAGAGCATTCGAAGGTCACCACGGTAGAGCTTCAGCAGCAGTTGGCCCAGATGAGACATGAGATAGAGATCATGAAGAACTAGGATAGGCTCCATACTAGAACTATAGCTGATATCAATCTTAGAATTGATCCAAAGGTCGGAAAGTAAAGGGAGTTAGAGATTAAATTTGAGCTTTTCTCCCAGACCAATTCTAGCAAGTATTAGAGTTATGTATCCATAGGGCACCCCTTAGTTTGTTTAGTTCGCTTAGCTCGATTAGTTTGTTTTAATTTGCTTAGTTCATTTTAGTTTGAAAGTCTTGTGTAATAAAAGTGCCCTATTAATAAAAGTCATTTTGAGTCAATATTATCTCGCTTGGATATATTTGTGCTTGTCGCCACTTTGTTATGCATAAGGAAAATAGGAATCAAGTGTGGGGGAGGAGCACGTGATAGAACGATGAACACCGAAGACAGAAGTACACCAAAACAGAAGCAGCCGACGCACAGATCACACACGACGAGACGGGGCACGAACGGTCACCAGGGGTGTCGGCCAACCCCTACCCTAGGTCGGCCGATCCACCCCAGTGCCGCCTCACCGCGAGCTTTGTCCACGGTCAGGTACGCACCCTGAACTTCCTATTTTCTCGTACGCCGCTCACTATTTTGCATTGAATTGAAAATTTTATGGTTAAGCAACTTTAAAACATGAAAGGATTAACTTGAGAAATCTTGACTTAAGGATAGATACACATAACACTTTTCCTGGAAGTCTTGCTGCTGTTGGGAACTTAAAATAGGAACCCCATGTTACTTAAGTTGTTGTGGAATATGACATAGTAAGAATAATGAAAGCTTGATTCTTGATATCTAGTTGTTGGAGAATTTTATTTGTAAAACTTAAAAACAATAGCTATGCTTCTCCTTTGTAGTAAAAGCATTTACCTACCAGAGCCAAAAATAGGATAGAATCAACCTTCCACATTTATTACTTGTTATTGCTTTGAGTTTTGTCAAACCGAGTAACCCTTGTTAAAATTGCTTAAATCCATCCTTTACTCGGGATGAGCAAAGATCTAGTGTGTGCGAGCTTGTTGACGGTAGTTATTGTATGATTTTACCCGTCAACTAATCATGAAAAAGGATACAAATCAGAATCAACACTTAGAATAGGGTTTAAACTGACAGAATTTCACGAGTTTTGGTGAATCTGTGTTTTTCCAGGGACTATACAGGAATAGAACCAAAGAGGAACCCACACCATAGAGAAAAATACCGAGTTACGCCACGGCAGGAGATCAAGAACATTCTAGAGAACATCAGAGACATGCCTGCCAAAGCGAGGCCCGAATGTCAGAGAGAGAGGGTCGGCCGACGCACTGACAAGGTCGGCCGACCTCCCAGAGAGTCTGTTTCGCCTGCGCTTCGACGTGGACCCACATCCCGAAATTTTACGCAATCTACACCATCCGTCGAAGTCGGTTTGATCCAAGGGCTACGGTTCATCCCACCAGCCTATATAAGGACCCCCAGACCCCCCAGGGTTTCATATGATCTAGAGAGAAATCAATCCAGGGTTTCAGAATTCCACCGACATATCTCAAATAGAGTAGAAACCCAAGATAGGATCTACAGCCAAGCATCAAGTAGAAGATTAGCCTTGTAGTCTCTCCATATTAGGGCTATTCTTGTTCTAGAAGTGGTGTGGTAGTAGAGCTGGAGATAGTTGGAGGAGTTGCCGTCCGGTCGGTGACTGCTCTACGACTTGTACCAGCGGATTCAAGTCCTTCTTTGGGGCTTGTTTCTGAAGATTTCTTCGGAGTTCAACTTCTAATCCAAGTGAGTAACGTTGCTATTATTGTTCTTGAGTTTTATGATTCTTTTGAGTGCTTTAGTCTTGGTAGCTCCTTGATTGAAGTACTTATTTATAGTTTAAGCGTGGTGCTTAGATTATATTTACTCGTAAATGCCCTATACTGTCCGGATCGGTGGTAGATCGCGAGAGTGACCTAGCCTTGTTGAGTCTTACACAGTCTACCTCCCGTCAGTAAGATCGTAGGATTCCATTACTAGGGAACTTACCCTTTGTTGGTGTGTTCCTATAGTAACTCCCCTTTCAGAACAATCATATCATATCTTGTGAGGATTAGAACTAAAAGCCTTAGCAATCTCCTATATCACCTATTTTCTCCGTCCTTGATAGCAGCTCATGGGTTAAGTCTAGATTCTAGTCATCCCGTTTTCCTTATGGTAAAATATAAATAACTGATACCTGGAATACTTCCGGGTGAAGTGCTACATCGGTATCTATCCGCTTGCAGATAATCCTAGTGTTTATTTGTTTGAGTTATCTTATACCAACAACAAGCAGGTGGGTGAAGCCCTCGGGCGCCTTTTTGAGGGGCCCGACAAGGTTCAGTCCTCACACGGCAAAGGGCCAAGTGATGGGGATCGTCTAGAGAGCTTGGGCTGGTAGGTGAGTTTGCCGAACGTAGTATTGGCACCCTTCGCAGGAGCATACTACCTCAGTAGCGTCGGCCACGGCAGTTGGCCAGTAGAAACCTTGACGGAAGGCGTTGCCGACTAGCGTCCTCGGCATGGCGTGGTGGCCGCAGGCTCCAGCGTGTATCTCCTTGACCAGACGCTTGCCTTGACTGAAGGGGATGCAGTGCTGCAAGACGCCCGAGGGACTACGCCGGTAAAGTTCGTCGTCGATCATTGTGAAGGACTTGGCTCTACGCACCAACCGCCGAGCCTTGGTTTTGTCCGAGGTCAAGATCCCTTGGACGAGCCAACTGACTAGCGGCTCGCGCCAATCCAGCTCGTCGTCGTCCATCTTAGCCTCGATCTCCATGGCCTCGGCTTCGTTGTCGGCTTTGGCCTCGGGCTCGGGTAGCTCCTCTTCGCCAGAGGGGCCGTCAGCCCCCGAGGGACTTCCGGGGTTCGGAGATGCTTCGAGCCCTCCTGGGGGATCGGGGATTTTGTTCCCCTTGCCTCCCTGAGGGTTCAATGTTTACCGAAGGCTTATGCAGATCGTTGGCAAACACACCTGTCGGGACCGAGGCCCTTTCAGACGCAATTTTTGCCAGTTCGTCGGCCTCTTCGTTGTATCTGTGCGCAACATGGTTGAGCTCGAGGCCGTCGAATTTTTCCACAAGCAGCCGGACTAGCTTGCAGTAGGCGGCCATCTTGGGGTTGTGGCATGTCGACTCTTTCATCATCTGGTCCACGATGAGCTGTGAATCCCCTCGAACCTCGAGGTGCTTAATTCCCAGTTCAACGGCGATGTGGAGTTTATCGACGAGAACCTCGTACTCAGCCACATTATTGGAAGCTGCGAAGTGCAGCCGTAGGAGATACTTGAGCCGGACCCCGAGAGGTGAGACAAAGACTATGCCTGCGCCAGCACTTGTCTTCATCATTGACCCATCGAAGTACATGACCCAGTACTCCTCTTGGGAGGGGACCGGTGGCAGCTGCGTCTCGGTCCACCCTGCCACGAAATCGGCTAATGCCTGGGACTTGATCGCTTTGCGGGGCGCGTAGGTGATGCCGTCACCCATGAGCTCGATTGCCCACTTGGCGATTCTTCCTGTCGTTTCTCGATTCTAGATCACCTGCCCGTGGGGAAAGGATGATACCACGGTCATGGGGTGGGACTCGAAGTAATGCCACAGCTTGCGCCGAGCGAGGACGATCGCATACACCAGCTTCTGGATCTATGGGTAGCGCACCTTGGTTTCGAACAAGACTTCGCTAATGAATTAGACCAGCAGTGCGTGCCCTTCCTCTCGTCGTTCTATGATGATTGCTGCGCTCACAACTTGGTTAGTGGCGGCGACGTATAGCAGGAGGTCCTCCCTCTTTGGTGGGCGGCACAAGGACCGGTGCTTCTGAAAGCAGAGCCTTAAGCTTGTCGAGGGCTTCCTGGGCCTCGGGTGTCCAGGTGAAGTGCTCTGTTTTCTTCAGCAACCGATACAGAGGCAGCCCCTTTTTGCCGAGTCGTGAGATGAATCGGCTTAGGGCCGCGAGGCGCCCCATCAGCTTCTGTACGCCTTTGAGGTTGCGAATCGGCCCCATTCGCGTGAAGGCCGATATCTTTTCTGGGTTGGCTTCGATGCCATGCTCGGAAACGATGAACCCGAGGAGCATGCCTCGGGGGACCCCGAAGACGCACTTCTCGGGGTTAAATTTTATCTTTCTTCTCTTGAGGCATTCGAACGCCTCTTCTAGGTCGGCTACCAGGTCGTTCGCCTTCCTAGATTTGATCACAATATCGTCTACGTAAGCCTCAACGGTCCGCCTGATGAGGTCTCCAAAAACTTTGAGCATGCAAAGTTGGTAAGTCACACTCGCGTTTTTAAGGCCAAACGGCATGGTTACGTAGCAATATGTGCCAAAGGGGGTGATGAAAGAAGATCGCTAACTCGTCGGACTCTTTTATACGAATTTGATGGTAACCGGAATATGCATCAAGAAAACAAAGTCGTTCACAACCAGCAGTGGGGTCAACTATTTCATCTATGCGGGTAATGGAAATGGGTACTTGGGGCAAGCTTTATTTAAACTAGTGTAATCTACACACATTCTCCATTTACCATTTTTCTTCTTAACTATGACAGGATTAGGTAACCACTCTGGATGGAAGACCTCCTTGATGAATCCGGCCACCAAAAGCTTCTGCACCTCCTCCCCGATGGCCCGGCGCTTTTCTTCATCGAATCGGCACAGGCGCTGCTTCACCGGCTTGACCCGGCCCGGATGTCCAAGGAGTGCTTGGCGACCTCCCTCGGGATGCCTGGCATGTCCCGAGTGACTCCAAGCAAACACGTCGGCATGCTTGTGGAGGAAGTCGATGAGCATGGCTTTCTATTTCGGGTTGAGGGTGGCGCTGATCTTCAGCATCTTGCCGCTGGAGGAGCCAGGGTCGAGGGGCACCTCCTTTACCCCCCCTCGATGGGTCAAAGGTGCCCGTGGCCTTCTTGGGGTCGGGGGCCTCCTTCGCCAGCTCCTCGAGGTTAGCGATGAGGGCCTCGGATTCTACCGGCGCGTTGGCGTATTCCCAACACTCCACATCGCACTGGTAGGCGTGCTGGTAGGAGACGCCGACGGTGATGATCCCCTTGGGCCCCGGCATCTTCAGCTTGAGGTAGGTGTAGTTCGGGACCGCCATGAACTTGGCGTAGCATGGCCTCCTGAGGATGGCATGGTAAGTGCCAAGGAATCCTACCACTTCAAACGTGAGGGTCTCCTTCCTGAAGTAGTCAGGAGTCCCAAAGTAGATGGGCAAGTCGATCTGCCCGAGGGGTTGTACGCTCTTCCCGGGCACTATCCCGTGGAACGGGGATGTCGCGGCCCGAAGAAGGGATCGGCTGATCCCCATCGAGTCTAGGGTTTCAGCGTATAGAATGTTGAGGCCGCTGCCTCCATCCATGAGGACCATGGTGAGCCGCGTGTTGCCGACGACAGGGTCGACAACGAGCGGGTAACCTCCCAGCGACGGGACGTGATCCGGGTGATTATCCTGGCTGAAAGTGATGGCGTCGAGGGACCAGTCGAGGAAGCGCGGTGTCACTGGCCCGACGGTGTAGACTTCCTGATGCTCGTGCTTTCGTTGACGCGACAGTCGGTGCGATTCCGGGCCCGCCGAAGATCATGAGGCACTTGTCGACGGGTGGGAACTCGTCGTCCTTCCCACCCTTGATCTCCTTGTCCTCCACGGGCTTCTTCCCGGCGTCACCTCTGAACGCCTGCCACCCGTAGTGCTTCTTGAGCATCACACACTCCCTGAGTGTGTGGTTTACCGAGCCCATGTGGTAAGGGCACAGCTTGGTGAGCATCTCGTCGAAGCGGCCACGGGGTGGTTGGGATCCCTTGGGATCGACGGCAGCCACAAGGGGGTCGCTACGGAGGGGCACCTTCCCCTTCCCCTTTTTCTTTTTGCTGCTGGGGGCTCGGGAAGAGGTGCCCTTGGGGTCGGAGAAGAGGGCTCCCACCGCCTCATCGCCCGAGGCGAAGCTGGTGGCAAGCCTCATGAGCTCGGAGATGCAGGGGGGGGGGGGTCTGGCGCCCCAGCTCATGGACGAGCTCTTTGCAGGTCGTAGGTCGTCCCTGCAGCGAAAGCTCCAACGACGTCGGAGTCGGTGACCTGGGGCAGCTCGTTATACTGCTTGGAGAATCACCGGATGTAGTCCCTCAGGGACTCTCCCGGCCACTGCTTGCAGCTCCGGAGGTCCCAGGAGTTTTCAGGGCGCACGTAAGTGCCCTGGAAGTTTCCCACGAAGATCCTGACCAGGTCGCTCTAGTCAAATATCTGCCACGGGGGCAGGTGTTCCAACCAGGCTCTAGCAGAGTCGGCCAAGAACAGCGGGAGGTTGCGGATGATGATGAGATCATCCTATGCGCCGCCCAGCTGGGACGCAAGACGATAATCCGCTAGCCAAAGCCCATGGTTCGTTTCCCCCTGAGTACTTGGCGATGTTGACCGGTTGTCGGAACTGGGGTGGAAACTCAGCCCTCTGGATAGCCTCGCTGAAGACGCGAGGACCCGGTGGCTCGGGCGAGGGCGCGCGGTCCTCATCGATAGGTGTATAAGTGCTTGGTAGGAGATAACTCTGATTTCTGCTCTTATTCAGGTCACTGCCCAGTTAGAACGATATTATTCAAAGCTTACCGGTTGTTCAAACTAGATAGTCACTAGCTATTTCCGTATTCTTGATATTCTCTGAATTGATTGTGTTATTGGGTTAAGAATCAATAGACTTAGTTAGTATCACCTACTGTTCCTTTGGTTTCGATATTAAAACCGGAATTGTCTGGTGAAGTGCTACATTGGTATTCTATCTGTGCCCTTGCGGATACTTTGGTAATAATAATATTTAATAGAGTGCGGTTAATTTATACCAACAAACATTTCTGGCGCCGTTTCGGGGAACCGTTTGCTGATCTTGACTATAGTTTTTCTTAATCTTGTATTATACTTTTATCTTTTATCTTTTACCTTTTTAAATATGGAACCTATATCCCAACTTTTATATCAATACGGAGCACCATCGGGATCGTATCTCCAGCCAAAAGAATCATCTAAACCTATTACATCATCTGGCTATGAGCTACGCCCGGGATTAATTAAGTTAGTTCAGGAACACATTTTTTCTGGTAGTTCTAGCGAAAACCACTATTCCCATTTAGCTGATTTTGAGCAGACATGTGCATGTCTGCATATTAAGGGCATGGCAGATGAGACTTTAAGATGGAAACTTTTTTCGTTTTCATTAACGGGAAAAGCAAAGAAATGGTATAATCACCATGTTAGGAGTAGTCAAGAAGATTGGGAAGTATTGTGTGCTAATTTTTGTCTTAAATTTTTCCCTATCGAAAAAGTCGCTAAACTTCGTTTTGAAATTATTGAATTTAAACAATTAGATAATAAATCATTAGGCAAGGCTTGGGAACGCTTTGATGGATTTATAAATTCTGGATTTAATCTTGCTTTACCAGAACCTATGCTTTTGTAACAATTCTTTTTAGGCTTCAATGATAAAAATAATGAATACCTTAATTTGGCCGCAGGTGGAGCATTAATGCATATCACTGCTACACATGCTAAAACTATTCTTACTAATATCTTAAATGATCTCCCTGAAGAAAAAGAAGAGTTGTTAGAGGATGAATTTTTGTTACCTAATTCCAAATTTTTGTCTGATTCATCTCAACCTTTACCTGAACTATCTAATGATAAGGAGATAACTCCTATTTCTGATTTTATGCTTGAATTTTAGGATAAACTTTTTGATGATTATAGAAATACCTCATATTATCATAAAATTATAAAACCCCAAGAGTCTATGAATTTTAAAAATTTTAATGTTTCATATCCTGCAGATTTAAAATTCCTTAGAGAAATAACAAGAGAATTGATTTTTGTTATGAGTAATGAGTGGTTGATAGAATCTGAACTTTCAAATGATATAATTCGTTTAAATTCTTCTGTCATTACTATTAAATGTCAAATTAATGCATATCCTTTCGATGCCTTTTACAACCCAATAGTAAGTGTCAATATTATCTCTCTTACATTTGCTGAAAAATTCTTGAAAGATATGCCATTCATTTCTACGAACAAATTATTAAAAAGTCATTCAGGACATATTATTCCTAATTCAAGAGTTTTATGTGCTCTTCCTATTGTGATTAATGAATTCTGAATTTTGTTGAAATTTTATATCTTTGATGTTTGGGATTTCAATGTGATAATTGGATTACCAATAGAAAAACTTTTACGAGAAGGTTGTACGAGCAATTTAGATATTAAACTCGGGAAAGGAGTTAATCTCTCTGTGCCTATAACACATGCATTAAAAGCTAAGGCAGAGTCACTTCCTGAGTTAAATCCAATAGAAGAGGTTAAGGTTGTGTCATTTGAAAAGTTTATTGAACCTGATTTAAAAGATGATACTCAGTTCTTCATTAGTGAAGAGGAGGAGGATTCTGTTGATCCTGAACCTCTAGATGAATTATTAGAGCCACCTAAGCCTTCTATTGAGCTTAAATAACTATCTTCTGGTCCTAAATATGTTTTTCTGGATAATGATCAAAATTCTCCTGTAATTATAAGTGATAAACTTTCTAATGAGGAATCTTTTAGATTAATAACTGTCTTAGAAAAACATCGTGCTGCTTTTGGTTATTCACTCCAAGACCTTAAGGGGATTAGTCCTGTTTTGTGCACCCATCGCATTCCAACCAACCAGAAATTACACCTTCTAGAGAGCCCCAGCGTAGGCTTCAAAATGCGATGAGGGAAGTTGTTAAGAAAGAGGTCTTAAAACTTTTACATGCTGGGATTATTTGTCATGCACCTGCATAGTGAGTGGGTAAGCCCTGTTCAAGTTATACCTAAAAAGGGTGGAATGACCGTAGTTCAAAATGATAAAAATGAATTAATACCCTAGAGAACTATCACTGAATGGCGAATGTGCATAGATAATAGAAAACTTAATAAAGCAACAAAGAAAGATCATTTTCCGCTATCCTTCATTGATGAGATGTTAGAGCGTCTAGCGAATAATTCTTTCTTTTGTTTTCTTGATAGTTATTCTGGATATCACCAAATTCCTATCCACCCCGATGATCAAAGTAAAACCACTTTTATATGTCCTTATGGAACTTATTATTATCGTAGAATGTCTTTTAGATTATGTAATGCACCAGCTTCTTTTTAAAGATGTATGGTGTCTATATTTTCTGAAATGATAGAAAAAATTATGGAAGTTTTTATGGATGATTTTTCAGTTTATGGAAAAACTTTTGATAATTGTCTAGAAAATTTAGATAAGGTTTTGTAAAGATGTGAAGAAAAGCACTTAGTATTTAATTGGGAAAAATGTCATTTCATGGTTAGAAAAGGAATAGTGCTAGGACACCTAGTGTCAGAAAAGGTATAGAGGTAGACAAGGCAAAAATTGAAGTAATTGAACAACTACCTCCCCCTGTTAATATAAAAGGAATCCGAAGTTTTCTTGGTCATTGTGGTTTTTATCATAGATTTATAAAAGATTTTTCAGATATTGCTAGACCACTAACTAACTTATTAGGTAAGGATGTTCCTTTTGAATTTGATGATGCATGTTTAAAATCTTTTAATATTCTTAAAGAAGCACTTACATCAGCACCAATCACTCAACCCCCTGATTGGTCTTTACTTTTGAAATTATGTGTGATGCTAGCGATTATGCTGTAGGGGCAGTATTAGGACAAAGAATAAGAAGCATCATGCAATTGCTTATGCTAGTAAAACTGACAAGAGCACAAGTAAATTATGCAACAACTGAGAAAGAACTCCTGGCTGTTGTTTTTGCTATTGATAAATTCAGATCTTACTTAGTAGGAGCAAAAGTAATTGTCTATTCTGATCATACTGCATTAAAATATTTTCTCACTAAGAAAGATGCTAAACCATGTTTGATAAGATAGATTCTGTTACTTCAAGAATTTAACTTAGAAATTAAAGATAGAAAAGGAATAGAAAATCCAGTTGCTGATCACTTATCTAAAATACATTTTGAGAAACCTCAGGAACTAACTATTAATGACTCATTAAGAGATGACATGTTGTTTAAAGTGACCAAGTCAGACCCTTGGTACACGAATATTGTCAACTTTATGGTTACAGGTTATGTATCACCAGGGGAAATAAAAAGAAGCTCATTTATGAAAGTCGTCTCCACATATGGGATCCACCATACCTCTTCAGAATCTGTTCAGATGGGTTACTTAAAAGATGTGTACCAGTAGAAGAAGGCATGCAGATCATTCAGAAATGCCATGCATCACCATATCTAGGTCATTATGGGCATTCCGCACTCATACTAAGATCTGGCAGAGTGGGTTCTTTTGGCCAACTATGTATGAAGACACCAAAGATTTTGACGAAGATGTGGATCATGTTAGAGGCACAAAAATATCAATGCAAAAGATGCTATGCCACTCACCAACAATCTCCAGATCAAGCTATTTAATGTCTGAGGAATTGATTACATGGGATCATTTGTGAAATCAAGAAATTATGAATACATTCTGGTGGCAGTTGATTATGTATCCAAGTGGGTAGAAGCTATGCCATGCATGAATGCTGATTCCAAACATTCAAAGAAGATGTTCGAAAAAATTATATTTCCAAGGTTTGGGAACACCAAGGATGGTCATTAGTGACGGAGGAACATATTTCACTGATAAGAAGTTTCACCGATACTTACAAGCTCATGAAATCCGTCCTAATGTTGCTACTCCATACCATCCTCAGACAAGTAGCCAGGAAGAAACATCAAACAAACAGATCAAGAATATTCTACAGAAAACAGTAAATGAGATGGGTACTGCATGGAAGGATCGATTACCCGAAGCACTTTGGGCATGTCAGACTGCCTACAAGGCACCCTTGGGCATGTCACCTTATCAGTTAGTGTATGGTAAGACCTGTCATTTACCAGTGGAACTAGAGCATAAGGATCACTGGGACATTAAGAGATGGAATATAGAATTTGAAGCTGCAGGAGAAAAGAGGAAGATGCAATTATCAAAATTAGAAGAACGGAGAGAAAAGGCTTATCACAATTCAAAGATTTACAAAGAAAGAACAAAAAGATGGCATGACAAGAGGATCAAGAAGAAGGAGTTTGCACCAGGAGATAAGGTATTACTTTTTAATTCCAGGTTTAAATTATTCGGGCTTGGAAAGCTACGAAGCAAATGGGAAGGACCATTTACGATTGTGAACGCATCGCCACATGGAGTGATAACTCTACAATCACACGAAGGTACGTTATTCAAGGTAAATTGTCACCAACTTAAATTATTTTTAGAGCCATTTAATTCAGAAGTTGTTGACGGGCTGGACTTTGTCCAATTACCAACTTTTTAGCCCCGTCATCGTCCATTACGAAAAATTATTACGCATCATAATTAATAGGAAGTAGATAAAGTCTAGAGGCATCACGAGCACGGCCACCACGAGAGGCCACCCTGTGGGGCCGGCCGGCGCCCCCCTGTCCCCCCTCGTCCCGTTTTTCGTTTCCTTTTCTTTCTACATCCTTCCTAAAAACTTTCACGTAGATTCCCGACGCGTGCAGATATTCTTTCGTACGAAGCCTGTAGAACCTAGATTTGACCTTATCCTGTCTCCTGAAAACCCATATAAATACGCACCCATACCGCCCTCAATTGCAGCCCATCAGCAGCTGTCTCTCTCTTTCCTCCAAAGAAACTTTCTAGTTTAGATCTAGCAGCAATGGCAGACAAAGCGGTCGTTGGCGCTGACTCCGGCAAGATCCAAGGCGACGACTCGAAGGCCATCGTCCTCGCGCAGCCGAAGCCTCTCGCCATCATGCCACCGAAGCACCTCGCTACGGTACCTCCGAAATACAAGCAAGTCTACTACACGTAAGCTCAGCCTGCTCTGCCATCACCACCCGCAAGGCTACTGCTAGAAGACGGTACCAAGGGAAAGCAGGTCGCTATTCCCCAAGGTACCCCGATTCTTCCACCTAGAGACAATGAACGACTCATGTTGGTCAAGACCGACAAGAACGGGACGTTAGTGTGTGAGAAATACACCACTGCTCGCCCTGCCATCAATGGAGTTCGTGCACGTCCAGGCCAAGTCTACTACACCGATTTCGTACCACCTCCGCCCAAGAGACAGAGGGCTGCATCAGCATTAGCACTTGAGAAAGGCCCTAAACAGCCCCCGCTCTCTCTACGAATCCTCAATGAGAAGATTGAAGCCCTCTCTAACTCCATTAAGGGAGTAGAGAAGACTGATAAGATGAGGACTAAGATTATGAGTAACATGGCTAAGCAGATAGAGATCAATGTCAAATTAATCCGTAGTCTCAAGCGCGATAAGGATGAGCTTAATGAAGAGATTGAGGAGCTTAACAAAGAGATCAAGGATCTCACGAAGAAAGGGCAGCCTTAAGCTAGGTTATATTATTGAGTTTGCTTGATTATATTTTAGGACAAAGCCTAATGATCTAGGGCAGTCGTTAACTCAGTCAGTTGTCAAAGGTATCTATTATTATTAATGAATAAAGTGCCTTATTCTTATTAATGTTTTAGTATTTCTTTATCTACTCTACTCTCTATTTTTTGGTACGCATGTTGTCTCCGCATGTTGCGCAGAAAAGTATACAGGAAAATAAGTGTGGAGGAGGCACATCGCGACCACGGAAATCAATTCGTTCAGAAAAATCACGTAGTTCAGAAAACAATCGAATCAGGACCACACGCACCGAAGTGCGCCCCGAGGGGCCACAGAGGCATGCCGCCCGACGCCCTACCTGGGCCAGCCGGCGCCTTCCTACCTCCTCTGCATCCATGACTTAAGAATAAATTATATAACATTTTTCTCGGAGTCATGTCACTGTTATAAACTATTTATAGGGACCCCATAATTGTTTAAGTTGTTGTGAAACACGAGATAGTAGAATAGTGAGAACTCAATTCCTGATGTTTAGTCTTTGGAGGTTTTATTTCGAAAATTTAATAATTAGTTATACCTCTCCTTTGTGGTAAAGATAATGTCCTACCAGAGCCATATATAGGATAGAAACCTTCTACATTTAATACTTATCTTGGTGTTGAGTTCGGTCAACCTTTGTAACCCGTTGAAGAAATTTGTCATATTTTCGAATCAAGTGCCACTTCCACATAAGCATTACTCTAATCCAGAGTAATAGCGAATTACTCTACTGAAAATGTTTCTCTCCTACACTGGGAGAAAACACCGAAAAATAATCATATAGGATAGCCACCAAATAATTGCTCTATGTTTCGTTAAGATCTCTCGGCTACTAAATTCAAAAGGAGGTATGAGCTATGCAAAAGAAAAAGGGAGTATAAAAAATGGACAAGTGTCCGAAGAGATTAAAACAATGGGTACTTAGATCCTCGTCTCCCTTGGAAAAAAAAGAGAGAAGAAGAAGAAAGAAAGAAGATAGCTCATACTCTCTGGATAAACTCAATTGTTTAAAGAGAGATTTATTTTCTCAAAGAGCAAGGTAGAATTAGATTTCACCATATTCTACCAAATAAAGCTTGATTCGATTATATGCCTCATTTCTCTGTGGATTCATTGTTTGACTTTACAATAAATGCAATACAAGTATGTTTTCACATTCATACCTACCTGAGATCCACATAAGCTTTTAGAAATAGGATAAAGAAGGCAATATCATTAATGCCTCGATAAGGATGCAAAATACCAGATATATCAGTGATTCGAGAGTACTACAAAAGGAGAAGGTAAAGCCAAGTTTTATTTGCAAAATCAACTTACCCTCCAATTGACTTAACTAAAGAAAGAGAGTGATCTGTTTCAAGCTGTTCTGTTCTCCAACGACTCAAAGATTTATGGTAGACACTTTGAATTCAGCAGTACATGTATGACTAGACTAGTTTTATATAATATATTCCCAAATTATGTTTTAAATGTTCCATTCTCTCTCTAAACTTTTATATCATTAAAACCAACCTTTTTCTCGGGACGAGTAAAAGCCTAAGTGTGGGGGTAACTGTTGACACTTGTTAATGTCTAATTTTTATTATCAATTATCCCTGCATTATACATGAATATCTAGTAGAATAGGGTTATTACTAATAATTTCCATGAGTTTTAGTGAATTGTATATTTTCCAGGGGATTAAAGTGCTTAATTATCACGAAACTTGAATACCAAGACAACATACGTCATCGACAAGCTAGAAACCTTTGGAAGCCACCCGAAGCAACCGAGACCCTGTTGGTATAAATTATCAGAGTATCCGCAAGCGCACAAATAGAATACCGATATAGCACTTCACCAGACAATCTCGGTTTTAATATCGAACCCAAAGGAACAGTAGGTGATACTGACTAAGTCTATTGATTCTTAACCCGATACCACAATCAATCCAGAGAATATCAAGAATGAGGAAATAGCTAGTGACTATTTAGTTCCAACAACCGGCAAGTTTTGAATAATATCGTTCTAACTGGACAGTGACCTGAATAAGAGCAGAAATCAGAGTTATCTCCTACCAAGCACTTATACACCTATCGATCCTATCAATGGGAAGTGGACTACAGAGGACTCAACGTAGCTGTCACCTACGCGATCTACCACTATCCGGCTAATCAGGGAACATTCACAAGTAATTATAACCTAGACACCACGTCTACACTACCAACTTACTACTTCAACCTAGGAGCTACCAAGATCAGAGCACTCAATACGAGTTGTAAACTTAAAGAACGAATAAGAACAAATGCTTACTTGAATCAGAATGTTGAATACAAAAGTACCTCAGACGCAAGCTCCGGGCGAGGGAGCTGAATCCAGACGAATACAGATGCAAAGAAGCTCCGACAGGCCGGGACTCCTCCGAATCTCTACTCATCTACTCTATCTCTCTACTCTCTTTCTTGATTGCTAGCTTAGATCTAATGGATATCTATCTAATGCCTCAGACTCTTCAGCTCTTGATCTGGCTTCCTGCAGGGGGAGTCTGGCCCTCTACTTATAGCCTGGTAGGATGAATGTGTGCCGTAGGATCAAACCGACTTAACCAAGGGCCGAGATGACTCTTCAAAGGCGGTGGAAGAAGACTCCGGAAGGCGACGGGCAGAAACCCTAGGGGGCGGAGCATCCGGTGACTAACCCTAACAGTGGCGCAGAGGTGCAGAGTGCACCGGATGCTAAGAGCGTCCGGAGGGCACGCACCGGACGCGTCCGGTGTGGTTTGGAGCTCTCTGGAACCTCTCTGTTTAAGCACTGGACACTGGAACAGTAACTCCACCGCGTCCGGTGGTGGTTTTTGAGCGTCCGGTGAAACTGTTGGAACTCTGACACAGTGAGTACACCGGACGCCGAGAGCGTCCAGTGTCCTCAGCGGACGCGTCCGGTGCGATCTGGAGCTCTTGGGTTGCTCCCTGTTAGCGCACCGGACTCTGACGATGGAGCGTCCAGTGTGACGTTCCGCGTCCGGTGTGAACTTAGCGCATTTCTTAGCTGTCTCGACCGTTGGGATCTGACGGCTCGTGTTTGAACCAAGCGCGACGTGGCACTAATCTGTGCACCAGACGATGCCACCAGACACCGAGCGTCCGGTGCTCCCGCATCCTGTGCGTCTGTAAAACAGCAACGGGCAAATCTTTGTGAGGGGAGTATAAGTAGTGGTTGGGCTGACTTGGGGACTAACTCTTGCGCATTTTGATCATTCTCAATCTCTTGTGAGCCAAGCCTAAGCCCTCCACACACATCTCACACACTTTGACTCAAATTCTTGTGGAATAGTGTTGTTCCAAGTGCTTGATTGCTTGAGTGTTGCATCCTAGAGCACTTGGTGGCGATTTGCTTCGGTTTTCTTGTTCTCTTGGGGCTTTGCCGAGTCCCTAGACAGCTGTGGAAGCAAGGAGGAGGTGTAAGCTTGATTGGTGATTGTTCAAGGCTACACCGGCTTGATTGTGAGGGGTTCTTACGGTTATTCCCTGGCGGAGTGCCAAAACCGACTTTAGTGGATTGCTCGTGGTTCAAAGCCACTTCTCTTGTGTTGGTGAGCGGCTCCCGGTGAGGGATTGGCGTGTGAAGCCTAGCTCGTAATCCACCAAAGAAGACCGGTGCCACAATGAGGAGTAGTGTGACGGCGATCACGTGAACCTCGGTAAAAAAAAATCGAGTGTGCTCTTCTCTACTCCACCATCGAGTGGATTTTTTGGTTGATCAATTGGATTTCTTGTTGGTTATCTCCTGGTGATTGGATCAACCTCTACTCTCCTCGGTGGTATATCTTTCTCGATCTCTACTCTTGCGCTATTGACTTGTTTAGGTGCCCTCTCCTTAGGTCTCGGAGGAGTTGGTTTTCTAGCGCTTGTGTGCTTATTCTTGTGAGTAGCAAATTGTGCTAGGTGGCTTACATAGAGTAGCCGTAGAGCTAGTGCTTAACTTCGCTTTGTTAATTGTTAACTTGTGGTCTAGTGCATTGTAGATTTTTTATAGGCTATTCACCCCCCTCTAGCCTATCCGGTCCTTTCAGGGGTCTACTCGATGGGGCCGTGCTTGTAAAGTGGTCAGGGAGGTCCCTTGGACTGCAAGATTGCGTTGCTGACGTCGGCATGGCTCGGGCAAATCAGAGAGCTGCGCCCGAACGAGATTGCATATAGCAGGGAGCTTGGGCGTATCGGAAGTTGGTCGCCCGAGCCTGCTGCATTTTGTGGTAGGCTCGGGCGAATCGGAAGGTATCGCCCGAGCTCCTGCTTTCCCGAGCCCTGTCGTTGCCCGGGCGAATCGGAGAATCCGGCCCGAGGGGTCCGTGCGTCCGAGGGGGTGACTCGACGGCGCAGCGTCGTTGCCTATGGGCCTTTTACAGGTAGCATTGTCATGGGCCTCTGCTAGGCTTATTCGGGCCAGGCCTTATCTGGGAAATATGTTTTTGTGTTGAAATTATGTACCCCATATTTTGGTACCCGACACTATTTCCCTTCACATCAATTGTACTTTCTGCCTGTATAGAGCACTAAATGAAGTAGCAGCTGTTGCATGTTTGTACTTTTTGCCTAACTAGCTCGCGATGAATTTTTTGAGTCTACTTGGGCCATGATTGGACAAAAGTTGTCAAATACAAACGAGAGTGGTACAGTGCACTTTTCAACACCCCCCCTTCACCAACTAAACAGCCCCAGAATTGTGAGACCACAAACAACAGAGAAACGCTTTATAAAATAACAAAGCTTAGCCTGCGGACGCAGAGGGTAGAATGAGTGGGCCAGGTAATTGGGCAATGTTTGAATGGTCTGGAAAAAAAAGACTAAAATTTTACCGTTTTATTATTAGGTATAGGTATAGAAGATAAAAGTCACAGTAATCAAATTTGTTGGATAATATTATCCCAAATGAAAGCATCTAATGAAGAGCATCATGTTGCTCTGAGCTTTATTATTACTATTGTAACATGACTACATGAGCAGAATATATGTGCAATGGAAATTAAATGGTAATAATAGATAATTGGTTGCTGAAGCGTACACGTAGAAATTGTTAGGATGATTTACCTTTGATCATTTTCTAATTAATTATTTTTACAAATTACACAGTACAGCGGTCGTCGTGACTAGAAGAGTTACATTGAACGTGTTCGGTTGGGTTCACACAAGCTAATGGACATTGAAAAGTCGTTTTTCTTTTGTTTCGGCTTTCCATCTGCTGGAAAGCCCAAACAAACAGAGTATGGTGTGAGGGAGCACGACGGGCTAGCGGCCCGAGAAACTTCGCGGGCCGTCGGACTAGAAGGTTGCTAAAAAAAACCCTACTAGTAGTCGTAGAGGACTAGTAGAGCGCTCGCATTCCCGCATCGATCTTTCCCCTCAAAAATCAGAGCGAGTCCAATTCGAGACGGCTCTCCCCGTTCCCCTCCCCTCCCCTCCCTCAGGCCTCAGCGCAGCCGCAAACCATGGCTTCTGCGGAAACCCTAGCCCGCTCCCCCTCGCGGGAGCCCTCCTCCGACCCGCCCCGCGCCGCATCTTCCGAGCCCCACCACAACAACGGCGATGGTTCCGGCGCGGGTGCCGGAGACTCGTCCCGCCGCCGCCGCCGCAGCCGCTGGGAGCAGTCCAACGACGACTCCGCCGCCAACAACTCCGGCGGCGAGGGCGGGACCGGGGGCCGGAAGCGCAAGACGCGGTGGGCCGAGGAAGAGCCGCGCCCGGCCATCGCGCTCCCGGACTTCATGAAGGACTTCGCCGCCGAGATGGACCCCGAGGTGCACGCCCTCAACGCGCGCCTCCTCGAGATCTCGCGCCTGCTGCAGTCGGGCTTCCCGCTCGACGACCGCCCCGAGGGCGCGCGCTCGCCCTCCCCCGAGCCCGTCTACGACAACCTCGGCATCCGCATCAACACCCGCGAATACCGCGCCAGGGAGCGCCTCAATCGCGAGAGGCAGGAGATCATCTCGCAGCTAATCCGCCGCAACCCCGCTTTCAAGCCCCCCTCCGACTACCGCCCACCCAAGCTCCAGAAGAAGCTCTACATCCCCATGAAGGAGTACCCCGGCTACAACTTTATCGGCCTCATCATTGGCCCTCGTGGCAACACGCAGAAGCGCATGGAGAAGGAGACTGGTGCCAAGATTGTCATCAGGGGGAAGGGTAGTGTCAAGGAAGGTAAGCTGCTGCAGAAGAGGGACCTCAAGCCGGATCCCAGTGAGAACGAAGACCTCCATGTGCTTGTTGAGGCAGACACGCAGGAGGCATTGGACGCGGCTGCTGGTATGGTGGAGAAGCTTCTCACCCCGGTGGATGAGGTGCTCAATGAGCACAAGCGGCAGCAGCTCCGGGAGCTTGCTGCGCTTAATGGAACAATTAGGGACGATGAGTTTTGTAGAACATGTGGCGAGGCTGGTCACAGGCAGTATGCTTGTCCCAACAAGATGAACACGTTTAAGAGTGAAGTGCAGTGCAAGATCTGCGGGGATGGTGGGCACCCGACCATTGATTGTCCGGTCAAGGGCACTTCTGGTAAGAAGATGGATGATGAATACCAGAACTTCCTGGCTGAGCTTGGTGGTGGGAGTGCACCTGAGTCCATGAACAAATCTGGTGGTCCAATGTTGGCTCTTACAGGAAGTGGTGGTAGCAGTGGTGCTTCTGCTGGAACTGGAAGTAACCCGCCTTGGTCGACCAGTGGCGGTGGTGCTGCCACTGGGCTCAATGGTATCAAGAAAGACTATGACGAGACAAATCTGTATATTGGCTACCTGCCACCTACAATGGATGATGCTGGATTAGTCAGTCTGTTTTCGCAATTTGGGGATATTGTCATGGCTAAGGTGATCAAGGATCGAAACACTGGACAGAGCAAAGGATATGGATTCGTCAAGTATTCAGATGTGTCACAGGCCAATGCAGCGATTGCTGCGATGAATGGTCACCATCTTGAAGGGAGAGTTATTGCGGTTAGAGTTGCAGGAAAGCCGCCACAGCCGGCACCAGCAGTGTCAGCACCCCCATCGTATCCTCCTCCTCCAACGGATCCTACTTCAGGTGGCTATTCCTCCCAGTCCTACATGGGGGCACCACCACCACCTCCTCCAGGGAGTTATGCTCCCGTTCCTTGGGGGCAGCCACCACCATATGCTTCATATCCTCCGCCACCACCAGGCTCTAGCATCTACAATCCTGCACCTCCTGCACCAGGTCAAACTGCTCCACCTCCATATGGGGTGCAGTATCCACCACCACCACCCCCCCCAGCAGCGCCGATCCCTCCACCAGGCACTGCTCCATCAAGTGATGGAGCTCAGAACTATCCCCCTGGTGTAACACCACCAAGTTCTGGTGCATCCACTCACCCTGTTGCAACATCAGTATATGCATCATCTGGCGCACCAAATGCACCATCGATGTACCCTCCACCGCCTTATAGTTATTCCCCATACTATCCATCACCATTTCAGCCACCACCTCCACCACCACCGGCTAGCGTTGATCCCTCTCAGAGTATTGCAACTGCACCTTGGGCAACCCACAGTGCAGTGCCGCCGCCGCCGCCACCCATGTCATCCACAGCCGACCAGCCTACTGCTTCCTATGGTGCCGATGCAGAGTATGACAAGTTTATGTCAGAGATGAAGTGATATGAGCGAAGCTTGGCAATTCTTCCAATGAAGGGCAAAAGGTAACTTAACATGATCTCTCTCTATCTCTGTTCTATTGTTTTGTTAGGTACAATTGGGTATGATTTGCTATTTTATTGACAAGGAAACCCATGTTTCATTTATTCTGTGTGTTTTATTATTTATATACTATATGTACTATGTATAGTTGTATACTACTGCTTAAATTTGACCATTGTGCTGATGTACCATATAGTCTTACCCATTGTTTTAATGAGTCTACACTGCCAAGTTTCCAGGAGTCTATATTGTGCCATAGTTATTTTTTCTTGTTTCAATATCTTTTGGTTTTATGGGTTTTCATCCTTTTGCTAGAGGTATTGTTTTTGTTAATAAACCAAACACATGTATCGTCATTATTAAAAAAAAAACACATGTATCATCTCATTGAGGACGCTTATTTATGATAACATCTTATTTTTAGAATGAGGTCAGGACTTACATGCCCATGCTTGTCTAGGAAGGTAAGGAGGAACATTTGTTTTTTGTAGGATATGATATTATATATTTTATTGATAATGCCTGGATATTTCGGGGGGATCTGATATCTGATGCACTTTCTAATAGATTATATGCTTTAACACCCCCCCCCCCCCCCCCCCCCAACACTCTTTTTTCCATAATCGGTTTACTAATTAGACCTCACCTTTTCTATGTTGTCTCGACTTGTTGACAGGCTTGATCTTTCTTGGAGCTTATACCAACCTGATTTATTTCTTGTTGGAAGTTTGGGACTCACATCTTAACCTTGCTGTGTGCTGTTGTGACCATTGCAGAGGTTGCATGCTTAAGAAGGCATCAAGTATTACTAGCTCAGCTGGCATCGGAATATTTGCTTATCTCGTTGAACTATTTTGAGGAACCTTTTACTAATGCTTTTGTTATGATATCTACTCTTGTTATTATTTGAGATTACCCTGTGATGTCCCTTTAATGCTCTGTTCTTTGTGACAGTATGTTAATCTCACTTTATTATTCATATATATATTGTTCTTCATCTTGATTTGGTAGTGCTAGCACTCCTCTCCATTTGGATCAGAAAAGCTTGCTGCCCCGTGCTGGTTGGTATAACTTCTAAAATTAAGATGCATGTTTGGTATCTTCTGATGAATCTGTCATGCTTTTCTATCTTACGTCTTCACCTAAGTTGTTTGGCAGTGGTCCTGACAGCTTGGCACAGGCAGCCAGAGTTTTTAGCACTTGATGAATATCAGGTATAATGGAAGTGCTGTGAATTGTTCTGTGAACCTAATGTTTTTCATTTGGTTTCTGCACAATTTTCTACTGACAAACAGTAACGAGTTTCTCATTTTTGGTAGTTGATGTGTGTGCATTAGGGTATCTAAGCATGCATGCATGCTTGAAAAATCTTTGATGGCTCACAGATATATATTATTATATTGCTAATGCCCTTTTAACATCATTGGAATTTTTGTTTGCGGTTCAAGTAGGACATGCTGGCGTGCAGATCTAGTCTGGAGTCTTATTCTCAAGATGCATGTTGTCACAATGATATTTGTGAGATGAACTGAAGGTGTGGAGGTTGGCTCAGATTAGGTTTTTCTAGGTAGGATATCACAATAATCATATCCTAGTGGAAGAATGCGATAGTAAGTCCACAACCAACATTAAGTACCTTTATCACGTTGCAGACATACCGAGTACGTAGGGTTGTCTAGGTGTTTATCTGTCCTACTTGTCTGTTTTTTCGAAGTTATTTTCTTCTCCAGGGTGCTGTGTAGATTGAAAAAAATACATGATGTAATGATTAAAAGTGCAATCTTTTCATTTGTTATCTGTTGCCGTTCTCCCTTGCTTTCTGCCTTTCTCCCTTATGATAAGCCTAGTTAGTTTTGTGATTGATGTTTTTTCATGATTGTTGTGGTGGGACGCAGTGTTACTGTTATTGGCTGAACAGTATCATAGAGATAGGTTGCGATGTGACCTCGAATCAAGCATTAGCCACCTCAATTTTGCACTACAATTTTTTTTTATCTTTCGTATATTGTGTTTTCAAGTGGAACATGAACTTCGCTTCAGGTTTGTGGAAATGCTTGAGCCAACTTGGATTACTAGTTGAAGCAATCCTAAACCAAGTTTGTCAGCTGAGTGTACACAATTATTATATATATATATATATTTGTGAAGTAATTATTATATATTAATATAGTTCATTCTGGGCTTGTTTTTAAGAGTTTTAGTTTGTAGCTGTTTAAACTCAAGTTAGAAAATATAATGGAATCATGAAGATCTTGTGGCGCTTGCTATTTTTATTTGTTTCTGTGCCACAAATTTCAGAATGGGAAAGGTAATTTCACAGTAAGAAATGATCTAGGTGTGCTTTGATTTTTTTTTTCCCCTTTCTGCTTCTTTGTGCTGCTTTGCAACTAGTGAGAATATATGATGCATGTGCTCTGTTTAGTCACTGCAATCTTGGTATATATGGCGAAGGCAAATTTGGAGGCCTTCCATGTTGCCTGTTAATTCATTTGGAACGTCTATTTGATCTGGTGGCATATATGTGTTATTGACATGATATTTTTTTTATTCTTTACATTATTTTATTACCGTTCTATTAGCAGCACCTCTGTATTTGATCCATGTGTCGTTTTTCCTGTTTGTTTGTTGATTTCTTTTACTTCTAATATATTATTTTACTGATCGCCATGTTACCGGAAATTCTCAAAATAAGCATGAATTGTTCTGCATGCAAAGCTGCTGCTATAATCGAATGGTTCGGCCAACTGGTTCATTTTCTAGCAGTGAATGATTTGAGAATCCAGAAACTGGAATCTGCCGATGTTCAGAAGGAAGTTAATGTCTGGAAGTTATTCGATCTCATATGTTTGTCTATTGACGTTTGAATCCGGTGTATGGTTTCTCGTGTTGTCTAAATGATGCGCACGGTAACAAATTCGTTGAATTTTTATTGGCAAAAAAAAAAGGTTGGCCACAGAAAAAAGTCTGAACGATCTGGTTATGCTTTACTGCAATTATAAGATTTACCATTTCCCACAAACCCCGTAGCTAAAGAAGCTATTAGGTCCTGTTTGGTATAGCTTCACGTAGCTCTAGATATGAAAAAACCGCCCTACTCAATTTTTTTAGCCAAATGGTTTCAGGTTTACCAACTACACCATAGATTTGCTTCTTAAAAACAATGGATCTGATACGTGGATTTGGTGGAGCACCGTTACATCAAATTTTGTAGAATTTTTGGAAATAACCACCATTGCCACTGATTAGTGGAAAATAATCGGTTTATTTTTTTTTCCTTTCGCATCTTTTCTTCTCGTTGCATTTTCCGAATGGGCGTCCTTGCATCTGCTCGCCAGTGCCCCCTCACTAGGCTGCTTGCTCGGTAGTCAGAGAGGGAGCTCACGGCCTTGGCCCCCATGGTCCTTCCCAGGCCGGCTGCTCCACTCGGCGAGTGGCTGCAAGCCGCCTGCTCACCGGCGACATTGTGCTCACAAGCGTGCCATCTGACAGAGAGGTAGGGCCTAGCAAGGCCGTGCCCCGCCGCCGTTGAAGGCGCCCGCTGAAGTGGCAGTTCACGGTGAGACTGCGCCCGCGCCCTTCCTAGGCCGGCTGCCCCTGCTCCACTTTGAGCCGGCCCCAGGCCGCCGACCCACGAGTGACGTCATGCCCGTACTCTAGTCCTAAAAAAAATAACTGCAGATCTACAGATTTAGCTAACCCCATCATAAAGTGGCTCCACCGTGGATCTAAGATCTTTAAAAGTATGTAGTACAGCTCAACTCTCGTCTGTATATTACATACAATTTGGGCCTATATATTAGAATTAAAGAAAAAGAAAAAAAAAACTTCTTCTAGCGGTGGGCCGACAAGGCTTACGCGGGTGAGTGGACAGCCTCACCTGCGGCCTTGCCGTAGGCAGGCGGCCTCACCGGAGGCTACACAACTAATAAAGCAAAACTGTGCCGGTATTATATAGTTGTGTTCTAACAAAATCCTGTTTTTTTTAAAAAAAGCATTTGTGCATATTGCATTATCAAAACTTATATTTGATGATGTATTTAGTGGAATCAAAGCATCTGTTGCTGCTGAATAAACCGACTTTAAGACGAGGGGCGATGCTCCAGAAGGCATGCAGATACGGAGGGCCTGGTCATGGTGGTGGCCTCTAAAATCAGCCAACAACTCTCGACAAGGGGCCGCGAAACTAGTCTGACCCGAGTGAGGGCCGGGCCGTGGTCGTGGCCTCGGAAACCAGCCATAGGTGGGCTGTAGGCCCTGTTTGTTTCCGCTTATAGTCGGTTAATCGGTCAAAATAAGTGATAATCCCGCCAAACGCGTCGCTTATTTTTTGTTTCGGTCACTGCTTTATAAATTAAAACTATGGTAAGCAAAAAGCGGGAAGCGAGAAAATCTTTGTTTATCTTAAAATCTAAGCCAATTGGAGAAAAGCGTATCCAAACATGGCCATAGCCTGAGGGCAAAAACCCTCGGCAAAGGACCTCGGGAACCATCCTGACCCGATCAATAACCCTCGACAAGTTTTGGTGTATAATGCATAGGAGTGGTGCTTACGCTATTTAGTTCTTTTTGTCCAACATATCATTTTCTTTTTTGATCCTAAGGTTAATCACTCGTTTTATTAAAAAAATATGGAAACATGAGTAAGTCATTTTTGAAGAATTTATATTAATAAAGGAAATCATAGCAAAAGAAATGATATTTACATAAAATTTTTAAATAAGATGAAAGGTCAAACTTGAGGAAAAAGTAAACAAATGACTTGTAATTTGAAAAGAAGGAAGTAGCATCAAGCATGTACCCTCGGCGGCCCAAAATAAATCTACATATTGTTTTTTGAACCTGAAGATAGTTTTCAAGATGGTAAAACTCTCGTTAAGTGGAGTAGCAGCTTCTCCAAAGCATCCCGAGCTATTCTATGCAAATCTCGAATCCATTTCATCATGCATGTTTATCTCTCATCAATCTTGAATCAAGAATCTGAAGTCTTAAGATTTGCCTTAACTTTCTTTCTAGTCTCCATGAATCTCAGGATGTGTTTATACTGTCAAAATGGGCCAATTTGTCACTTTGTCATACCCCTTTTAGGTTGTGAATAGGAAACATTTAATAATAATGGGTTTTAATATTTGTTCAAAATTGGGCGTGAGACAATCTCAACCTTTTCCTTTGGTCTTCTCTATATTAAGGTTCGACATTTTCAACACTATTTAGGTGCTGGAGGATTGTAATCCTGCTTTTTTTTTTTGAAGTTTTCTCCGACCGATGTTCTTTCAATGGACAAAATAAATATCAAGATAAAATGAAAAGTCGTTCCTGAAAATTCTGTTCCTAATATTCCATCTAAAGCGTTTGTGTTTCATCTTCCTTCTCTATATTTTGGATTCATAACCTCTTGCTTGGGCTTTGAACAACCACCTTATTTATCCTTCTAAGGCTTCATAAAATCTCTAAATTCAATCTATAATCCTAAGTTTTGAAATTTTGTTAGAGAAGTTTGATGTCATTGTTCTAATTTTTGCTGAATAATCGTGAGGGGTAAAGATTAAGCCAAAGAAAATCATCTGTAGGGAGGAAGGGTCATCGAGAAGGGATCCCTGGTGTTGTTTCAAAAAAATACTCCAAAGCCTATTTCTTTGTTTTTATATTGGTATATAGGAATGGAAAAAGCGAAAAGAACACACGGAACCGTAAAGGTATGTTTGGTTGCTATCGTTGTTTGCTATACTAAACTTTTAGTAAACTATGGCAACCATAGAAAGCTTATCGAGCAAGACTGAAACTATATTTATAACAAAGTCTGATAAAAACGATATATATCTGTAACGAGTGAGATAAAATAAAATGATAAGAAAGTGTAAACACCTACTCTCTCTGTCCCAAAATAAGTGTCGTTTTAGGATTTTAACTATCTTCTTTTGATCATTCGTCTTATTAAAAAAAATTCTATGTAAAAATTAATTATTTTATTATAAAATAATTTATTATTAGAAGTACTTTAATCTTGATTTATTTATTTTTATATTTTTGTAAATTTTTTAAATAAGATGAATGGCAAAATGTTGATTTTTAAAAAATAAAAAATGATATTTGTCTTGGGACGGGAGAAATAAGCTGTGCTAGCGAATCATAAAGAACTTTGGTAGGACTAACACGTGACGGAGGCCGAGGTGGGAGGGGGCCAAGTCCAGTCTCCCTGAAAAGTGAAAACCACCCCTGTGCCTCGAGCCCTCGACTAGCAGATTCTACCACTTTAATAAAACCCCGCAAAATCCCCAACCCCTTCCCATTCCACCGCTCACCAGTCACCATGGCCGCCGCCTTCGAAGCAGCTGGTGGCCGGAAGGGTAGCTGCTTCTTGGAAGTCGGCCGCCGCGAGATCGGTTCCTCCTTTCCCCGCGCCTCTTCCCGCCGAATCAGCGGCTCCGAGGTTCTTTTCTTCTCTGTTAATTTCTGTTTGATGCTAGTAATTCTAATTTTGGAATCCTTCCGGAATTCGGCATCTGCATCTCCTAGTCGGTAGGTGATTCGACCATGTCTGTCTGCTGGGTGGACGTTGAAAGACAAGGTGGAGGGGTTCACATATCTGGCTGTTGGGTAGAGTACGATGGCTGATTGGCTGGTGGGTAGGTTATGTCCTTGGCGTGGTGTTAAGCTTTTGTATCCGTTCTGCAATTCATTCTGGGAATTTATGGAGCTAGTTCTGTAAATCTTAAATTTAAGCGTCGGAATAAGACTGCCTGCTGTCTGGGCCTATTGAAATTTATGATATGGCCGATAAGATTTATGCATTTTGTTCAATCGATATCTACAAGGTGGCTTACTGGAGTGCTAGTCTCTCTCTCTCTCTCTCTCTCTCTCTCTCTCTCTCTCTCTCTCTCTCTCTCTCTCTCTCTCTCTCTCTCTCTATTGTTTCTTTTCAAGCTGGACAAATGTCGTATTGGATGACATGTGTTACAAAGGTGACCCAACTCTAGCTATAAAACAGATCATGATGATGATTTTTGTGGTAGTTTTGCTATATAACTGTTTTTTTTTCTACAAGCTGAGTTGGCTTCCATTGTTTTTAGATGCGGTGCTGACTGCTTCTCATTTTGTTTTCTTTGAGGGAGTAGCATATAGTGTTGCGGATGTCTCAGTATGGAAAATTGCGTGGTCATGAAGGCTGTGTTAATACTGTAAGCTTCAACCCTGCTGGTGACCTTCTTGTGTCTGGTTCAGACGACACGAATATCATACTGTGGGACTGGCTTTCTAAAACTAAAAAGCTTGTTTACCCTTCCGGCCACCACGAAAATGTCTTCCATGCTCGTGTGATGCCGTACACTGATGACAGTACCATCGTAACTGTTGCTGCTGATGGCCAGGTTTGTCACTATCAACAATGATTTGGATGGATACATTACATTTTTTTATCTGTCTCATAAACTGTAAACAAGTTTAAGGAACTTATTGGTTATTACCATGATTTATTTCCTGGCACGTGAACCATGTGTAAAAAGACTGAGTCATTGCCCAAAATATCATAGTAAATTATTATGAGAAAGACAGCTGTATGTAGAATACCGTTCATCAGCCTTGTGAGTCTAAGTAACTTGTGCAATACATTTGTAAACCATGTTGAGCTTCTGCTGTGGCTCTAGGTAATTTGTTCTTTAACCTAGGTGGCATGATGGCAACTATTATTCCATGCATAGAGCAGCATCTATACCCTTATATCAGCTTTGCAAAAGATCCTTCATGAAAAACACAAAGGCAAAGTACACAAACTTTTTTTTTCTCTCAGGCTTTTAGCTTTGAATCTCTTGTCTTCACTGGAGCAGCGCTTTCGAAAGTTAGGCCTATACAGAATTAAAACTTTGTTGTTGTGGAAATTGTCCTGCAGATGCTTGCATGCATCTTTATTACTGTGTCCTGAAGCATTTGTGTTGCTTGTTGCAGTGCTTATTATTTTGAAGTAAGCTTGACATCCCCTACTTTTCAATTTTCTTTCTACTTAGTACCATATTGGAAATGATTTTACTGGCTACCAGCTCCTTGTACTCCATGCTAAAACATCATGGATATTTTTCTCTTCACTGCAACCAAATAAACCACTTCTGCCACCCAGGTACGAGTAGGACGACTGAAGGAGGGTGATGATGTGACAACGAAACTAGTTGGGGAGCACGATTCCCGGGTGCATAAGATGGCTATTGAACCAGGAAGCCCTTACATATTTTACAGTTGTGGAGAGGATGGCTTGGTACAGCATGTATGTCACTAGGCCACTATATGCTAATATATGTGATTAGTGCAGTGGGATTAACTTGTTTTTCCCCCTTACAGTTTGACTTAAGAAGCGATTCAGCAACAAAGCTTTTCACCTGCTATTCTTTCTTGAATGACAGACGCCGTGTAAGACTCAATAGCATTGCCATTGACCCGCAGAACCCTTATTATTTTTCAATTGGTGGTTCTGATCAGTATGTACGGTTGTATGACATGAGGAGATTCCAGTTGGATGATTCAAGAAACATAAACCAGCCTGTAGATACCTTCTGCCCTAAGCACCTTAGTAAGGGTGAGAAGGTCCACATCACCAGTATTGCATATTCTTATGCAAGGGAGATACTTGTATCCTACAATGATGAGCTTATCTATTTGTTCCAACACAATATGGGTCTTGGTCCTAATCCTGTGTCAGTAGAGCCAGAGTTCTTTGACAGGCTTGATCAGCCACAAGTATACTCAGGTCACAGGAATTATCGAACCGTTAAGGGAGTCAGTTTCTTTGGACCATATGACGAATATGTTGTGAGTGGATCAGATTGTGGGAATGTATTCATATGGAAGAAGAAGGGAGGTGAGTTGATGAGGATGATGAATGGTGACAAAAGTGTAGTTAACTGCATTGAACCCCACCCACATTTCCCGTTCATGGCTACTAGTGGGATTGATAAAACTGTTAAGCTTTGGACTCCGGCAGCAAAAAAAGTGATGTCGCTGCCTAAAAATGCAAAGCAAGTAAGTTGTTTCTACTAATGCATGTGCAAGTGATTATGGAGTTGTACTTGATACATGTCCCCCCATTTTATGTCTGACGTTGTGTCCGTTTCGTTTCTTAACAGATAATAGCCTCCAATGAACGTGAGAGAGAAGTTGATGCTTCTCGAGCAGAAGTGACACTTTCATCTGATGTCATCATGCATGTGTTGAGGCTACATAGGAGACAGTCTGAACTGCATATGGACAATGAGCCAGCTAGTGGAGATTTGGCCAGTGATGACGATGAGTCTTTCTACATTGGATTTGGCGAAGCGGAAAGGAACCAAAGGGAAAACTCTGATCCCAGAGAATGCATTGTGACATAGCTAAAGCAACTGGTGAAATTTATCTTTGCAGCCTGGCCCTGGATCCGTGTTGGAGCAAACTGAATAGGTCTTAGATTTCAGTTCTACATACCAAGTTATGCTGAATGGGCCTATACACATGGAGTATACAGGTTGTGATACTTAGTTGAGAAACTATGGGTAGGGCCACATCCTACCACCCGTTTATTCTGCTGTAGTTTTAACTAGCATGTTCGATTTTATCAATTGCCGTATACCTAGTCTAGTAAAATAAATTGTGCCCCCGGCCCTGTGTGATTATGAACTGTAAACCTGATTTTTTAAGTAATAATCATGCAATATGTACAGAGGTTTTCCGTGGTGTGGAAATATCGAGAAGTTTGTTGTTTCATCTGTCTGGTAATGGAAGTGCAGTGTTTTGGCATTTCCGTCTGCTGTAACTCGTACTACGTTCCGAGCCAATTTTGCCTATAGAACTGCATCTTCACTCCCCGATGGGGAAATATGTTTGTGTTTTCAAATGTGACAGCGATTGCTGTATGTTGTGGACTCTGATATTCCCTGATCCAGATCCACTACCACAATCGCGATGTTACTGGTGATTTGCTGCATCAGTTGACCCGCAGGAAGTTTTGATGCTTTGTGTTGCTGATGACACTGACGCGAGAGGTCGGAGTTGCGAGGCCGTGACCATTCTCAAGATGTTTAGCTTTTCGGGAAAGCCCTGGAGCAAGGGAGCATTTCCGACGAAGGGGACAGCCTCGTGGGTGGGCGAACATGCGCTGCAGCCGCCTATTCATGTGCACACTTATTCAGTCACACACAGCGCTCACATATATAGACACATTTATGTCTCGTTTGGTACAACTTAACTTTATTAGTAAAAGCTGTTCTTTTTAGAAAAAAGCTTTATAAGTAGCTTTCTGGATGAAGATGAGCTATTTTTTTTAAAAAAATATTTGGCAAAACAGCTTTACGTAAATTGATAGAAGAGAAAATTGTGCAACTTACCCTTGCTCCCTCACGTTGTCACCTACGCTTGTTCTGCTCATGCTCGTCATGTACTGCTCGTCACGTACGCTCGTTCTGCTTGTTCACGTACAGTACGTATTGCCATCATGTACGTACTCGGCTACTGGCTCGTTCATGTAGGCATTGCGGTCACGTATGTACTGTTTGGTCACGTAGGCACTGCTCGTTCTGCTGGTCACCTACCGACTGCTCGGATAGGGGCAGTGCATTAGAACTGTGCGTCTCCAAGAGTTTGCCAAATTTTACTTAATAAATCTTATAATTTAATAACTGCTAAAAAATATAACAAGTAAAAAAATAGTCTCTCCAAGAGTTTACCATTTAGATTTGGTAAAATTAAAAAGAAGATTCACATCATAACAGATCCAATGTGTGTGTGATTTAATTTCTATATATATATATACACACACATTGTGTGTGTGATTTAATTAATAATTGTAGCTAAAGCCGCAGTAGCAGGAATCAATGCAGGAACACTTTGAATCAGGAACACATAAAGCGGCAGTAGCAGATACTAGTAGCAATTTTTTTTGAACAGCAGCTGCTAGCATCTAGTACTAGCATCTATCACAGGCACGAAAGTTGCCAACACAGTGAACGCACACACCACTACACCAGCAGGCACAGCAGGGCGGCAGAGGCCCAGAGCAAGGCGCAGAGCAGCCAGCCGGGCCCAGTGGCAGCTGCGCACGCGGGCAGTAGCACACAGCAGCGCGCGGATGGCAAGTCAGAACCGCGCGCGGATATATGCGCGCGCGAGGCCTCCATGTATTTTTCTATTTTATTAAAAAAAATGAATAACAAGTTAATTTGAGGAACTTTTGAAGATGCTCTTACAACATGGGGAGAGAGAGGGTTAGGAGAAGCTTTATAACATGTTTTGTTCGCTTCTGTGCCCGCTTACTCGGCTGTCGGGAGCCAGGCTCTCATCGGCCAGCAGCGAGCGAGCCAGGCTGTGGAGAAACGAGTTTCAGTTTCGTTTCTCACAGGCCAGGGTGAGCTCCGATTTTTATATGTAAAGATACAATCCAGACATAAATACAAGCAACCAGATATTCTTCAACTGTATGCGCTGAGTCGGCATGATCATGCTGCAGCTAACCAAACACTGCTTGGGTGTATGCGCTGAGCCTGGCCACGCCGCATACAAGCAACCAAACACGTCCTTAGAGCAACACCAACGGTTTTTCAAATGGGCTTGGCATTCTTGTTTTAGAAAAAAAAAGTCTGAAAATCTCCTTTCCAACGGTTTGGCAAATGGGCTTGGCATTTTTGTTAACTTGGCAAAAACCTGAGATGGACTCCCATATATGCAAGCTCGCGATCGGCGGCATCCCCTCTCGCGCACTACTCCCGCGCCGCCGGGTTTCCTTCCCGCGAAACCCCATCTCGCGCCACCAGACCTTCCCGTGAAGCCGTAAAATGACCTCAAAGAGATCACGACTCGGAACCCATCGCTGTCTTCCTACACTTTTTGCAAAACATGGAACACCGGTAGGGTTGACAGAGGTCACGGCCTAACGACGACGCGTTGACCCTCCCGCGACGTGCGAAGGAAGAAAAGACGCGCGATGACCCTTCGCGACGCGCGAAGAAAATGGCGCGACAACGGAACCGCGGCACGAACTAGAAAAGATCACGGGAAAATATATGGGTCCACAAATTTTATTTTTTGCCAAGTGAATAATACCAAAACGTTGGAGATTGATTCTTTTTACTTTTTTTTGACAAACTTCTAATTCTGCCAAACAAAATATGTAAAACCGTTAAAGTTGCTCTTAGTTCCATGCTAACTTGTCTTTTTATGAGAGGAGAGAAAAAATAAATTCATGTATTAAACTGTTTTGAGAAGAGATGCTTACAAAAAATGAAAATCACGACAGTTTCTTGAGCTGTCCAAACAGCCTCTTATTCATTAAGAATTAAAATAATCGGTATAGAGACATCTCAGAGTCCATGTAAAAATTTGATTATTTAAAAAATTGAAATAATCGATACAAAGCCATCTCAGAGTCCGTATAATTGATTATTTGTGCTCGTAAGTTTTGATAGCTTTATATATTTAATATATGTGTGTTTTTTTACATATTTATATGCATAGTGGTTAAGAATGTCTGTTTTTTCCATATAAAATTACTAAATAAAATAATTTCCGCTGCATCCTGTAATAATTTGTGGAGAAGACGGTCGTCTGTTATAATAGTCTGAACTCTGAAGGAGGCAGGCGCTGAGATTTAGAACCTTGGTTTCTGTTGGAATTTTTGTTCGCCTGAAGACAAGCCCCCCAAAAAAAAAAAAATCCTTTGAATCGGAAGCAGCCTCAGTCACAACTCGCATGGGACAACGGCAGAAACGTAAGCAAATACTCCTACTGAACACCAATTACATTCTAGCAACACACATTCAACACCATCCACCAACACTCGCTGCTAATTGTTCACACATCGTGACAGACACACTGGGACAGTCACACATCACCGCATTTGGACAGATCGTGAATCTTAACATGTCCTCCTCCGAACTACGATCCTGCTCACGCAACGGCCGTCCCCGCGGAGTCCTCAAGCCACGAGCACGTACAGGGCGTAGATGATCCCCGGAATGTACCCCAGTACGGTCAGCAAGAGGTCGATCCAGAACTCCACCTGCAAGCAAATCCATCGTTCACGCTTAAGTCACGGCAAGACACGAGCAGGCAGGAAGAGTTCAGTTGCACTTACGCCGCAGCCGTAGCGAAGGAAGACGCCGACCGGCGGGAGGAAGATGGCCAGGAGAACCTCCAGGAACGTCGCCGACGCCATTCGTCTCTGTCTCTTTGAAAAATCACGATGCGCGCGCCTTCTTTCCCTGGAGGATCGCAAGAAAGAACCGCCTGGAAACTGTCCGTGTGCCTGGCGAAAGATGGCACGCGGCACGCGCCCGTTTTATACTAAGCGCCCTTCGGAGTGAGTTGGAGTGCGGTTTTCTGAAGGAGTACTCAGCAAACTACAGTACTGATTCTGATCCTAACTCCACCGGTACAGGGGGGTGTACGTGTCCGCGGCGGGTGGCACGCGGCGGTGGCGATTTCGCCCCACGTCGGCGGTTCTTCCGTGCGGGACTCGTTCGCCCAAGGCCGCAACTGCACAGATCATCACGCGCTGCTTTCCAGTGGCCTCTTTCTAGCGTGTTCTGCAGTCGGTGAAACATAAAAAACCTTGGCCTATTGGTCTGATCTTGGTGTCAGCGTCTTCTTGGCTGGCTGCTCGCTGATTAGGATCGTCAAACTCGCGCCCGGCGAAGAAGAAAGTTGTACAAGAAAATAATAGATCGAATCGGTATCTCGTGTAATTCATGGCAGTGCTGGGTAATTTGTCTCGTCTAGCCTCTACCGTGCAGAGCCTTTGGGCATGTTAGGTTCATGTCTAAAATTTACCATGCCATAAGTTTAGCAAGCTAAAACTTAGATAAAAATACTTACTATGGATTTAGCAAGCCAATTATAAGACTTTGGCAAGTTTTAATAGAAAACTAAACGCTAGCTAAAATCATGGTTTGTCAAATCTTTGGTATAGTAGATTTTGACATTAAACCAAGCAGGTCTTAAATCTACTTGGAGCTGAAAGTGTTTAAATTAGAAAAATAGGAGTGGAGATGTTTTTCGCAGATTTGGAGCTGTATGAAATCTTGAAAATAATAATAAAAAAAGAGGCGACCGCAATTGGCACGCAAGAAATTAATCGACAATAATCACATGGTTCATGTCAATGACGGAACTGAAGTACCAAATTATGCGACCAAAGGGTGTGAATGGGAGCCAAATCGAAGCTGTTTTTAAAATAGCTGTTGTCCCAAAATCACAAAAAAAAAACTTCCAATTATGGGCTCCATGAGCCAACCGGTGGCTGGATGCTCTCGGCGTTGATAAAAAAACACAACGAGACACACACAACGCGGAAAACAACTCACAACACCAAAACGCTCTGAGAACCAAAAAAAAAGTTTCTCTGAACCGCGATAGAAATGAGGCAAGAGCCCAAACAAAAATCATCCAAACCAACTAGTGGTTTGATGACTTAGAAATGTTCATGGGTTGATAGAAACCCATGGGAACAAATAGTTCGCAAAACGAACGACCGAAGGAGTTTTCAGCTCACTAGTGCGAAGGCTCTGCGATCTAGCCTGGAGGTTCCGCGGTCTGGGGTTTAACGATTGCGAAGGTTCCGCGTTTTAGCTTGGAAGCTCCGCAAACTGCAGAATAGCATCCGAACTCGTGAGGAAAAAGTCAAATCTCGACCAAATTAGCTCCAATTGACCCTAAATCTTGTGGGCAGGCTCTCTAGGAAGTTATGAAACCACTCGAAGAAAATCATCGCCTTCCATGCCACACGAGTTTGGGAATTGAAGACATTTGGTGAAAGAACGAAGAACACCCTTAAGAAAGCAAAATTGCCAAATATAAGTGCTCGTCCTGAATTGGATCAAATCCTATGGTAGATAGCTTCCTTAGTAATCAATAACACCTCACGGAAAAAATGGTTTACAAAAAGACGACCAAAGAGGGAGATCGAGCACCGGAAATAGAGGGAGGAGAGGAAGACCATGAAGAACAACCAAACAAAATCAAGAACGAAAACTTGTATGAGATTCTTCCAAAAATTCCAGAGGGAACGGTAAGATTATGACTTCACTTAATGAATCAAAAGTTTACACAGATGAAACTGTTGTAAGACATCTATGCATCACTACAGCAGCTAGTGGAGGGACACTTTTTTTTGGACAAACATGTGAACTATTACAATTGAAGTACACACAATTCCACAAGAAGCTGGCAATACTAACAAACAAAATTATAGAAAGAAACTAAGTTGTGCTCATAAGTGGGTGCATGGTTCGCGATTGTCTTGTATGTATTAGCCCGAATGGCGTGAAGCTTTCCACCACCTCTTCTACTTCGTTTAGGATTGTTGCGATTTCCGAGCTATCTGTGTCTCCAATTGTCCAAAGAGAACATATCACTAAATAATCTGTTTCGTCTATAATATGGTCTCGAGTACCGTCCGGCACATAGCTGGAAGCATGCCTGTTGCACCCATTCCACTACCAGCTTTGGTTCTATAGGTGATTTTTTTAGAGTTCAAGGGCAGATTGCCCCGGCCTTTCAACTTTATTAAAAGACCAAACATTCGAGTTCGTTTACCAGCACAGTATGCACCCGACCAACACCGTCGAGGCGAATACAACTCAAAAGGAGAAAACTGAAGATAAAGTTCAAACACCAGACCTACAATTCTACTGACATTCCTCATCTTGATCAAAAGCATTGCCCAGCTCAACCCACCATGGGCGCACTGCTTGGCCAGCATTCTCTCCATGACTCTTGATGCTCGAACTGCAGCCTTCCATCGCCACCTTTGCTCTTGTGCAGCTTCAGTTGGTGACTTGGCTCACATCTGGAAACCAAAATATCCTTCCAGCAGCATGGGAAGCAGTCTTGTTTGCCGGACAGAGAATTCTCCAACTCATCACAAGGCCACAAATCTTTCCCAGCAGTATTTCCATACCCCTCCACCCTGAATTCTGAAAATATAAATCATTCCTGAGTTTCCAGATTGACCAAAGAACAGCTGATGAAATCATATTCAGCACGCAGTTCCTTTTGTTACTCAACCAAAACTGACCAACCTCTACTAGTTCGACGCCAATGTTAACCTCAGCTGCCTCAGAAATAAGATGCCAACAATGTTTAGAAACTACACATTCAAAGAAAAGATGGCAAATAGTTCTTTTTCATCGCAAAACAAACAGTTATCATTATCTACTTTCTTTCACTTGGCTAAATTATCTCTAGTCAAACTCTATTATTGATCAACAGCCACAAAAAGAAATGAACTCCAGGGGGATATTCAAACTCCAAATTGCTGACACATGAATAGGAACTTCTCTAAAATTAATCACTCTATACAACGATTGAGAAGAATAAACCCCGGAAGAATTAAAACTCCAAATCAGCTCATCATCTTCTTGAGACAGCTAGACATAGTTAGCCAGTTCAAAGATATCTAACCAAGATCTATGCTGATTCTCAGACAGAGTTCTTCTAAAATTACATTTCAAGTTTGTACCATCCCAAATCTCAGAGATAGTTTTACCTTTCTCATTAACTATTCGATACAGGGGCCAAAATTGGATTGGTAAACTGGAAGATCCTAACCAGTTGTCTTCCCAGAACCTCACCTCCATACCATTCCCAACTTTCCATCTAAAGCCCATTTTTGCTACTTGAACAGCCCACATAAAACCTTTAAAGAAACAAGAAGATCCTGCCATATTGGAAATAAAAATATTTGGTTTCTCTATATTATATTTAAAATCTAGTAAATCCTTCCACAATTTATCCTTATCTTTACTGTATCTCTTAAGCCAAGAAGCAAGAGGACAAATATTAAGATCTCTCAGACTGGGGATCCCTAAGCCCCCAAACTCTTTGCACATAATCACCATCTCCCAAATAGCTAGGTGATACTTATGACTATTTTCAGAATCATTCCAAAGATAATTGGCCATGTGAGAATTCAGAAGTTTAATGGCCCATTTTGGGAATTTAATGAAGGATAAGAGATAGACTGGAATGCTTGCTAGACAAGCTTTAACCAGAGTAGTCCTGACTGCTAGGGATAACAGTTTCCCCTGCCACCTAGCAATTTTCTTAAGAATATTGTCTACTAAAGTCTGGATGTCTCCTCTAGAAAGTTTTTCAAAATGTAAAGGGACTCCTAGATACTTGATAAGAAGAGAGCCTATTGGAAAAGAGAACACATGAGCTAATCTGTGAGCATCGGTGGAACAAATTCACTTTTGTGAAAGTTAACTCTCATACTAGAAAGCTGCTCATACCACATCAGAACCATTTTCAAGTTGCCCAAGGTAAAATCCTCTGCTTTGGAAAAGAGGATTGTGTCATCTGCATATTGCAGACACACAAGACCACCACGTCTGAACTCCTCTAACAGCCCTCTAACCAACTCTTTTTTCAACCACTTTAGAAAGCATTCTAGTGATACCATCCCCAACCAGGTTAAACAAGAAGAGACATAGGGTCCCCTTGTATCAGCCTCTTGCCTGGTTTAAAACTTGAACTCTCTCCCCATTGACCAGAATTCTTATGGACCCACCGACCACTAATTGTATAATCCAACTTATCACTAGAGGATCAAAGTTTATATCCTTCAATATGTCAAACAAGAAGGTCCAGTTAACTCTATCATAAGCCTTCTCATAGTCCAATTTTAACACTACACCCTTCTACTATGAACTAACTCATGAGCTATTACCACACTTTCTGGAATATACCTACCTCTAATAAAAGCAGACCGATTAAGAGCTACTATCCTTTGCACCACAGAGGTTAATCTTAAAGTAAGAATTTTAGAAAAAAATCTTAAAACTACGGTTCAAAAGGCCAATGGGTCTGAATTGTTTCATATTAATGGCCTCCCCCACTTTAGGAATGAGAGTAACAAGAGCACAGTTTAATCTATAGAGGTCCAATCTATACCCTTATGGAAATCTTCAAACATATCTACCAAATCTTTCTTAATGATGTTCCAAAATTTTTAGTAAAAAAGGAAGTACAACATTTCTGGTGGATGTTGGACCACATACTGCACAGGATCACTTCTCGGTCTCGCTCCATACTACAAGATCTATTCAACAAGTCACTTATCCAGGTTATCGGTTTTAGTTTAGAAGATTTGATCTTTTCCTAGAAATGTACACTATTAAAGTCTGGTAAGTAGATTGTTCACTGTTACCACACCACAGATATCGATTTGTTCAATATGTCAATGATGGAGATTTTCTTTTCAAGGTAGTGGAAGGAGATTTAACAAGTAAAAAGGGAAAACTGATTGAAGTGGTAATGAGAAGAAGTGAGCAACCCTATCCTATTTATAGAGGCTTATTTTATTTTTTCACTTAACCCCTTGGTTAGTCTATAAGTTACTAGGTGAACCAACTAACTCTAAGGTATTTTAGAATAACCTCTGCTAACTTGATCTAACGACCCTGGTTCCTACCTGGACTTGCCATCGCCTCAACATAACTTTCAGGACTCCGCCATGTGCTGTCGCGCTTCCTCGGAAGCTCCGCCCGTATTTTGAGAGCTAAACCCAAAAACCTGCCTCGGTGGCCGGGGGTGGTTTTGGGCTCAACCACTAAACACTACAAGAGATATGACCTTCAATGACGATGTGTTTACGTCACCAACACTAAGATTTTCATCACGGATGCGCATTTGTGATGGTCAAGTGACGAAAATGTGATCGTCACCTATCAAGCGTGTTAAATCATCATCGGTGACGAAATGAGTTATTTCATCATTATTCTTTTGGTGACAATACTTATGGCGTCATGAGCTTTTGACGGCTGATTTTCATCATAAATAGGTGTTGGCGCAAAAAGTGGTTCCCTAAGCCCAACACACCAGCGAAGCCGGAAACAACCCTTGAAGGCAGTAGAGCTCTCGCAGATCCAGCTAGCTTCGAACCCGGTCTGAGAGAGGCAGTAACACCCAAGCGTGCCAGTCAATTTGACCTGCAATTGACAAGGAAACAGATATAATCAGTAACTCAAGACGGAACTAACTGGTGAGTCCAGATAGTTCCAACTGTACGGCTCAAAGAGCCAGTATAATCGGAGATCGACTAGAAAGCCGATTCCATCATGTTATGAACCGATAGTATAATAATGAAGTAAAACGGCTATCACGATACTCGTATGAAGGTAATAACGTGCTAGCCGATCTAATTCAGTTAATGTGTATAGAAGAAAACAGATCATGTATACAGATCTAACCTGTACATCAAACAAGCAGAGATCGGCTAAAACTGGTCTAGAAGGCCGGCGGCTTTAGTAAATCCTCTTCGCTAAGTTTACCAAGTCTGTGTTCACCTAGTCTAACGGCCAGCGGGCTTCAACAAACCCAGCAAACAAAGCTTGATATCCAAATAAGTCTATATACACGATCTATTCATGAAAGCATAAGTGAATCGGCTCTTTAGCCGATACAGGGTCCATGAAACACGAACGAATGCTAGCATAGTCATAAACATACCTCAAATTAAAGCAAGTCTAATCTAGCAAAACTTGTTTAGGTTAAACCTGTTCCACCGGATGACACTCAGTTTAACTTAAACAAGGACACGAAAATAAGACTTACGATAACCTCAGAACTACTTATGTCTCAACTAGCACCGAACGCACAACATGTAACGAACAAGATTGATAGGGAATTAGCCGATGTAGCATGGAACCGATCATCATAATAAAATAAGCATAAGAAAGCATAAATGACGATCAGATTCAAGTGAATCTAAGGCCAAATCTATCAATCTTGATCGGGCAGAGAGATGTTATATTGATAAATAAACAATAAACAACAAATAACATCTTGATAACTTAATGAATCTAACCAAATTGCCATATTTAGCTAGAGCCGATAACTAATCCATGCGTGCAAACCATCTCAATCTATAGCCTGTCTACCGGATGACATTAACTAATAGATTAATCAAGCAAACAAACACGAATCGATAACTAATCCGCGCGTGAAAACCGTCCTAATCTGCATCTCGTCCACCGGATGACGGTTAACACAGATTGATCGGGTAAACCAGCGTGAATCATCCTTGACTCACTGTGTTTCCCGCGTCCACCGGATGACGCCAAAGAAACAGAGGTTAGCAAGGACCCTGGTCCGCCATGCTTCGACGTCCACCGAATGATGCTAAAAAGACATAGTTTAACAGGGGGTTGACGATACTTACAAGCAAGCCTGCGTCCACTGGATGACACCCAGCCTGGATGAAGTAACTCGCCGGACTCGACTGACTCTAGGGTTTATTGGCCGGAGCCGGAAATTGTGTTGTATTGATGTTGTTGATGTTTTACAATGGCTGAGGGCTTATATTTATACCCTGAGCGTAGATAGAGTCCTAGTCGAATTACAACTCATCAATAGAAAAGGAAACTAACAAACTATCATATATTTAAGGTAACTTGGAGTCCCATCTTCCCTTTCATAACGGACTCCGATCGTGATCGCATCTTGGCGGCGCGGACTCTGGATGACGTCATCAATACCGACGCTGCACGCCTCCTGTCACCTCGACCCGATAACCGATTCACCATGCAATCGGCTATTTTCCTTCCTTCCGCTGGACGAAATCTGCTTCCGAGATCGGCTATCTTCCTCTGGTATCGGCAATCTTCCTCTGGCATCGGCTATTGGCTCCCAGCCCAAAATTTGGTGTTAACACATGCCCCCCAATTTTGGAATAAACTGGTTTATTCCGAAATTAGCGCTTGAGCCTTCAAATAGCCAAACCGCAGCTTCCCTCTCGGCGCTTCAAACTTTCGCACCAAAACGAAATCCTAAACCGTCGCAACTTCCGCCACGGGCTTCAATCCGCCGCCGTCAGCTTCGATTCGCCGCCGTCAAGTCATCCCCAAGCTAATGGCGACTCCTTCCGAGGTCCCTGAGGTATCAATTTCATCGATCCGCCCCCTGATTCGTGAATCCCTCTTCAACCTCACTGAGTACGAGTTTCAAATCCAGGTGCTGAGGAATGATATTCTGATTCCACTGAACGACATCCCCGATACCTACTACCTGGGCCCGATGGGTGATCCGGTCCCCAAAGATTTCATCGTTCAAGAAACCAACCAGTTCTCATTCCGAAGCTCCATGATGGGCGCCTCTTCTTGGGCCAAATCCTTCAGAAACTGGCCAAGCGTACCTGCTGGATGGAGGAACTGGTTCCGCCGCGTCGCGGCGAAGAAGCGCACGGACTGGGAGATGCGCCATTTGAGCCAATGTCTTGACCTATCATTATCAGAGATGACAAGGAATGAGCTGCTCCTGATAGCCGCCAGCCACTTTTGGTCCAACTCCCTGAATGCTTTTGTATTCGGAGACGGTCCAAAAACAATTACGCTGGGTGATGTCTATATGCTCACCGGGCTTCAGATCACTGGATCATATGACTTCTGGGATCTCTATTCCAGTGGCAAGAAGGACCCGTACTTCCCGAAGTTGGACACATACAAAGGGTGGAGTGGCTATGTTCAACACCACCAGAAAACCTCCTCTTCCGTCAGCGAGAAAGAACACGTCGCATTTTTGACTATGTGGCTTGAGAGGTTCGTGTTCTGTGGCGCCACTGCCGGGCCAGCATATCCTTATCGGGTCTTAGCAGAGAAACTAGCTCAAGGGCACTCCATCCCCCTGGGCAAACTCTTGTTAGGTGCAGCATACAGGCTTATGAACCAGGCGTTCAGTTCCTTGATTATAGGTGAAGAAGTGCAATGCATAACAGGCCCTTGGTGGCTAGTACAGTTATGGCTCAACCTGTATCTGCATAAGCTGGTAAGAACACAACTCCAGGGCCTCAACTTTCCATCCACCGAGTATTCAGAGGAGGAGGACCCAAAAACCAGAGGCTGTCAAAGTTTTGGTGAAGCTGCCTCTGCCATAGCCATCCCAACTTCAAAGGACAACATGCTGAAAACATTATACAGGGGCTTGGGACCAAATGTTACTACCTGGTTCCCCTACGAGGATGAAGATGAATTTTTAGCGCCCTCCAGCTTCAAGTTCAACAACGGGTGCTCTGATGATGAGGCTATCAGCATCTTGAATGCAATCATAAAACACTGTGCCTTGCCAGTAGACTTCAAGCACCTTCGGAGCGCAAGCGGCAAGGCAACTAGCTATCCCTCTTATGAATTTTATCACCCAAACATAGCAGCAAGACAGCTAGGTTTCGGCCAATTGCCCCCTGGCTCCCTTTTTTGAATACCTTGAAACCCAGGGAGAACATTACAGAGCACCTTCAGGCTGGCAGAATTTTTCAACTCGGAGCAAACCTGCCCACACTCTCGCCGAAGCCATGGAATCAAATCTGCATCGCCCATCAGAGTTTTGATGATTGGTGGCAGCGATGGTACGCTCACTTGTTCTGCCAAACTGTCCACGACAAATGCAGAGCCCTGGACCCAAACTTCCAATCTCCCCGAGCAGTAAGTGTTCTCAGCCGATTCCAGTAAAAATGGCTTTATTCAAACATGTTACTTAAAAGATATTTCCCCGAGAATTAATGCTAGGCCCTCGAGCACCGACGCTGCGACAACTAATGCTAGGCCCTGCTGTACTGACGCCCCCTTCTGCTTCAAAACGGCCAGCTGCATCTCAGCTTCAAAAGCAAGCTCCCAAGAAACACCGTTCGATAAGAAAAGTTCGGGTACCCAGTAGCATCTTCCTTTACTGCAGTACGCTCCGACTCTTAAATCAGCTTTCTATCAGGTGAATCCCCAACCAACTCAAGATACCTTGGGAGAGAAACAGGCCGAAGAACCACCAGAATCCACCGGCCATGAGGAGTCAGCTGCTCAAGAAGAAGGGATCCAGGAAGATGGAGCCAAAACTCAGGTACTACTCGTTGGGTTTTTCTTTCCTCGACACAAATGTCCTGATTGACCAAATCTTCTTTTCAAAAATACAGCCGAACAGCCCTTCCGACGAAGTCTGGGCGAACCTTGAAGAAGAAGAGTTGCCCCCTGAGAGGAATCCAGGTAAGTCCTATTCGGCTGTTAGCAATTATCCTTGCTTCCATACTGCTCTTACTTCTGGTTTGCAGAAACCCAACCGCCCGAGGCAATGACAGCCGAGGATCCGCATGCCGCAAGAGACACGACTGCCTTAGTCGAACAAGCAACAACGGCATCAACCCTACAACCCTCAGGCCTCATTCAGGTATCCCGTCTCTGCCAGAAAACAATTAATCTATATTGTACCTTTTCTGATGAGAGAATGTATGTATTGTAGGTACCGAAGCCTTCGTTTTCCGGCTATTCATTTGACGTAGAAGAATTCTGTGATAGAGACGAACTAGCCTCCTCCTCCGAGAAACTTTCAGAGCCAGATTTTAACAATTGGCTGAGTGCACTTCTACCCCATCTAGAGGGTGATCTAGTTGCTCTAGCCTCAAATCCCGGACTGATTGATCAAATAATCGAACTCGTCCAACAGCAACCCAATATGACAGCCTTGAAATCCCTACAGAGACTCGGTGATCTTAAAGTTACAGCATCAGGGATTATCACTGCTCATGGGAACCTGGCAGAGGATGAACAGCTGAGGAGCAACAAATCGGTCAACAGACAAGAGGCCACCGGATTAGCCGATCGAGCCAGGCTGCTCAAATCTTCAATCAGCACAGCCGAGACAGAACTGGAGACATTGAAAACAAGATGAGACCAGCTAAGAAAAGAACTGGAAGCAGTTGAGTCGGCTATCAGTGAGCGCGAAATCACCATTTCCACCAGCACGATCGAGCTCTCCCAGAAAAAGAAGAAAATCAACAGCTTGGTCGTTGCAGGCAGGAAGACATGCCAACGCCTAGACCTGTTGCAGTTCACTGAAAACCGAGATCAACAATTGCTGCAGGCTGGCCACGCGCTCCATGCTGAATTAGTAGAACTGATTCGATCTTTATTAACTTTGTAACATGATGGATGTACTACTTGGCATGTTCTTTTCTATTTGCAACTCTGTCTTCGTGCTGTTTCACCCTGAATTTGACAATTTAGCCTGATCTGCCTTTGATTTCATACCTTAATATTGGCTTTGCCCTGTTTTCGAATTGACTTTATTCAGCCCGATACGTTTCTGCATGTGAATCGGCTATCAGGCTTGCATTGTACCTTGGAATTAATTACTCAGCCTGACCCGTTCTACATACGAATCGGCTTTCGGGCCTGCCTCTTAGCATCGGCTTTGTTCTGCTTTCCCTTAGAATTAACCCCTCAGCTAGATTCACTACGAATCGGCTTGTGGGTACTCACAATAGGATCGGCTAAACAACCTGACCCAAAAAAGCCGATCGGTGTGCGACCATTGATGGCGGCGTTTCGTCTCCCTAATTTGGCAACTATTTTGGATTCAAGAAACGCGGATTAACCGCAACCTAAAATCCGCCGTGCCGTCTCACTTCCCAAAGAAACCGCCTCGGTGCCCGTGTTGTCTTATAAATAGTTGGCAGACTTGAGGCAATATCACACGCCATCGTATCCGTCTCGCCGACCAACTCTTCCGGCCGTCTCCTTGTATCTACTTCGCTTCCGCTCTCTCAATCCTCATTCACGACCATGGCCGGCAATGGAGACCGTGGGAAGCGCCCGGCGTCTGAGCCCGCCGACGGCGATGAGATGGAACGGAGCATCCGCCGCATCTGGGCCAGCGTCGCCCGAATCGAGAAGACGTTAGGGTAAGTTCAACCGTCAGCCTACCATCTCCTCGCTGTTTCTGTCTGATTTGATCCGTTTCTGCAGTCACCAGCCATCTCTCGTCAGCGGCATTGCTGGCTCCTTAGCCGGCCTGAACACCCCTGCCCCCGACGCTGATCTTCCTCGGGCAGCCCCGGCGGATGGTGACGCCGTTCTTGCAACTGGGGTGGCCGCCCCGGAAACCCCCGCCGCTGGTGATGCCACCGGGCCCTCTGCTCCTGTAAGGGCTCCAATCAGGCGTATGATGCAAGTCATCGGACGGGGAGTCCATAACAGGTATCTTATTCGCCCTTTTCGCCAATCTTTAAATCTGGCTAAACCTGGGTGTCTGATCTGATGATTCCTTTCAGCCAACGTCCTCCGCTCCATCTGCCTTCCGGTGCACCGATGGCGCCAGTTCCTCAATGCGTCGCACGGCGCCACAACCAAACCTCCCTCATGCTCCGGTTCGCAGCACCACCTCCGGAGCAGAATCGAACTCGGAATCATCTTTGAGTTCCCGCGACTCCTACACCACCGCCGACGGCCGCCACTTCCACCATGAGATGGTGCGGTACCGCAATCTCTACTCCGAGGCTACCAAAGAAGCCGGTCGGCTGGATAAGGAGAATGAGGACCAGGACGTCGCACTCGTTGCCGCCAACATCGATTTGGCGGAGGCGCGGGCCAACCTCGCGGAGTCGCAGGCCGCCGTGGCAGGTAATCTCTCGCTTTGTCCAATGGCGTGCACGGCGCGTTTTCTAACACTGACCTTCCTTGTTTATGCAGCCCTGACGGCGCAGCTGCATGAACTGCGCGTGGCTACGGCGAGCGTCACCGACGTCCTCCGCGCGCGGGGCCAAATGCAGGTGGAGCAGCTTGCGGACGTGCACCACCGCGTCCGCCAGGTGGCGATGAGCGGCGTCCATCACGGTGCCGCGGGAGCTCTGGCCGCTGCCCAGATCAACTTCGGCATCGTGCTGGAGAACGTCGAACCGGGGATCCGGGCAGGCCAAGACATGGAGGAGTTCGGCACGCTGATGGTCGCTTTCGTTCCCCATGCCGACGGTCTCTCTGTATCCATCGACGCCGAGGACGTGATCCGGGATGGCGTCAATAATGCAAACTAGATTGTATTAGGCATTTTGATGTGTATGATACTTTTGAACTCGTTATGCCCAAAACAATCCAATCTGTAAGGCTGTATATTTTGTTTTTATTTTTTGCTCTAAAGGCGATGCTTATCGCATCGGCTGTTACACCCCATCGAGGGTATTTTATTTTTGTGCTAAGGGCGACTCGTTACTACGATGTCGGCCATTTTTGTCCTGAAGGCAACCCGCTTGCACGGCATCGGCAGTTAGAGCCAGATTCACATGAATCGGCTATCACCCCCAACTGGGATGCTAGGGTAGTATTTCTTCAAATGCTTTCCGTTGATGGCTCTGGCGAGTCTCTGTCCTTCTAAGTCTTCAAGGATGTAAGCATTACCCGGGGCGCATTCAACCACACGATACGGGCCTTCCCAGTTTGGCGACCATTTATCGAATCGGCTATCTTTTGTACCAATAGGCAGAATGACTTTCCATACTAGCTCTGATTCGGTGAAGCTCTTGCTTCTCACCTTAGTGTTATAATACTTGGCCACCCGTACCTTGTTCTTTTCAATGTATTCCAAAGCCCTAAGCTGATGACAGTGCAAATCTTATAAACTGTCCATCATAATGTCTTTGTATTCACCGGCTGTAAGCTTATTTTACAACGTGACGCGCCGTGTCTCAGACTGAATCTCCCATGGCAAGACAGCAGCGTGTCCATAGACTAGCTCATAAGGTGAAGCTTTGATCAATCCATGCTGTGCCATGCGATACGCCCATAGCGCCTCGCTCAGATGCAAATACCATTTTCTGGGGTTCTGCTCAATCTTTTCTTGATGACCTTGATCAAAATTTTATTGGAGGCTTCTGCTTATCCGTTGGCTTGGGCATAATACGGCGATGAATTATAAATCTTGATGCCCATGTCGTCGGTAAAGGTCATAAACTCCTCTGAAGTGAACATTATCCCCTGATCGGTTGTGATCGTCTGAGGTATGCCAAACCTATAAACAATGTGCTCCTTTACAAATTCGATCACGTCAGCTGAAGGGGCGTTCCTCAAAGGAATGGCTTCTACCCACTTGGTGAAGTAATCAGTCGCCACCAGGATCCATTTGTGACCCTTGCTCGATGGTGGGTAGATTTGGCCGATTAGATCGATACCCCATCTTCTAAACGGCCATGGCTTGATTATAGGATTCATAGCAGAGGCTGGTGACTTTTGTATATTTCCGAACTTCTGGCATTCTTGACACCCTTTATAATATTTGAAACAATCTTCCAGCATCGTAGGCCAATAGTAACCAGTCCTCCTGATGATCCACTTCATCTTGTGAGCTGACTGATGTGCACCGCAGACTCCATCATGTACTTCGCTCATCAGCTTCACTGATTCCTCTGTCCCTAGGCATTTGAGCAGCACTCCTTCAACAGTCTTGTAATATAACTGACCATCCAGCAACACGTACTTGGTGGCTTTGTACCTTAGCTTTCTGTTGACCCGTTGTGAAGGATTTGCCAGGTAACCTGCTATCTCGCCCCTCCAGTCATCAGTTGATTGCTCGCTGTTACAAATCTCCTTGCATCAGCCGGTAATCCGACGCGTTCCTGCGCCAGCCGATTAGCTTCCTGGTTCTGGGCCCTGGGATGTAACAAAGAGATACTGTCATGAACTTCTTGATGAGATCCTGGCACTGATCATAATAGCCTCTGAGTATCTCGTCTTTACACTCATACAGGCCGAGCAATTGGTTGATGACTAGTTGTGAATCGTCAAATACTTCAACTGCATCGGCTTTTGCTTCATGCAGAAGCTGAAAACCTTTCCACGCGGCATCATATTCAGCCTGATTGTTTGTGACAATCGGCCCGATCTGGAAAGCATACTCAAAGCGTACACCCCGCGGCGAGATGAGCACTACTCCGGCGCCACCACCTTGCTTACACGAAGAGCCGTCGAAGAACATAGTCCATGGCACTATATCCGCTACATTAGCCGATCCTCTGTGATGCTGCGTGATGAAATCGGCTATCGCCTGGCCTTTGACTGCCATAGCCGATTCGAACCTCAAGTCAAACTCTGAGAGCGCCAGGATCCATTTGCCGATCCGACCATTTAAAATTGGCATCGAAAGCATGTGCTTGATGATATCCTCCTTGGACACCACCACACACTCCGAGGCAAACAGGTAGTGCCTCAACTTGGTGCATGAATAGAATAGGCATAAGCACAACTTCTCGGTCGGTGTATATCTTGTCTCCGGGTCAAGGAGCCGCCTGCTCAGGTAGAAAACTGCTCTCTCCTTCCCTTCAAACTCTTGAAAAAGGGCCGATCCAATAGTATGGCTTTCGGCCGTCACGTATAACTTAAAAGGCCTCCCTGTCCGTGGCGGTACTAAGACAGGTGGAGTTTTCATGTATTCTCTGATTTCGTCAAAAGCCTTCTGTTGCACGTCACCCCATTTGAATTCTTGATCGTTCTTGAGCTTCAACAATGGCGAGAACGACAGCACCTTCTCTGATAAGTTAGGCGATGAACCTTCTGATAAAGTTAATCTTACCGAGTAAAAATTGCAATTCCTTCTTGCTGGTTGGAGGTACAAGCTCATCGATCGCCTTCTTGCTCTTGCTGCCGATCTCTATCCCTTTGCGGTGGACCATGAATCCCAGAAATTCGCCAGCTGCCACGCCGAACGCACACTTGTTAGGATTCATCTTCAAATCATGTCTCCTTGTGCACTCCAGAGTGGCCCTCAGATCGGCCAGGTGATCTTTATAGCTCTTGGATTTCACCACCACGTCATCTATATAGATTTCAATGATTTTGCCGATCAACTTGTGAAATATATAATTCATAGCTTTCTGATAGGTTGCACTGGCATTCTTCAAACCAAACGTCATGACCACCCATTCAAACAAACCAAGCGCACCAGGGCACCTGAAGGCAGTCTTCGGGATGTCTTCATCAGCCATGAAAATTTGATTATAACCAGCATTGCCATCCATGAAGCTAATAACCTGGTGCCCAGCAGCCGAGTCTACCAACATATCGGCTATTGGCATAGGGTAGCCATCCATCGGTGTAGCTCTATTTAAATCCCTGAAGTCAATACAGACTCGCAATTTACCATTTTTCTTGTATACGGGGATGATGTTCGATATCCACTCGGCATATCGGCAAGCTCGAATGAACTTGGCTTCTAACAGCCTTGTGATTTCGGCCTTAATGTCGGGCAGAGCGTCCTCTCTAAACCGACGTGGAGGCTGCTTGTGTGGCCGAAACCCTGGCTTGATAGGTAGCCTGTGCTCAACAATAGATTTGTCCAATCCAGGCATCTCATAATATTCCCAGGCGAAGCAATCTTTGTACTCCTTCAGCAGTTGAATCAGCTCCTGCTTGAACTCCAGGTCTAAGTTGGCGGCAATAAACGTCGGCCGTGGCCTGTCGCCGGGTCCAACATCTACTTCTTCGAGCTTGTCGGCCGACGTGAATCCTTGCCCCAACTTACCCTCTGTGCCGTCGATCGGATTCTCCATTTAATAAAAAGACTCAGAGCCGATTGCCCTGATCGGCTGTTGACTCTCATCGCTGACATTGATGGAGCCTCCTTCCCAAACCTTGCCAGAGAAACAATCATGATCCCCAGCTTCCCAGTATGTGGCATCCGTTGTCGCCACGCTGACCGAGTCGTTGGCCAGGACCACTTCGACCTCATCGCCATGCCACTGAATGAGGCACTGATGCATGGTGGATGGCACGCAGTAGTTGGCATGAATCCAGTCGCGTCCGAGCAGCAAGCTGTAGGCACCCTTACTGTCGATCACGAAAAAGGTAGTAAGCAGTGTCTTCTTCCCCACTGTCAGCTCGACGTTGATTGCCCCCCGAGTGTTGGAAGAATTGCCCCCGAAATCCTTGAGCATCCGATCGGTTTCTATTAGATCATCGGGACCCTTGCCTAGCCTTGCGAAATATAGTGTAGGGCATGAGATTGACAGTGGCGCCACCGTCCACCAGCATCTTCGTCATGGGCATGTCGTCGACATAACCTTTGAGATAGAGGGCCTTCAGATGTCGATTCTTGGCCGGCTTATCAAAAGTAGCTTGCTGTGCGAGCACTAACTTGGCCACTCCTTCTTCTGATCCCGAATCGTCTGAGTCGGAATCGGTATCGTACTTCTTGGCTCTGAACTCTGCAGGTAGCACAAACACCATCTGTGCATCGGCTACAGCTTTTCTATTATTTTGTGAAGGCTTTTCGTGCCATACCTGTTTGGCGCGCCCCTCAGCCTAGAGCTCCCTGTTCCCGAGCCGCTGCACCCGGCGCCTTTGGCTTCTAGTTAGATCTCCCGGGCACCACTGGTTCTCCTGCCAAACCGGCTGTCAGCGTTCAACTACCGTCTTATCAAGCCGATCGCGCAGGTCCCTTTTTTCACGCCGATCCCGCGGGCTATGGGGGCTCCCTAGCCTCTGGTGCACGGACTGGCGGTTGACCTAGGACAAGCCTGTACTCTCGGTACTGATTACTGCATTCTGGACAGTTGCGCAGCGTTGGCAGTCTCAAGCCTTCGTTCCAGCAGTGTCGGAAGAACGGGCAATGCCAGTGATCCTCCTCACCTTCCCGGTGGCGAGCCATTTCTTCATGATAGCGCGCCTCTTCTTCCTCGCGGAGCCACCTGCGGTACTCCTCTTCTTCGCGCTGCAGCTGTCTCTGATGATCTTTCTCTTTCTATCGCCGCCACTTATTCAGAAGGTGCTGGTGCGTGGGCCTCCTGCTCTTGGTGCCGCTGGACTCTCCCTGCTCCAGCTGCCTCTGGTTCTGCTCCCACCTTCCTTTGATCAGCGCTAGCTCCTTAGCTGTGATCTGTGCATCGGTATCAGCTTTGATCTGGACCATGTTCTGCCCCTTCGGGAATGGGAATTTGTCGATCTTCATCTTCCCCTTGGGAGGGGCCTCAAATTTCAACAGGCCGCGCCTAATAGCATTCTGGATTGCTGCTTTGAAATTACGGCGGTTGTGTGTGGAGTGTGAGGTAAGGCCGTGGTACTGGCAGAACGGTTTTCTCTGCAAATCTTCAGGAGACGGCTTGACGTAATCAGCCGGAAAGGTGATGTGGCCCTGCACTGACTAACAGGTCGAAGAGCTTGTCCAGCTTGCGTGTGTCAAAGTCGTATTGATCTTCCGCGCTCCAACCCTTCGACACGGCCATGGGCTTTGTACCCCATTTGAGCTCAACAGCAGCCACTTCCTCATTCTCCCCATCCTCTAAGTCGGAATTATAGACGTAGGCCTGACTGCTTATATTTCGATTCCTTCTTGAAGCTTTGGGCCTGCTGTTCTAATGCGGCCACCCTCTGCATTACCTCGCTGATGCTGTTGAAGTTGGTGCCCACCAGCTTCTCTTGGACGTAGTGGGAGCAGCCCACTGACCACTATCTTGGTGAGCTGTTTGTCGTTCAGATTCAAAGAGTAGCAAATGTTCCTGGTTTCCCTGAATCGCCTGATGAAAGCCGATCCAAGTTCATTCGGCTTTTGGCGCATGTTGGTGAGATCTGTGATGTCTTTCTCCCCGGTGCCAGAGAAGAAGTAATTATGGAACTTGGTCTCTAGATCCTCCCAACCTTGAATCGAGCCAGGCTCCATGGACGCGAACCAGCTAAACGCCGGCCCTGTCAGTGATAGCGGAAAGAGCCGGACCCTGTGAGCTACCTCATATGAAGCTTCGCCAAGCTGGGTCAGGTAACGGCTAATGTGTTCCATGGTGGTGATGTCGTCCTGCCCACTGAACTTGGAGAAGTTAGGCAAGCGATACCTGGGCGGCAACGTCACTCGGTCGTACCACTCGGGGTAAGGACGTCTATACTTGATTCCAGTCCCGGTCTTCGGCTGCAAACCGAACGTGTCACGGAGCATGGCACTCATCTGCTCCAGCAGCTGATTATTGGGCGTCTGGGCGTACCCCGGATGCGGCGCTGCCTGAAGGTCTTGATATGTAATCCCCTGGTGGTATCCAGGAGTTGGGTTGGCCGTGTCTGCCGCCGGCGTATTTCTAGCCGTCGGGTTCACCGCTGATGAGTTCATCGAGTTCACCGTCTGCCCTAGTGGCCTGCATGAAAGCGGCGAGCTCCTCCAGAGTATGATCTTTGTATAATCTGGGAGAACCTGCTATTTTTTGAGCCGAACCGGCTGCAGTGGCATCTTGCACTGGCATTTTCGGCTGGCTCGGCTGTTGCGGTGAGGAATTGGAGGTCCCTGCCGATGCTTTTGGATCTGCATCTTCTGCGGGTATGTTGAAGTAAACTGGACCCAAAGACTCCCAATCCTGCCGCTTGAGAACGGTCTTCATGATGTTATAGAATGTCTGCAGGAAGAATTTGTGGTGGTGGCCGACTGCTGAATAGGCGGCCTCCCAGGTCACTTCTTCCAGCATCTGTTTGAGGTCGGCCTTGCACTTCTCTTCAGATTTATCAGAATGGCCGTCCATGATCCACCTTGGGAATGCATTTTTCTTCACTATGGAGCCATCACACTGCTTGCTGAATGAAAGCAGGTAGGCATCAGCGAATTCTTCAACGATCTTGTTCAACACTGCCGCGTCCTCCTCGTTGAGATCTTCGACCCTGACCCTGAGGACACCGTCATCCCTGGAGGAGCCGTCTGCCGCAGCCTTCCCTTTTGCCATGATCTTCAGTGAATTGTCCCACCAGGCGTGCCAAAAACTATGTTGGCGCAAAAAGTGGTTCCCTAAGCCCAACACACCAGCGAAGCCCGAAACGACCCTTGAAGACAGTAGAGCTCTTGGAGATCCAGCTAGCTTCGAACCCGGTCTGAGAGTGTCAGTAACACCCAAGCGTGCCAGTCAATTTGACCTGCAATTGACAAGGAAACAGATATAATCAGTAACTCAAGGCGGAACTAGCTGGTGAGTCCAGATAGTTCCAACTGTACGGCTTAAAGAGCCAGTATAATCGGAGATCGACTAGAAAGCCGATTCCGTCATGTTATGGACCGATAGTATAATAATGAAGTAAAACGGCTATCAGGATACTCGTATGAAGGTAATAACATGCTAGCCGATCTAATCAGTTAATGTGTATAAAAGAAAACAGATCATGTATACAGATCTAATCTGTACAGCAAACAAGTAGAGATCGGCTAAAGCTGGTCTAGAAGGCCGGCAGCTTTAGTAAATCCTCTTTACTAAGTTCACCAAGTCTGTGTTCACCTGGTCTAACGGCCAGCGGTGAAAGGTCCTTGTTTGGTTTTGATAATTGAGTGACAACTTAGGTGGACTAATATGTGTTTGAGTGTTGATTACACAGGTGATTAGTCCACAGGTACATGTGTGTGAGAAACTATGCCATGGAGGTGGATATGGCGTGTTGAGTGTTGCTTAGCTCACACATATGGAGATGAAGGAGCTAAATGCATGAGACATGACATGGAGTCATGTGGCTAGGTGGAGAAGATCAAGACGAGGCTTCGCGTCGACGGACCGGTTGCAAGTGTGAAGGGCAAGTCGGGTGATGGCTTGGCGCCGATGGACCAACGCAACGGTGAAGAGCAAGCAAGTCAAGGATCGATGAACCAAAAGCCACGTGATAATATGAAGTGGATCATATCATTCATGAGGTGTTGGTGCATGTGTTGCATTGGCATCGATGGTGTCGGAGACGGTGATGAAGACGGTAATCGAAATGGAAAGCGCAAGGCAAACGTATAACCTAGGGCATTTCCATTTCACCGGTCTAAGGTTGAGTAGGAGAAGTGCCTGACCGGATTTAGGATAGATGGCCGTACTATCAAGAAGGGCAAACTTGTTTGCATATCGGTCATCTAGTGCCACTTGAGCGATCTAACTTGCGTACGTTGCTAGGATCGAGTGGCGTGGTGAAAAGAGTGAAAAATCCTTTGAAAAATGTTTGTGAAAAGCTAACACACATGCACATGAGGTGTACACTTGTTGGTGTTAGCATATTTGTAAAGGTGGTGAAGTTTGGAGTTGAAAGGAGCTCAAAAAGAGCGTCGGACGCTGGCTTGGACAGGGCGTCGGACCATTGGTGTGAAGGGTCCGACGGTCCCAGGCTCTGTGCAGTTGAGTGCGAGCGTCGGACGCTGTCTGCAGTGACAGCGTCGGACCATCCTCGTGCGTCCGATGGTGTTTAGCCTGTGAGCGTCGGACGCTGAAGTATGTGGGCGTCGGACTTTTGTCCGAGCGTCCGACGGTGCAGATCGTGCGAGAGCTGACACATGGCGAGCTCTGAGAGCGTCGAACTCTTGGGTTTAGTCCAATGGCGAGCGTCGGACGACCGTCCGATGGTTTTCAGCGCTCAGGGAGCTCTCTGGAAGCGTCGGACCGTGGAGTTCGTTGGTCCGACGGATGTTCCGTCCGACAGTGAGCTGAAGCAGCGGGAAGTTAGCCGTTGTGATCCAACGTTCGACTTCAAACGGCTAGTGACACGTGGCGGCCATCGGGAGCGTACGGACTGTGGACATTGGTCCGACGGTGGCGCGGCTGAGCATCCGACGCTCAGTCCGACGGCCGGTTTGAGAGGGCAACGGCTCTATTCGCTTAAGGGCTATAAATCCAAGCACTTGGTGGCCTTGGCTGATAAGCTGAGCACTTTTGGGCCTGTGTGGCTTGTGTAGGTGTGCTTGGAAGCCCTCCCACTCACTCACTTGTTTAGTGCACATCCGATTGATTGATAGTGAGTGATTCTAGTGCGTTGCATTATGAGATTGCATCGAGTGGCACTAGGTGATCATGTTGCAAGCCGGTGGTGCTTGTTACTCTTGGAGGTTGCCACCTCCTAGATGGCTTGGTGGCTTGTGGCTCCGTGAAGCAAGCAAGAAGATTGTGCTTAGCTCCGGAGAAGCTTTGTGAGGGGTTGGAGCTCACCCCGCGGGAGATCGCGAAGAGCATCGCTAGTAGAGCGAGACGTGAAGAGCGACAAGTGGTCCGGCCGAGTCAAGTGCTAGAGCTTGTGGTAAGCACTCCACGTGGGAGAGTGTGACTTGCGGGTCACCACTAGCAAGAGGACCGGCGGCAACCTTGGAGCTTGTCTCAACGGAGGACGTAGCTTGTGGCGACAAGTGAACCTCCGGGAAATAAATCACCAGTGTCAACATCTTCCCATCCTTCGCGGTGGTTTGCTCCCTTCTACACAAGTTATTTATTTTGTGCATTACTTTACTTGTGTAGTCGTAGTTGCTCATGTGAGACCGGTTAGCTTGTGTAGCTTGCCACTCACCTTCTTAGCTTGTGTAGCTTAGAAGTAGTTCTCACTTAGTTTGTGTAGCTAAAGTGAGTTGCACTCCTTGATTTGGATTGTGTATCCTTATCATTGAGCAAGTAGTAAGCTTAGGTGCTTAGTGCGCTTTTGCTTACTAGTTGATAGGAGCTCCCCGGTGCTTAAAGTACTAGTGCTTATATTTGTGTGACCTTGCGCTAGAATGGTTTAGGGAAGGTCAAGCTAGCCTTGCACCTTTACTTCTTGGTAGGATCTTTTGTAAGGTGCTTAAAGTCTTAATTAGAGGGGTGAATTGTTGGTAGAACCGAATAGGTTTTATTCCGCTGCTGATTAGTTGTTAAAAAGGACTATTCACCCCCCCTCTAGTCCGCCATCTCGACCCCTTCAAGCGGGCTTCAACAAACCCAGCAAACAAAGCTAGATCGTTTGATATCCAAATAAGTCTATATACACGATCTATTCGTGAAAGCATAACTGAATCGGCTCTTTAGCCGATGCAGGGTCCATGAAGCACGAACGAATGCTAGCATAGTCATAAACAGACCTCAAATTAAAGCAAGTCTAGTCTAGCGAAACTTGTTTAGGTTAAACCTGTTCCACTGGATGACACTCAGTTTAACTTAAACAAGGACACGAAAATAAGACTTACAATAACCTCAGAACTACTTATGTCTCAACTAGCACCGAACGCACAATATGTAACGAACAAGATTGATAGGGAATTAGCCGATGTAGCATGGAACCGATCATCATAATAAAATAAGCATAAGAAAGCATAAACGACGATCAGATTCAAGTGAATCTAAGGCCAAATCTATCAATCTTGATCGGACAGAGAGATGTTATATTGATAAATAAACAATAAACAACAAATAACATCTTGATAACTTAATGAATCTAACCAAATTGCCATATTTAGCTAGAGCCGATAACTAATCCATGCGTGCAAACCATCTCAATCTATAGCCTGTCTACTGGATGACAATAACTAATAGATTAATCAAGCAAACAATCACAAATCGATAACTAATCCGCGCGTGAAAACCGTCCTAATCTGCATCTCGTCCACCGGATGACGGTTAACACAGATTGATCGGGTAAACCAGCGTGAATCATCCTTGACTCACTGTGTTTCCCGCGTCCACCGGATGACGCCAAAGAAACAGAGGTTAGCAAGGACCCTGGTCCGCCATGCTTCGACGTCCACCGGATGACGCTAAAAAGACATAGTTTAACAGGGGGTTGACGATACTTACAAGCAAGCCTGCGTCCATCGGATGACACCCAGCCTGGATGAAGTAACTCGCCGGACTCGACTGACTCTAGGGTTTGTTGGCCAGAGCTGGAAATTGTGTTGTATTGATGTTGTTGATGTTTTACAATGGCTGAGGGCTTATATTTATACCCTGAGCGTAGAAAGAGTCCTAGTCGAATTACAACTCATCAATAGATAAGGAAACTAACAAACTATCCTATATCTAAGGTAACTTGGAGTCCCACCTTTCCTTTCATAACGGACTCCGATCGTGATCGCATCTTGGCGGCGCGGACTCTGGATGACGTCATCAATACCGACGTTGCACGCCTCCTGTCACCTTGACCCGATAACCGATTCACCGTGCAATCGGCTATTTTCCTTCCTTCCGCTGGAGACGGAATTTGCTTCCAAGATTGGCTATCTTCCTCTGGTATCGGCTATCTTCCTCTGGCATCGGCTATCGGCTCCCAGCCCAAAATTTGGTGTTAACAATAGGTTGTTAGACCTTGCTAGGCCCATGCCCTTAACAGGTCATTAATGGGACAAATTTAGTTGACGGTTGATTTCAGCATGCAATACCCATTAGAACGGCCAAAAAGTAATCACATCCGATACACATTTCAGTCACATCAACATATTAGTCACTGCCCATTAAAATCTCATAATCTCATTACACAGATTAATATGATCTCATCCATCAATGATCATGAATCCTAGATAGCTACACATCGAAAGAGCAAAATGATATCACTACCAAGGTTTGTGGCAACAACAAAGTTTGAACTAGATCAATCTAGTCTCAAAAGAGCAGCACTACCAAAGCTTGTTGGAGTCTTCTCATGTGCAGCAAAAATAGCTTCCCTTGTAGCCTAAGAATAAGCAAGACATGATATATATTCGTAAGTGCACAAGTTTCACAAAAGAAAATACTAAACAAGACAGCAATACAAATGCCATGCATCAGTAGAACAGGAATACATGAATATGGCGCAGTTCTCATCATTCATTGAATTTTCTATATGCATGTCCAATTTGCCACATATTAGTCACTATTGACAAAGAGCATAGCTTCTGCAGCAGAATGGAACCACAAATTTCAATTTGTAAGGCTTCAACAAACAATTTCACAAGTAAATAGATAGCTGACAGGTTTAGTACAGGGGTGCTGCTGGTAGGGACGCAGCCCAATTTGTGACAAGTCAGTTATTGATGTAATAAGTATAATTTTGTTAGCTGAATTATCACAGGATTGGAAACTTGAACTCAGTCATAAATTAACTAGATCTGAACATGTTATCTTATCAGTTCACACAAGTTCAGTAGCTCACCATTAGTCATGTCGTCAAGCATGGAGCCTTAGAGCCTTGGAGCAGAGCAGCAGGTACTGCAATCTGAAAATGGAGACCTGAACCTCAACTGCTCACAGCTGGAGCAAAGTAACATACCACAAACTAGTAGAGCCCAAGCAAGCAGGGCAACACCTGCAAGTGTAGCCATCTTCGAATTAGAGCAAATCTTACATATTGTACATGACTACAATCTTGCAAGATGAAAAGCTGAAGTAGAAAAATTAAGGAAAACTATAAATAAAAATATAATATCTGAACACATCCCGTAAGTGTAGCCATCCATCTAAAATGTGTTGCCTCATCTAGCTGCTCACCAAGGTATCCACCTACACACCTGAATTAGAGATTCAAATCACAAATTTGCTTGGATCATCAGACAACCATTGATAAGTCTCATTTATATAGAGAGGTAGGATTGTCGTCCAAAAACCATCATAGGCCAAGCATCCTTTTATAGGAAGTTCTTATGGTTTTGCTTCTCTAGGCCATCATAAGTGCATCAGCAGGCGAGGAAGTGCCCTAAGCTGGGTAACAGGATACAACTGTTATCAACATGTTCACATAGGATATCACCTATATCTAGAGGCTACTAGTACACGGCTGATAGATATGTCAGTTGTGGCACATCCGTGCGAGACAACGGAAATTATTTTAGGAACCTACTGTTCCTAGGTGGAAATGGGAAATCATGGACAAGCCAGCGCTTAATCCCATGACCGGCGGCTTCCCACCAGGAAGGCACGCCAACTGAGCTACGGCTCAGTCCCTTGTGCATTAGATTTTTGGGCCCATGGCGATTTATCCTGTTATTAGTGGTTTTCATTTAATAGCATTAAAAACTAAATATCTTTGCCTTTACATTTTCTAGCAGCTATCAGATTTAAAACTCTGCTAGAAAATTAGAAATTTAAAATTTCTTTATTGCTTAATAAAATTCAGTAGCGCTAAAAACTAAATATCTTTGCTTTTACATTTTCTAGCAGCTATCAGATTTAAAACTTTGCTAAAAAATTAGAAATTTAGAAATTACTTTATTGCTTAATAAAATTCGGTGTTGTATATTGAAAATCACCGTAGAAAAATACCCTCAATAGCTATTTTCTAAGAAAAATCATTGTGGTTGTGTATATTTTTATGCTATATATCAATGTTACCAGATCGGACGACTAATCGTGAGAAATCTTGACAATTACAATTTAGCATGTTGTGACGGAAGATGGCTCATCGCCAAATCGTATTTAGCTAGTTTGTGACGATTTCTGCTTGGTTATAGTGACAAGCAAATAATTTTCATCACAAATCGGATATCTTAGCGACGAATTATTCCATCGTCATGATGAGATTGTCACTAAAGGTCATATCTCTTGTAGTGAAACCTCTGCGAGTAACGTCCTTCGACACGTTCCCCACGTCCTAGACCGTGTCTCTTTGACCCCGCCGGCCCACGATCCGCCTCCATGTACACTTGCACTTGTCGATGTTCCCAACTACGGTTGGTCTCCAACGCTTCAGTCCCTCAGTTCAAGCCTTACTTACATCCTTCATCGCTCCTGGTCTATCGGCATGTCCCATCTCTACTCGACCTTCACTTCGCCATTGACCTACGTCTCTATACTTCACACCTGCGCATCACAAGCCAACAGACATATGGAGTAACACCCGTTGACAATCACTCATCACAAATCCGAACCACAGGGGCATATATTAACCTTGTGTTCGCAGCAACGTGGGCTTGTTTGGTTAAGGATTGTTCAGCAGGCTGCCTGGCCCAAGAATCACTACCAGATGTTAGTTTTTTGCCAAGGGTTCAGATAGATGCTTAGCAATGGCTGGATCCCTATGGTGACATACTGACATGCCGGTTAGAATCAATCTGTAAAGATTATTTACAACATTTTTTTATGTAAAACATATAAAATAATACTGCGCTATCTGCACGAGCTAGCTAGTTTTGCGTGGTTTAAAGACAAACCACAAATGCCTGCCTTGAATCCTTGATTGTACTGTACATGCATACAGCAATGCATATGATATTCAATTCTACCAGACAGATGTGGACACATTACACATGCCTAATCTATGACATACTACTATTGACATCCCATGTAGTACAGGTCGTCGGGCTTCTGCCGCCAATACCCCGGCTCAGCCCCGACGGCGACAGGCTATCAACGGAATCAATGACCCTTAGCCCGTCACGTAAAACTAACAGCAGTTTAGCACTACGTGCAGCTCCCCACGGCCACTATCTCGTCTTTGAGCGTCTTCCTGCTGCCCTCGTGCTTGCTCCCGGCCTTCCCGGGGTTTTTCAGCGTCTGCGATGAAGCAACGCGTCAGCTAATTCCATCAGGGCATCACAGGTTCGTTCAATCAGAAGCAAATACTCGTATGTTGAGACACTGACCTTCTTGAGCAGCATGTCCGTCTGCCGCTCCATCTCACGGATTTGCTCCATGGTCATGCCGTACCACTCGTCGATCCAAGCGAAGCACAGCCGGTGGCATGCCAAGAACAGCGCCCTCTCCCCCTGTGTGAACGGAAGACACACTGCATTAGCGCGGAGCTTCTGGATCCTCTCGAACAAGAGAGGAGAAATCTCTGAACTTCTGAACATTGTGCCGTCCTGCTTGGCTGGCAGGTGCAGACTGCAGACTGACTGACGAACTGACGAAGTGCTCTTATTCATTCAGAGAATGTCAATCTCTCAGCAGGGCGTGACATATCTGCATACCGCAATGACGCAATCTTCGAGCCGTTCGCCGAGGCCCCATATGGGAGCATCCGTGATCACCAGCTTGTATGTAGTCATCACCGGACGGCATGAATCCTGCAGAGAAGAACAGCATGTGCATGCATATATGTGATGATATGTCACTTGATAACAGCAGTACCAGGCTTCTGAACAGCCTAGTTTGTTTGTTATTGTTTTCTTTTTCCTCCCCTAGTTTGTTTCTACTTGCTAGTGTTTGATTATGGTTTAGGTTTCTTTGAGTGGGAGTAGGAGTAGTCGCTACTGGCGTATTCCACGCTAGTGGCGTGGTGTTTAAAGTTGTAAAATTCTTTTTTTTTCTCTCGTCTAATAAAAATTTAGCAAAACTTTTGCCATCTTTCGAAAAAAAAGGCTTCTGAACAACACCATTTTCCATTGGGCATTGGCACGTATACTAATTGAGAAATCTGTGTTGCTCCATACCATCCATCCCTTCAGAAGAGGTCCTCGTTCTGTTCGTTGTGACTTGAAGGTTGTCAGATCGACCTTCGGAGCACCGATCACCTTACTCCAGTGGTCTCGTGATATAGATGCGATGTCGATGATCTCAACTTCTCTTGCGGCTAACTGCTCACTGGTCAAATTGTGCACCTGGTGCACATTAACACACACTTATTAGTACTCTGATATTCTTCTCATTTTCGGAGTCTTACAGATTTCCAAGTGTGATTATTAAAGAGAACTAACATTTTCTGAGCAACCGTTGTCAGGTCTGGTTACAGTATCAATGGTGAGTGAACACTTGCTGAAAAGTGGGCACTGGTGACAAATGGTGAAGAAAGCCAAGTTAGCCTGAAGTATTCAGTTATCAATGTAGGGTCAGGTTTTGAGCTAGTAGCACTTCTGAATACCTTGATCACTAGTGTGCGAGTCAGAGTAGATGGAGTTCACGCCATACATGAAAACGCAATAGAACCAGTTGAGCACATATTCTCACCCACCGAGTATTACTTTACTGTGTCTGTTCTAAAATGGCCAAAGTGAAAAAAAATAGCTAACCTGTTCTGCTCTTTGGATATGCACACCAAGAGTCCTCATGCACTGTGAGAGCGCTGGCAGGTGCAAAGCCCTTCATCCATGATGGAATTTTGCTGCACATAATTTTACTTTTATTCATTAGACATTGTCAAGGTCCTTACAATTTTCATAAATAAGTATTCATATATAAAATCCTCAATAATTATACTTCTAAAATAACTTTGGGTTGATAACTTTACAATGTTTGCAATAAAATAACAATTCATGTATTGGTACTAGAAGTTGTCTTTATAGTCCACTTGTACGCCCCAACAAATAAGTGGCTGTAGTTTAGTGGTGAGAATTCCACGTTGTGGCCGTGGAGACCTGGGCTCGAATCCCAGCAGCCACAGCTTATTTATTTTTTGATCTATATAAAAAGAAGGTCTGCAAGTGATAAACTTTTAACTCTAAAAGAAGGTAGTTACAAACCTTTGCAAATGATAAAGTTTTGAGGTGAGTTGGCCCTTGCCAAGCTTCTCATCCTCAAATGGGACTTGCTGCAGTACCTCTACACCCTCCTTGCTATTTGTGTTTTGCTGCTCCATCTTCATGATGGTGTAGCTCAAGCCTATTTCATACTGTATCACGAGAATTCAGCTTCAGCAGTTCATTTGTCAGCTCAAGCACAGGAATGCAAAATCATCATTAGAAAACTTTCTATTTTGCTCTTGGGTCATCATACCTCTTCCATCGACATAGGCATGACGATCCGGCTTTGCGCAAGATGAAGTCAAGGTATACACAAATTCATACAGAAAACATAAACTTGGGTACAAAATACTGTTAACACAAGAACTTGGGGAGGATACAACTCTTTGATCTGAACCATGGTGAAAGTAGCACCAAGAGAAGCAAGTCTGATGGTTTCCTGAGGTGCTGCTGAGAGGGAGGGGGAGGAAGGCTTAGGCTTTTGCCTGTTTTCCTCTTCTTATGTTCTTTGCTGCTTGAAGAAGGCAATGGACGTAGCAAAGGAACAATTTTTAACCTTCAGACTTCTTACACAAATGCCCTCCTATAGATGTGAAATCCTATATTCTCCCGGCATTGCAGTGAAACTCACAAAAAGTTCAGACTTGGGAACCGGCAAAACCGATATATCCTTGAAGTGCTAAACTGAAGTTGTAGGAGGACAGATGCGCAGAGCCCCCTGAAAACGGGGCTTCGTCTACATCAAACGAGCGGTGTGAGGTTGGTTGTTTACGAACGTCACCGGTTACCTTTATGAAAACGTATTTTTTCAGCTGACGGAAAAGGGAAGATGCTGGCATCCACCCGGCCGTCCACACAATTATGCCCACCCCTTTCCGTTCTTTCGCCAGGGGGAGAACACTTGGCCAGGAGGAATTTATGCCTTGAAAAGGCACCGTTCTATGACGCAATCATGAGTCTGGGCTGTTGATTGCGCAAGTTCATTGCAACAGGGATCGTCGATTCGTCAAACGGGTTTCAATTCATAGCTTGTGAATTACTAGCAGCAAAGCGATTTTAAGCATGAACTTCTGGTGTTCTATAGTCTAGCATTTTTTTACGGATGCCTTTGGAAAACTTTCAGTTCAATTTGCGTTCCTTAGGAGCGTACTCATTAACACCATCCGTTTCTCACTTTGTCAAAGGAGATTGCTTCATATGAAGAGATCATGCCTGAAAGTTCAAGGTTTGAGTAAGGTTCGTCAGATTACAATTACATAAGCTCCAAATTAAAATCGATGTTTTACTGAAGGCGAACTGCATCATATAGATGCCTGGAAGCTTGCTGATCAAACAATCGTGGTGCGATAAGATAGTGGAAGAATGATGTTGATAACTTGCAAATTATATATAGTATGTGGACTAGGTCGGCAACAGCTAACAACGACACTAAGCACATACAGTATTCTCTTTTTTTTTTTCACATGTTAGGTGCATAAACACAAACAAAACAGCTTGCATAACTGATAATGTCGTCTAAATGGCCGTCCTGATTCGTCCTTGGTGAACTTAATAACTAATAAGAACAAAGCTTTAATTCCCAAAGCTTGCAGTGCCCTTTTAGTTTTAGCCACGTGCAACCAAATTCTGGACCTTAAAAGACTCTGGAATTGGCATGCTATTGCATATTTAGTTTATGCCGTGCAAGATGTGGTAGGACGCAACGTAAGAGGGAAGCGTCTATCCAGTTTTCAGAGAAGATGCTTTTCGGATAATAAGGTACCGGATCGTACCATTTCTTCGTAAGGTGTCTTGGACGCAAGATTCTAGTGGATATTCCATAATATACCAGTGGATGGTTCTTGTACCATTTTGCGTACTTCCTTGTGCTCCTCTATCACGTAATCGTGACTTTGGGGTAACTTATTGGCTCTCTTCCTACCTCGCATTCTTTAGTACAACTTAAACTTCTACTTACAATTAACATTTCCTTCGTACATAAATGATAAGAGTATTCTGACCCATAATTTGTCTTACAATTTATAGTCAATTGTTAAAAAAACCAATATCTAAGCCGCATTTTGAGCACAAATCTATTGATGCAAGTTTTTTAAGTCCTAAATTCGCATATAATTTGACTAGTGTTGGTCAAAATTTGTAAAAATTGATTTTTCCGCTTCTAAATAGTATACACGTAAGCGTTTGGGCCTGTGGTCCAATGGCAAGTGGAACACTACCCACCAGATTTTAAATCCTGATTGTCGTAACTTTCTTGGATTTATTTTAGGATTCAACGGCACTGTGCTTTCAGTGGTAGACGACGTTCTCGTCGACAGCGAGTCACATGTAGTGACTTCGTCAATCTCAAGATCTGCCGGCGCAGTCTTTCGGAGGTGCTCATAGGGGTAAGGTTTATGTGCATGTGTTCACAAGGGTGAGTATGCGTACGTTATGAGTGTCTGTGTCTGTACTGTATAATTCGAAAAAAAAAATACATGTAGTACACGGTGGTTTGGTAGGAGCGTTTTCTAGACTTTTAGGTCCTCGTTTGGCATGAAGAAACATTTTGAATTCTTGCGAGAATCACTGCCAAACGGATTAGATAAGAAACGTTTACTCGAGAATCACTAGAAATGTTTCTTCGTTTTTATGCCCAAATAGGGAAAACACCTGTTAGCTGGTTTCGCATGATTCTAATTCTTGCCCCGCTTCTATATTATCAACCATAATTTTTTATTTAGTTCTTTTTTAAGAGAAATGAGTTAACATAGGTTGTATTTACATTGTTCTTTGCTCACAAAAAGTTCTAAATTTTTTTGAATAATATTTATATTTATTTAACTTTTTATATATTATTTTGAATCAGAATCCAGACTATCGGCCAAACGGTTTCACGAAATGATTCTATTCAGTAAAAAAGTCTATATAACCCCTCTCAACTATTGAGGGTCGACTACTTCACCGCCTGTCGATACGGGTCACTAGAGGTTCCCCAAGGAGAAGAGAAGAAGACCTAGTACACTTAGGATTCCTTTCATGTAATTCTACTAGGACTAGTTTATAATCCTATTAGGATCTCTACTTTGCAACCGATTAGGACTCCTGCCCCCTGAACTATATAATGGAGAGCAGGGCTCCTTAGATCGGCAGCTTGGCACAACCTTCATACACAACAGACCTCACGGTCTAGAAGCGCAGGGCGTAACATATTATCCACCCCAGACTAGACGGAGGGCACTTGTGCTTTTCCGGCATACCGAAGCAGTATAAATCGTTGTCTATCTGCATTTACCATCGAGTTCCTGCATACGCTGACACCCCTCCGAACAAATAACCGTCCCGAGCACCCCTGAGATGGGCTATCGGTTGTCAAACACCGACACCCGCTAAACTATGAAACCGGATTTTTTTTTTTACCTCATGAACTCTCCAAAACTGGTCAAATAGCCCCCTAGACGGTTTTGAACGATGGTTTTATCTTCTATTTCTTTTTTATTTATTAATGCTCATAAAATAGAAAATCTAATTTTGTTGAACTCTACATGAGTAAATCTATACAGTAAACACGTAATATAGTAGGCTTTAGTATAAAGTTCTTTCTGTGCCTTTATATCTATGGCTTTTTATAATTAATTGAAATAATTCATAGTTTTAACATAACATATCATATGTTCAATATGTAGATCTACTCATTTATAGTACAACAAAATTGGATTTTCTATTTATGATTTTTTATGATTTATTATGATTTTTCAAAGATCCAGTGAAAATAAATAAAAAGACAAAACTACCGTCTTCCTGTGACAAAACTACTATCCAAAACTATTTAGGGGGTTATTTGACCAGTTTTGTAAAGTTCGTGAGGTTGGAAATCTAATCTTATAGTTTATGGGGGTAAAGTAGTCCACCCTCAATAGTTAATGGGGATGGAGTTATGCAGACATTTTCCTTTTAATTCATCACCAGAAATATTTCTTAAGAGAATCGAGATCCGAAACGTTTCTACGAGAATCTGGATCCATACCAAACCGTATTAGTTTGTAACCATCACGAACAACTTTTGCGGACTTCTTGTCATGAGGGGGGAGCTCAGCTTGCAAAATTATGCTTTCGAATACTCACTTCTAACTGAAGCTTGCGAGTGGACCTGTGGTTCAATGGAAGGACTATCCAGTGAGACGTATCCATCAGGGTTTAAATCTTGGTGCTTCCTTTTCTGGGTTTTTCTCAAGATTTATTGGCGCTATGCTCGTGAACTTTAAGATCTGCCAGCTCAATCCTTCGAAGGTGCTCGTAGACGTAGGATTTGCATACGTTTGTCTATAGGGATGAGTATGCGTGCATGTGTGAGCGTCTACGTCGTACTGTGTAATTAAAAAAACTCAAGCCTTAATTCAAAACAGCAATAGAGCCATATGATTGAGGTTTGAGAAGATCAGCCTCGGGTGACAGCTTTCTATTGCCATAACGGGTGAGCGGGCCCATATACGCTATTGGGCCCAATCAGGATTTTTTTTTTTTTGAGTTCGCCAATCAGGATATTTAGTATAGGAAAAAAACTTAGAATAGACTCTCACTATCCCTGAATAAACCAATTACTAGAAATGTCTAAAATTTTGATTTTTTTTTTATGCTTAACCAAACTTATGAAAAAGCATAAATATTTATGACATTGATGACTAAAATAAAAAGGCGAAATAATCCGTTTTTTGTGGAGGTGGCGATAAAGGTCAGGTGTGTCATCAGTCATCTACAAAGTCAAGGGAGGTGAAGCTCATGGCCCGGCCGAAGTAAATCCGTTGATGGAATCCATCTAGTTCTGTTTAGATCAACAAATTATGCACATGCCTTCAAACCTAGCTAGCGTGTCAACTGTCATTGTTTTTACCACTAACTGTAATTATCAGACGTGTTGATATATCCTCTATGACGATATTTCATTAGGGATGAAATCTAATCGGATACAGACGGTGACCAGTGATTCTGCATTTTGCCCCCTCAAATATGGGTCATGGCCACCCGTAGTAAATTTCTGTAGAATTAATAGCCTAGCCACTCTGCAATATTTTGTATACTTGTGCTTTTGCTCTAACCTAATTAGTTTCACTCTCCCTGCTGAGCTCAAGCACCGTCACTGCCACCATGCATGCATCGCGCCATTGTAGTAGCCCATAGCCGACCTTCTTCTGGCTACCCACTCCAGGCCTCCAGCGGCGGCGAAGTGTAGGTGACGTTTGGCGCTGTTGCTTGAGTGGGGTGTTGACACTTTGCCATGGAAGAAACGGGTATCAATTTTCCATTTTCATGAATCATGTACAGTGGCAATGGTAACGCGGATAGTGCACAATTAGGTGTGAGCACACAACACAAATGACTTCCCATGCATCCCTCCTAAAGAAGATGCGCAACGAAAACACAAACAATATATCGTCCAATTACCATCCTATGCCATCACGACTCTTCCAGCAGATTGGGAGCAGCTCGTCTGACATTTTTGTGTCGCTTGGACATTGTGCATGTACATCCAAATGATGGACGTGTTTGGAATTTGGATGCATGCGGCGGGTTTCCACGGTGGGAGCACGCTGGAAACCGCAAATTCTAAGTCCTATACCTAGGCTAGCTACCTCTAAAGTATACAGATCGATCAATTAAGTAAGGAACTTCTAGGAAAGAAGCCATGATTAAACAAAGACAGCTAGCACAGCAGGTAACTACTACTATGCTGTTCAGTTATTTGCTGGCACGGGTACTTCGCCGACGACGACGAACGATGACCGTGCGTCAGGTACTACACTCAGCGCAGCCAGCTCGCATGGTTGGCATGCGAGACTTGGAAACCGTTAATAAGACGGCCGGCCGGCATGCCAGTCCAAATAAAGTACGCCTTGGACTCTTGGAGATAGAGTTTGGCAGCCTTCTTTTGGTATCGTCTGTGATGGCGAGCGACTGATTTGTTCATGGGACACATGCATGCATACTACTCATGTCTGCTGTTGCGCGTGTGCGCCGCGGTGAAGCAAAGCATGCATGTTCCACGCAACGCAACACGGCATGGTGCAAAAATAATCTATCATAGATACTGTAGCATGCAGGCATGCCAAATGAGGCTAGGTGACTGACCGACGTGCCATGCATGCATGTGTGGCAGTAGCCAGTTTTTAGCTGGTTCTTTTTTTTATTTTTCTTTTGAGGAATTGGTTAATTATTTTCTTCTTCAGATCGATCGATAGAGAACTCTGCTTTTGATGCGATACGTACGTGTAACTATAGAAGGTGTGAAACACCTTATGGTAGCGCATCTCAAGTAGACGACGTACGGTAGTCAAGTCATATGAAATTATGAATGCAGCTGGCTCGCATATCCGCACATGAGCGTTCGTTCGAGATCCATTTGAGCCGTACGTCCGGTCCGGCAATTGCCTAAAATCAGTTCGTGTAGCAATAGCAGTAGCACACACAAATTAGCTTAGACATGCTCTGGTAGTAGATAGCAAAGTCAGCTCATGCTAACGCCATGCATATGGCCTCTCGTGGGAGAGTACTTCTCAGTGTACTTTGTTTAGTTGTTTGTAGGAGTATAATAGTAAGTCGATCGTAACAGATATTTTTCTCGTCAGCATATCGTCGTCATCAGCCAGTACTACATCTGCCCAACCTGTTCGTTACTCCACGTAATACGGAGTAAGATATATAACAAGAAGAGGCAGAGCAAATAATCGTATTGACGGGGTGTAATTCATAATTACGGCCGTGGCTACAGCGTCCTGCAGCAGCCATTGAGCTAGAATTAAACATTACCGATCCTAGCTAGACGGGCGTCGCAGCACGTATATGTGCTACGTGTACTAGTACTTGTGATCCGGTCGAGTACTACAAAGCTAGAGTCCATGCATGTGCATCATCAGGTACCGGCCGGTGGATGGATCAGCTCCAGAGCTGGGCTTCGTGATCGGGCCACGTCGCCGAGTCCATGTCCGAGTCGTAAAACGTTTGCTGGTACGCCGCCGCGCCGCCGAATTCGCTTCCGCCGCCGCCGCCGCCGTCCACCGTCGACAGCGGGTGCTGCTGCAGCTGCTGCTGCTGGCGGTTGGCCATGTCGACGCAGAGGAGCGCCAGCAGGTTGGCGTGCTGCGCCTGCGCGTTGAGCAGATCGGCCTGCACGCGCGCCAGCTGCACCTTGAGCTCGTTGGCCTGCCTCTGAAGCCGGCACACGGCGCCCGCGCAGCCGTACACCGGGTCCCGCAGCCGTGCCTCCGCCTCGTACACCATGCTGCTCACCGCGTCCGCCCGCGCGCCCTCCGGCAGCTCCTGCAGCAGCTTGATGATGTTGCTGGCGCCGAACACGCGGTGCGCCGTCGTGAACTTGCCGGGCTCCGTCGGCGGGAAGTAGGGCGCCAGCACGCACCCGTCGGCGCAGCGCCGCCGGAGGATCTTGCACGCCGCGCACGGGCTCAGCACCACCGTCGGCGCCACGTTGCCCACCACCTGGACGGCGGGCGGCGGCGGCGGCGGCGAGCACGACGACACGCTGGACGGCGGCGACATGGAGCGACAGTTATGTTGCTGCGCATGCGGCGGCGGCGCCGCTGTGCCCGTGCTCGCGTTGCCGCAGTCCATGGCCGGAACAGCGAGCTAGCAGTGCTAAGCCACTGTTAGCTACGAATTATATTGAATGAGTAGACTAGTGCTGCCTGCTAGTTGTATTGTACGAAATCAGAGAGCAGAGGTGCGATAATGATCTGCCGCTAGCTGGGTAAATCAAATGTAAAATTTGGTGGTGGTATATATAGGGAGATCGATCGAGACGTGTCTAGATTTTTTTCTTTCCCATTTTCTCCCATCTCTGCACGGGCTAGTGAGGCTGTTTTCCTTCGTGGAATATGATGCATGCTGCTGGTCGATTGATGCAGCCAGCAGCACACAATGCTGACGATCAGGTCAACATCAATTCAGTTACGGTTTACTAGTAGTACGTCCGTGGTGTGCCTGCTTGGCCAAGTTTGGCAGGTCTTGAACTCTTGGTTGGAGGGATATACGGTTAGTTGGACATGTGCATTAGTATTTGCTATAGTTAACTAGTTAAGTACTAGTACCCTGCATGTCACTCATGCCTTATTCTTCGTGAATAGACTACTGCCTGGAACTAGTCCGTCTGATCAATATGTATTTCCTGGAACTAGTCCTATCAATATGTATTTTCTTTTCGTACATGAGTGCTAGTTTACAAACCAACATGCGTACGGCTGATTTCAAATTTTTTTTGTCTCTTGTATGTATGTAATTCTTCCACAATGGCGTATTTAGAGGCGAAGGTGACCCGTAGGCCAACTCCGTAGAAATGCTGGTCGGAAACGAAGACCTTATTGTTGTGGCGGTCCTGAACGTACGTATACGTAATTAAGTAGGCTCAAAAAAGGTATCAATCATCTACACAGGTCTAGTGGCGCGGCCGTCATCTCGTTAATTAGCTCGAGTCATGCAAAACATGAGCATATATATTCAAGCCATCTGTCGGGACATCGTCCATAAACGAGACTGATGGTAGTATGCAAGTCAGACAGAGTGGCCATGGAAATCCAAGGGAGCATGACCTGCACGTTAGGCAATAATAATGGAATCACACCTCAAACTCAAAGGCGTGCTAGGACTGTGCTCTTGGTGTATCCATACCGTCCTTGCGTATATGCAACTGCAATGTTGGAGCTTTTAGTTTCCGGCTGGGAATGAATTAACAGTCTCAAATTCTTTCAGCCCAGTTACAAGTACTACTGGTCATCCTGGACTATCTAGCTTGGCATGAACATAGCAGCAGCCCAAATAGTTGCTGTTGTTAGCTTCGCTGCAAAGAAACGCTGATTTTACTTGATGCTGATTTGTTGTGGAAAAAAAGCATTGTTCTATGAATAAAAAAACCGATTTGCATAGAAGCGAACAATATATGATGTGTGTTAGCAGGTGATGATCACCACACATCGTTCAGCCAGAATCAAGAGATGATGGGCTCAGTACGTAGCTCATCCTTTGTTCCTGGCATGATTTTGGCAATCATGCATGTGTGAGCCTCCAATTTTGCTGGAGACGTCGACTGTAATAATGAACCACAATTCTTCTTGCCGATCGAATGCCGATGATGGGTAGATGGCACGATAGTCGCAAGCGAATCCAGAACTCTTATCTCATGTCAAAGGTCTGCTTCGAGAGCAGGATTTTTCCCACTAGCGTCTGGAGATGTAGTTGACCGACACGGACTTGGGCACTTGGCCGCCCCGCTACACTGCAAATTACCTGACGCGTCGGTCAGAGCGTAGGGCGCACTTCGTTCGGCACGGCGAGACAGCGACTATTCGATCGGCATCCATTTTTCCGGTCTCTTCCAAAACACCGTATCAAATCGTTTTGAACAATTCAGCTCATAGCAATGCGCGCGTGCTCTATGTGTTCGCTGCGATCGTTGTAAAGTCCGGAAAAGGATAAGCAGAGCATGGGAAAAAAATTGGGTTGGGTGGATACAGTGTCCACCACTACTGGAGGCCGCGGCTTTGCCGAGTGTTTTTACACTCGGCAAAGAGCTAATTACACTCGGCAAAGTCCGCTTGGCAAAATTGTGCTCGGCAAAGAGACTTTGCCGAGTACATTTTAGCGGGGCACTCGGCAAAATAATAAAAAATTTTGCCGAGTGTTTTGAAAACACTCGGCAAAATATTTCCGACCGTTACGGCGGCGGCCGTTACTAATATTTTGCCGAGTGTTAGGTGCGGCGCTCGGCAATTTTTTTTTAATTTTTTGTCTAGCAAAACTTTGCCGAGTGTGACGCATAGCACTCGGCAAAGAAAGTTTTTTGTTTTTTTTTTTGCATTTACTTTGCCGAGTGCTCCGGTGACTGGCACTCGGCAAAGTTTTTAAATTATTTTTTGAAAAAAAATACTTTACCGAGTGTTCCAGCTATCGGCACTCGACAAAGTTTTCTGTACATTTTTCTGAACATTTACTTTGCCGAGTGCCATGTGCAAGCCACTCGACAAAGTTTGTGAACTTTTTTTTAAAAAAAAATAAACTTTGCCGAGTGCCTAGCCCATGGCACTCGACAAAAAACCCGAGAATTGCAAAAAAATTTTATTTTTACATTTCATTATAACAGACAATATATATATTTATATATATAAATCATCACAGCTCAATCATCAGCATGCATTATATATCAAAAGCACACACATATTTAATAAATCCGTCGAAAATCCATCACAAATCCACCAAATTTCAATATCTCGAGTTCATTATTACAAGTTCAACATCACAGATTTCAACATCACGAGTTCAACATCAACATCCCTACTGCGACGGCGGAGACTGGAACTGTGGCAATCCGGACTGTGGTGAAAGACCGGACTGCGGAGAAGGATTGACGCGATCAACCGCCGGTGACACGGTAGCGGGATTGTGTGAACCCGCCGACAGAGGCTGCACAAAAGAGAGGAGATTGCAAGTGTTAGACTTAAAATTAAAAATTTCGGCAGCATCTCCCATGCACGGGGAGGTTTCCAGCCTGCAAGAAACAGCGGCACGAAGGCCGGCAATCCAAGCGGCACCAAGGCCGAAAGTCACAACGGCACGAAGGCCGACAATCCCAACAGCATGAAGGCATTAAGCTTTCATACTCACAGGAGTGAAGTGTCGAACCGGAGCTACAGTTGGCAACTGCACTGCTACACCTGATGCTTGCCCGATGGTCCGCATGATCTGGTACATTTCCGCCACCTGCTTCTGCGTGGCCTCCAGCTGAGCGGTCAAGAGCGTGGTCGTCTCCTTTGTCGAGTCCAGCTCGGCCTTTGTCGAGTCCAGCTCGGCCTACAATGTTTCAATCACATGTGTAAAGCAGTATTGCAAATCTGATCAATGTGTGTAAAGTTCAATGTACGACGAGTGAAACCGAATTTACCTGAAGTTCGTCGACCCGCGACAGTGTTGGAGTAGGCCATGCACGTATGGGAAGGCTTCTGGACGTGCTCTGTGCCCTCACATCGGAGAGAGAGGGTGCAGAGGTCGAGGACTCGGCGCCGTCTGCAATCCACAGACGCCCGTGCTTCCTGCCTTGCCCCAGCCTCATGATCAACTCTGTCTCAAGGGGCTCAGTGCTCAGATTGTAATCTGAGCCACGGAGCGACCTAACCGCCTCCACGTAGTCCCTGACTTTACCATGGACGGTCGGGTCAGAGTAAGCCTCGGCAGGGGCATCCGGGTTGAAGGAAACACCGGATTTCACCGAGCCCATGTGGGACACGGCCCATGCCGAGAACTCCGACACCGGCACTTCCGGGTGTGCCTTCTCCTGCAAGAAAGACGACAAGATGATAAGAAATCAAGTTCTCAAGCAAAATTGAGGGTTAGAATAGATAAGTGACATCACGCACAAGTGCTCGCTGGAATTGTGTGAGGTTGCGACTGCCTTGGTGGTGAGATGGACCGGTCTTCAGTGCCCGCTTGCACTTGCCTTGCTCGTGCTTTTCGAGGTACGCCGGGTCAAGGTACGTGTTCACGATCATCGCCCATGCCGATCTATACGACATGCACCACGAGGGCGGCACCTACACATCAAGTGAATCATCGGGTGAATCATGTCGCCGACACCTAAATCTCAAAACGAATCAATATTATTCGCCTACCTGAAGGTACTGCTCCTTGGTCAACGCCACCTTTCTAGAGCCGGCCTTATCGAGGGGCTGTTTCTTGGTGGACCTGTAGTAGTCGATGTGGGCCTGGAGTCGCGCCTCGTGAATCATGTCGCCGACGTACTTCAGACAGGCTCTGTGTGCCGTCTGATCTGCCATGGCCTCTCGACCTTATTCGGCCTTGAAAAAACTCTGCATATAAACACGATGTATCCGTTCAGTATTTCAATAAAAGACTTAACCAATGGAGGAGATGTATGGAGCTAAGTTGTGAGACACTAACCCAAAAGTCCGCCAAGACCCACTCCTGCTTGTTCGCCTGTTCGTCATCCGTGACTTTCGCGTACCTCTTCCACGTCCAGGCCGGCTCCAGCTTGCCATCTCCCAAGTCCACAAGGCCGGGGAAGTGTTTCCTGCACAGACATCCCAGGACGGTAGCGGGAGTGCGTGGGGGGTCAAGAGCACCCGACAGAACTAGCCAGCCCCTACATAAGTCATTAAGAAAAATTATCAATTTCACTTTTGATATGTGGAAGTCATGACTCTTCATCCCGTTGACTCGCAGAGTTTCTAAGTTCACTCCCCTGCTCAGATTCGTTGCATACCCATCAGGGTACATTAAATTCTTGATCCATCGAAGTACTTCCCTCCTTTGATCGATTTTCAAGACATATGGGGCCTTAGGCCTTCTCCACTGCTTTCCTGTTGCAGGAGGCCGCATCTCTAGGTTTGGCCGATCGCACAACATCGCCAGGTCCACTCTAGCCTTAGGGTTGTCCTTAGACTTGTCAGCGTCCATGAGCGTTGCCCAAAGTGCCTCGGCAATATTCTTTTCAGTGTGCATGACATCAATGTTATGGTGCAGTAGGAGGTCATCGAAATAGGGGAGCCTCGTCAAGCTGGACTTATGAGTCCACATATGTTGCTCACCATATCCCACAAAACCACCATTTTGATTGGGCACGAGAGCATCTATCTGACCACGAACCTCGGCCCCAGTCCTCAAGTGTGGTCTAGGGTCCGTCACTCTAACACCTTTCGTAAAGTTCTTGACGTATTCCCTGAATGGATGGTCAGGAGGGAGGAATTGGCAATGTTTGTCGAACGATGAATACTTGCCACCCTTCTTCAACCATATGAACTTCACAGCTTCCTTGCATACTGGGCATGGGAACTTCCCGTGAACACACCAGGCGCTGAATAACCCGTACGCCAGGAAGTCGTGCAGGGAGTATTGGTACCAGACGTGCATTTTGAAGATTGTCTTCGTAGCTCGGTCGTATGTCCACACCCCTTCGTCCCAAGCTTGGATTAACTCATCTATCACAGGCTCCATGAAGACACCCATATTACTCCCTAGGTGTTCAGGAATTATCAACGACAGGAACACGGTATGCCATTGAAAGGAGACGCCGGGGGGGAGATTGAGGGGGATGACAAACACGGGCCAACATGTGTATGGTGCAGCCATCATACCATATGGATTGAACCCATCTGTTGCCAGCGCGACACGTACATTACGAGCCTCCTGTGCTTTGAGACGATGCCGCGAATTGAAGTACTTCCATGCATCGGCATCAGATGGATGTACCATCATCTCAGGATTGTACCGTTTGCCGTTTTTGTGCCATGTCATATGTTTCGCGGAAGGTGTCGTAGGACACTCATGGGGATTGTAAGCTGCCTCTTCTGGCCATCGCCTGAGTCTACCTCCACGTACCTGAAGGATTTACACTTCGGGCAGTGCTTTGCATCCTTGTGTTCTTTCCTAAATAGGACGCACCCATTCGGACAGACATGTATCTTGTCATACGGAATCTTAAGTGCACGAAGGAGCTTCTCTGACTCGTACAAGTTCTTCAGCACAATGTGTGTCTTCGGTAGCATGTCACCCCACACGGCCAACATCTTGTCGAAGCCTTCTCGACTTAGGTTTAACTCGGCCTTCAACCCTATTACGCGACCAATGGCATCTAACTGAGAAACACTAGTATGCTCGTGAAGAGGTCTCTGTGCCGAGTCCAACATTTTGTAGAAGGCATCTGCGGCAACCTCCATCTCTGCCTTATCACGCCCTTCAGCGAAGTGAGCTTGGTGAGTGTCATCTAGCATGTCTGCTACCCCGGCATCATCATCAAAAGCCTCGAGCCGTGGTATCACCACCTCCTCCCTGATACGATCGACTTCACCATGGTGGATCCACCGGTAATAGCCCGGAGTAAATCCAAACTTCACAATATGTTTACCCATGGTTGTCCTATATTTCCTTCTTCTGTTATCACAACCGCTGCAGGGACAAACCACTAGAGAATGGCCTCCAGCACTCTCGCCAAATGCATGCTTCAAGAATTCTTCGACCTTGACTACAAACAGCAAGTCATAATCCTTCTCGTTTCTCCTGATCGTGTACATCCACTCACGATCCTCCATCCTTTAACAGACGTATCAGCACATATCTGTGACCATAAATTGCATCTACGCGGTGTCCCAACTCTCTAATAGGTGAGGATAGGTCCTAATCCCACCCACGGATCCGTAGATGAGGTTAGTTTCCATGCTCCGCTCCTATCCCAGACGGAATTTCGGCAGCACCTCCCCGCTGTTCTCCCAATACACGTCCTGTAAGGGAGAGTGTGTATCCAGAGAACAACAGGGGGTGCTGCCGAAACCCCGTCTCGGACCAGAGCGGACCATGGAAACTAACCCATCTACGCATCCGTAGGCTGTCCAAAAAACGTGGACAATTCGAAACAGATACGGTCGCAGATATGCAAAGATTTGCATACCTCCAACCGTATCTCTTTCGGACGGGAGACGCCTAACTGGGTTTCGCGCAGGCTACAACAAACATACGGGAAGAGAGGTCATTTATACCTAGGGTGTCGGTGGAGTAAGGCTAGCGGGGCAGTGGCGAGTCGACGCAGTGCAGGCAGACCCATGACGCCGATGGAGACGATCGGGGCCCCCCGAGTCACCTCCGACGGGCTCTTCTCGTGCATAAAAAGGCAAAAATTTAGTGCTTGTTAAAAATTTCGGCAGCACCTCCCCTGCACGGGGAGGTTTCGATAACCTGAAAAAAACCAAGGCACGATGGCCAACGATCACAACGGCACGAAGGCCGGCAACCACAACAGCACGAAGGCCGGCAACCACAATGGCACGAAGGCCAACTATCACAATGTCATATACCATGGCGAGACGTGAACAGGACGGGACGTGCAGACGGAGGCACCTCCTCCCCTTCTCCTCCTTAGCCTCCTACTCCTCACATTCCTCGCCTCGCCGGCCTCCTCCTCCTTCTTCTTCTTCCTCCTCCTCCTTTCTCCTTCCTTCTTCAACCTCCTTCTCCTCCTTCTTCCACCTACCTCCTCCTCCACTTAGCTCCTGACCGGCGACCGGGGAAGCTCACCGGCCTCACCGCGGGCGAGGGCGGGACGGGCGGCGGTAGCGCGCTGCAGGGGAGTGAATCAGGGCGGCGGTGACGCGTAGCAGGGGAGGGACCGGGGAGGGAACAGGGGAGGGAGCCGGGCCGGGGGAGGGAGCCGGGCCGGCGCCGCGAGCCTGGCCAGGGCCGGCGACTGACCTGGCCGGGGCCGGCTGCCTGGCCTAGCCGGCCGGGGGTGGGCCGGGGGTGGCCGGGGGCGGGGGGGTGGCCGGGGGCGTGCGGGGGAGGGGCGAGGAATCGGCGGCGCGGGCGGCGGAAACGGCGCGACGGCGGCGGATGCGACGCGGCCGCTGATGGAGAGGCCGGCGCGCGCGGGTGGGAGGCGGGCGCGCGCGGCCGGGAGTCTGGCCGCGGGCGGTACGCCGGCCGGCAGCGAGGGCGGCGGCGGCGGAAACGGCGGTGCGGCGCGGCGCGCGGTCGTGCCTGCTCGCGCGCGGTAGGGCCGGTGCCAGTGAGGGTTTGCTAGGGCGCGCACGGGTTGGGCCGGCCGGGGCCGTATGTGTTTTTTTAAAAAAAAAAAAACTTTGCCGAGTGCCCCCTGGGCTAGGCACTCGGCAAATGTGTTTTTTTTTTGAATTTTGGTCTGATTTTTTTGTAGCCTTCTCACATTATGCCAAACCCTATTTTAAAATTTGGTGTAGTTTTGAATTTTTTTCATATATTTTATAAATTTATTTTGTTTCATCAATTTTTTTAGAATATTTTAAATTTGAACTGCAGGTACATGAAATAATGGAATTGGATCATCCAAAAATAATACTTATGCAGTTTAGGGTATGTTGAGGCCGTGTCCAGGAGCTCACATGAAATCTCGAGCATCACGTTGACATAACATGCCGAGGTACTTATGGGAAAAGTGATTTTAAATTATATAAAATATAAACGAAGTCCAAAAATCACGAAACTTGTTGAGGCATCGTGTTATCGTATGTGGAGGCTATGGTTAAAATTTGAGAAAATTTTGAAGAAGTAGTGACGACGGGTGCCAAAAAGCCAGGCATCTACACCATGGACATCATGTTATCGCATGTGAAGATGTCTGAGTTTTTGTCATCCGACATCACTACTTGCTCGAAACTTTTTCAATTTTTTTATCATAGCCTCCATATACGATAACACGATTGCTCGACAAGTTTCGTGATTTTTGGACTTCGTTTGGATTTTATAAAATTTAAAATCACTTTTCCCGCAAGAAGGTGGGCATGTTTCGTCAACGTGATGCTCGATATTTCATGTGACCTCCGGGTTACGGCCTCAACATACCCTAAAGTGCATGTGCTCGATATTTCATGTGACCCCCGGGTTACGGCCTCAACATACCCTAAAGTGCATGGGTATAAATTTTTAGATGACCCAATTTCATTATTTCATATATCTGCAGTTCAAATTTGAAATATTTCGAAAAAATCGATGAAACAAAAAAAATTATAAAATATATAAAAAAATTTAAAATTACACCAAATTTTGAAATAGAGTTTGACATACTGTCACAAGGCTACACAAAAATATTCAGACAAAAAATCAAAAACAAAAAAAAAACTCTGACGAGTGCCAAAGAAAGACACCCGGCAAAATAAATTTTTAAAAAATAAAAAAACTTTGCAAAGTGCCTCAGTTGGTGGCACTCGGCAAAATAAATATTTAAAAATGACGTTTAAAATAGCTAACACATTTTGCCGAGCGTCAGAACTAATGCACTCAGCAAAATTAATTTTAATAAACTAAAAAAAAACTTTGCCGAGCGTCTTTGTCGTCACACTCGGCAAAATATTTTTTAAATAATAAATAACAATTTTGCCGATCGTCATTGTCATCACACTCGGTAATTTTTTAAAAAAAAACGAATAAAAACTTTGCCGAGCGTCAGGGGAAAAGCACTCGGCAAATGTTTTCTTAAAAAAATAAAAACAATTTTGCCGAGCGTGAAGGACAATGTACTCGGCAAAATAATTTTTTAAAAAAAATAAAAATTTTGCTGAGCATGAGGGGCAATGCACTCGGCAAAATAATTTTTTAAAAAAGAAATAAAAATTTTGCCGAGTGCCTAACAGCTGGCACTCGGCAAAGTTTCGACGGCGGGTTACCGCCGTCCCGGGCAGCGTAATTTTACCGAGCGAAAACTTTGAGTGCCGCGGCACTGGGCAAAGGCCAGCTTTGCCGAGTGTTCGCCTTGGGCACTCGGCAAAACCGTCTTTGCCGAGTGTATTTTTTTGCCGAGCGCTATACTCGGCAAAATATGGCTTTGCCGAGTGGCCCGAAATTTTGCACTCGGCAAAGTTTCGGGCACTCGGCAAAGTCCAGTTTTCCAGTAGTGCACCCAATCACCATGCATACCACCACTCAATGTTTGACATGTGTGACTGTGTTGGATCTGCATGCTGCCTGTTGGGCTATTGGTGCTCGGCTTGTTTAAGCCACTCACAGTGTAGAAACCTCCATAGTTTGTATAGATATTAATTATACTATTACCTAAGCATTTTGTTGATGTAGCAAGAAAGTCATTGAAAAGAAAACAAAAATCATAGAAACCAGGTCTAAGTTATGTATATACGAGAACAAAACAAAAAGGGATACGATTGGTAGAGAGTTGAGAGAGAAAATATATGACTAGATAAAAAATTTTGTTATATAAACTATCCATTAAAACCATTGTTTTTATATGTAGAGTCTATAAAAATTTATATGGATAAAAGTTATGTATAGTTTTTAGCATTGCAACTGTCGGTTGGAAAAGAACGTTCCTTCGTTCAAAGGCAGGCACGCCATGCATGTCGCGTGAGCGCATGCCGAGCGAGGGCCGCATGCGTTAGGCAACAACTGTCAAGAGTATACTAGCTAGCTAGTCAACATTTCTTCTCGCTCAAAATTGCTTATATGTTGTGCTGCTGGGCAGTGGGTTGTCGATGTTAGTTTTGGGGGCTGGGGATGATGTGAGCAAATCGTGCTTGATATGATAGCTTTTTGAGCGTATTCAGTCGGAGGGAGCCTACTTCTAAATAATTATATTTTGACAAATCATGGAAAAGTTGAGTTATTTTTTAGCTTTTATCTCAAAAAGTCTACATATGTAAGAAATACAAACTACTGAAATGTAACCGGCATTCGAAATTGGGAGAAATTTGACCAAAATTTTATGAAATTCGTTAATTTTGATGGTGGACGAAAGAAAAAAAAATCCAAAACTTTGTAATACACTAAACCTTTGATTCTAAAATTCAAATTCATCTACATGTCCTATATAATTTTATTGGTAGAGACCAGCGATCTCAGAGAGTAGCTATAGAAGGTGGTCGGCTGGCGCTTCCACGACTAGAGTCGTCCTAGCTTCTTGCGTGTATTCGGTCTAAGTGGAGCTTACTTCTGAATAATTATATTTATTTAATCTATTTATGTTTGTAGTCTTGTTATCTTAAATCCATGATGAATAATCGAAGAGTTGGGGGGGGGGTTCTAGATTTTATCTCTAAAATTCTAGATGTATAAGAACTACACACTACTGAAATGTTACCAACATTCAGAATTTTGGTGAAATTTAGACAATTTTTTTTTTGAATTTCGGTAACTTTGGTGGTGGCTAGACAGCCCTTTGGTGGGCAGGGGCCTTTGTGTAAGGGTCTCGTTTTGGGTTGGACAAGGGGCTCATAGTGGGTTAAATCTCAAAGAACAGGGTAAGGCCTGAACCATAGGGCAATGCCCGTACATGGGGAATCCAACACTAGTACACAGAAACTCAACATAGGTGGTTTTAGAGGCGTTTTTACAGGCGTTTTTGAGAACCTTCAGCGCTAATGGCCAGTAAAAATGAGCACTTTGTACAGGCGGTTGTCTGTGAACCGCCAATACAAATCGATTTGTACTAGCGGTTTATTTTAAAAACCGTCTGTACAAATCTTTTTTCAGAAATCGGTTTTTAAAAATAGTAAACTTAAAAAAATTAAATCTGAGAAGGGACCCACCGACCAGCGCCTGCCTGTCTCCATAAAAAAAAAATCCGCATGCTACGCGGCCGCGGGGGTTCGAACCTGCGGCCTCTCCCTTTCACATGAGCGCCTCTAACAACTCTACCCATCAGTCACTCGTGTATTAGATGAATTAGATTTGACACATATTGTTACGAAATCGATAGAAAATTGACTGATTAAGGCCCTAAATGAAGTCAAATGAAAACGTTGTCAACTACAAAGTTGCATAACTTTTCAAGATCTACAACTTTTATGTTGGTAGTTTCTCCATCCGAGGTCATTTACAATATTTGAATTTCAAATTTGATAAATTCAAACGTATTTTTCATTGGTAAGATGATTTCAAATGAAAATGTTGTCAACTAAAAAGTTTCATAACTTTTTGGGATCTACAACATTTATATTTAGATAGTTTTTTCATATGAGGTCATTTGAAAAACTCAAAAAATTAAATTTCAGATTATTTCTACAGGCAGGTCTCTTAAGGATTTCTAGTGACGGTTCTTTAAGAGACCCGCCTGTAAAAATAATGCTGATTTTTAGTGATGGTCGCCAAACGAAACCACCTAAAAAAATCTAGGCATCAAGATAGAGCTTTTTCCTACCAATGCAACTTTCGCAATCTTTCTCGATAGCCTTCGGTTGAGCTCTTCTTTGGATGTTGTCTCTTCGAGAAAAGTTTTGAAGCCGGAATATTCTCTATTTTTGTCTAAAAAAGGCAGACAAATATGAAACTATTCGGAAATATGCCCGATCCTTTTAAAATGAGGAGCTCAGCACTGATCGTGATAAATATAAAGAATGGAAACGCTACTGATTATTCAAAACAACTCCTTTGTTGTATATGGACTTTGTGGTCGCCGTTGGATCCCATTGTCTAACGCACATCAAGTCACACATGGTCTTTGCAAGTCAGCTCAAAACTACTACACTAACGATAGCAACAGCAAAAAACGAACGAACGTTCCAAAACGTTTCGACATGTTCACGATTTTTTTAGCATGCTCTCACTTGTCTCTGTAATGTGGAAATTCTTACAAATATGGCATTATATACAGCTACTATTGTTGGTTAGGCCAAAACTGATCTTCAGTCCACGACTCCACGTCATTAATTTGCATTCTCCATTCTGGACTAATATTTGCAGATCCAACATCGCAATCTGCCCATCCTTAACCAACTCGCACTACCATTCTGTCGTGGACAATAATATTTAATATTTGAGAACTTGGAGCATTGGTATAAAATATGTTTGCGTTTAGATTTGCTAGATATTAGAGACATGATCGTGTCAAAACGTTGATAGAGTCGAACGAGGTAGCAGGTTTTTTTTTTTTTTTTTCTTGCCCTACCAATCTGAATGTGTGAGGTTCAGACCTCGTCATATGGACCTGATATAAATTGTGGCTCTATTTGGAACAGCTCATAACATATATTTTATTTACCAATTAATTTTTAAAAATAGCTTTATGGGTAAAGCTTATTTGTTTTCTCCTCTCACATATGCATAAATTGGGATAAAGTAGAAAAAATAGTTTTTCACAGATGGACTTGCGGGTTTTGTGGACAGTTGGGTCCACCACCGCTTGGGTATACCGCACCTAACTTAGAGGGATAGAGGGAGGTGTTGTCCCAGCATGTAGACCAGCAGCCAACCGCTAACGGCTCTAGATGCGGGGAACCCCGCCGGCGTGGCATCCCAAGGGCGCTGCGCGACCAGTGCTTGAATTTCTTGTCCTACACCCACCGCGTCGCCACTTATCGTCTACCGATGTATTGTCTTCATTGCCATGGTTTTGGGCATCTGGACCCGGGATTGCAGGGGATTTCGTTCTTCGAGGCTTGACAGGGAAGGCGCCACAGACAATAGCAAGCATCGCGTCAGGGCGAGCTAGGGTCCTGACAGTCCAAGCATGCTCCCGAAATTGTAGACTAGCGTCACAACCCCTCTAGCCTCAACACTGGCCGCCAAGGCGAGCGCAGGCGAAGACTTCAAATTCGCCTCTGCAATGCATCATGATCACGGCATGGACACCGGATGGCACCTTGCCTTGGATCCCATGATCCTGGAGGCAGCACTATTCAATGGTCCTCGGATCATACCACAACAGGAAGAGAAGATTTTTGGATTGATGGTTCAGGGCGATCCGGTGGAGGTGTACTCCAGTCAGGGTGCCTCTTCACCCAGTCAGGCGGACCCAGTGGCCGCTCCCACGGCATCGGAGCGAACGTCAGCAAGGCCCATCGTAATCCATACTGTCGCTTCGCCTACAAGGCAGTTGACATTGTGGATGACCATGCCTCTCCCTCGGTGGTGGTATCTTCCTTTATCGGCTGCGTTCGGTTGAGGGTATAAGCGCTTATAAGCGCTTATTTTTCAGCACTTCAGCAGTATTTTTCTCTCACAAGATTTCAGCACTTCTACAGCACTTCAGCTTCACCGAACACAGCCATCGACGGCATTCGGGCGCATCTCCCATCGTCGATGCTCAAGACTCCCAAGCTAAGCTCAGGTCAACTAGGGCGCGGCAGTCGCATTCTGTGGAGCAGCGCTGAAGCATTCGCCTAGCCAACAAGGGTCCTGGTAGTGTTGGAAAGCCTGAGCTTCAGGCGTAGCGTGTGCTCATGATGAAGTAGGGGTTGCCTGTCGAAGAACAGCCCCAAGACTGCACGTCTTTTGAGCTCTTTCAGGCTATGTTCCAACTTCCAAGCTTCGCTGTCGGCCTCAGCTATGGTTGCGCTTGTGCTCATGCTCGAGGCTTCTTCTTGAGACCCACGGTCAACTGTTTGCACTCCTAATAGGCCGGTTGTTGCTTGTTTACTTGTAATCTTGCCTTTTGCTTTCTCTCGCTTTTTTTTCTTTTTTATCCTTTTGTGCGGTAATCCATGACTTGTCTTGTGTTTGTGATGCTACCCTCTTAAATCTTAATGAAATATTTGCTATTTGGCGTGGTCGCTAAAAAAATTACTTAAATTTTTTTTGAAGTTGTCTCTTCGAGGAAAGGTCTGAAGCAGGAATATTTTCTATTGTCAAAAAAAGGCAGACAAATATGCTACTGTCGGTAATAGGACTGATTCTTTTAAAATATGACTAGCTCAGCACTGATCCTGATAAAAGTAAATAGTGGAAACGGTACTGATTATTCAAAATAACTCCTTTTTTGTATATAAGGACTTGTGGTCGCCTTAGGATCCATTGTCTAACGCACGTCAAGTCACACATGGTCTTTACAAGTCAGCCCAAAACTAACGAACAAACGTTCCAAAACGTTTCAACTAAAATGATATGTTCACGATTTTTTAGCGTGCTCTCACTTGTCTGTAACGTGGAACGGTGGAAGTTCTGACAAATATGTCATGATGCATAGCTAGTTAGCTACTATTGTTGGTTAGGCCAAAACTGATCTTCGTTCCACGACTCACGTCATTATTTTGTGTTCTCCATTTTGGATTAATATTTGCAGATCCAACTAACATCTCAATCTGTCCATCGTTAACCAACTCGCACAATCATTCTCTCGTGGACGTTAATCTTTGAGAACTCCGAGAATTGGTATAGAAAATGTTTTTGTTCAAATTTTGCTAGATATTAGAGACATGATCGTGTCAAAACATTAGTAAAGTCGAACGAGGTAGTAATAGCAGGTTTTTATGCTGCAGGCCTGCAGCAAACATACCACACCAAGTCTAAAGCTGTGAGGTCAGCTGGATCTTGTCACGTGACCTAGTGCAATTGAGCAAACTATGCAATGCCCACCAAGATCCTTTATTCACAATCACATCAGAGTAAACAATTAAGTAAACTTTGCAATGCCGGGGCTTTTTAACTTTGGTTAGAACATAGAGACCCCCATGATAAGAAAAGTAAAAGTGCTCCGGGCTACGTTGGCCGCCGCGCCGTTTCTTTCAATGGCTCATCTTCTCGTGAAGCTGATGGCAAGTTGCGCATGTTTGTAGAATTGGAGGACATCACAAAGATCAAGTCAAAATGCGGCAGTACTCACCTGCAAAACTGCTTCCACTTTATGGTCACATTTTCCTCTATTCTTCTGAATTTCTGAATACTGAACATTACCCGATTGCGACCGTACAAGGCTTGCGCACCCCTGAAAGTGACTTCTGTTGGTGGAGCAAGCAACACAACTGCACGGGACATCTGAACCTGGGAGCTTTCGTGTTTCGACCGCTGGATGCAGCCCTGAAAGAGTGCATAACTGGGTGGCTCCATCTCCATGGTGTGTCCTAACCAAAAAACTGCTGCCTTTTCCGGCCTACACCCATGATCCATCAAGATGTTTCTCGATACTAGACGTTTCTTTGTGCTATACCCATCGAAGTCTTGCTTGCGAGATAGTAATAGCTGATAAGGCTGGATGGAATCCACTCCGCTGAAACTCAAGGTTTGAACTTTGAAGGCTATGAAGGTGACCAGTCACTAATGTGCTTTTAGCAAGAAGATGCCACATGCCACAGGCCCGGATATCGATGCAAAAGTCAGAGTAGGAAATGAAGAACCAGCACAGTGCAAAAGTCGGAATCAGAAACGAAGAACCAGCACAATGCCATCATATGAAAAGAGTTCAAGTTTGGTACGATCTTTTCTTCTTTTGTAAAGCAAAAAAAAGTAGTACTAGTACCATGGGCCAGTGTGCTGAGACAAGAGGCCCATATGAAAGAAAGTTGGGAGCAACGCCGAAGGGAGTAGGACACGTATTATGGGAAACTGATTTTAGGCCCGCTTTGTATACGGACCGGGCCGATTCTTGAAGCTCTTCAATCCTTGTTTATTACGAGAGATTCACGGGGTACGAATTACTTACTCTACGCAAAATATTTTTTCTTCAAGAAAAAAATGTGTACCACGTGAACTCCTCCTCAACCTATGTTATTGATTCTCAGGTCTCAGCATCAGGTCATCAGTCTACACCAACTACCCTTGATATGCACATTCAACCAAAATTGTTTAGCACTGAAATCCTAGACGGCTAGACCTGACCATTGGAGGTCATTGATTCAGAAGCTTGATTTTAATTATGTTTATGGTGAAAAAAATTAGTGGCTATCCTAAATGCAGAACGGTTTTGTCCTTTTTATAAGATCTCTTTTGTCTGTGGAGCTTGCAACAACCCGTACGCAGTACGCTCAGCATTAGCAATGACACAGAATATTTCCCCCAGTCCCACTACTAAAAAAAAATCTTTTGCAAAGCGCTTCCAATTTAATTTCCGAGACGGTTAGGAAGGAAAAATTTCCGAGACGGCTATTTTTTTATTAACCGAGGCAAAATCTATTTATCGAGGCGGACAACCTAACGCAACCGCCTCGGAAAATAGAGCTATTAATGGAGGCGGATATTTGTAACAAGCCCGCCTCGGTTAAAAAGGCAAAGCCCATTCTATTCAACAGAAGCCTAATTCGACCCGACTAATCGCTCCGAGTATATATACCAAGCCCAACCCTAGGGTTTCTCACTTCATCTCCCTCAGCCGCTGAGCACATCTCCCTCTCCTCTCTCCCTTCTCTCACCCTCTGGTGACGGCCAGGCGGCGTGCACGACGAGGCGCCCTGCCGGCGGCGCGCGGGGCGAGGGTCCTCGGCCGGCGGCACGCACGCGCGAGGCGCCCTATCGGGGCGCGCGGGGCGAGGGGGCCCGGCCGCGCGGGCGAGGGGCCTCGGCCGGCGGCGCGCGGGGCGAAGAGGCCTCGGCCGGCGGCGAGCGGGGCGAGGGGGCCCGGCCGGCGGCGCGTGGGGTGAGGAGGCCCCCACGGCGGCGCGCGCGGCTGTGACCCGGTGGCGCGACCGTCCTCCTCCCCACGGTGGCGCGACCATCTTCCTCCCCACACGGCGCGCGGCGGCCGAGCCGGATCCGGCGAGGGAGCGCGCGGATCCGGCGAGGACAACCGGCGGCGGTCGGTAGATGGGCTAGGCGGGCCCATGGATTCGATTAACCATGGCAGGCAGCAAACCGTCTCGAAAAAGATCACATTTGTCGGTGCTAGTTTTGGCGGGGCTAACACCGGCTAGTAAATATGTGTTTTGCGGTTGAGGTTACGGATGGTGTGCAAGGGGGAACACAGGGATTATACTGGTTCAGGCCAAGCAAGCCCTACGTCCAGTGGAGAGGAGAGTCGTGTTGCCTTGCACCGGGGTGCTTGTAGTAGGGGGTTACAAGCTAGGCGAGAGAGGGAAGCGCTCCCAGGTCTCTTGTGTGTCTCTAAGTGTTTACAAGTCGTTTGCTATGGGTACGTTTGTGTGGGTGAGAACTTAGAACTTCTCCCTCCTCCTAAAGCTGGCCTCTGCTCTCCCTTTTATAGTCGCAAGGGAGAGGCAAGGGCGGCTACGTATTTTACAGTGAGGAGTTGCTGTTCCCCGTTTGACTGGCTACTGCCTTTTCTCCGTGTCTCCGGGGTATGGCTGTCTTGGTTCGCACGATCTTGGTGAGTTCCAAGGTGGGAACAGTCGTCTGGCTACGTCATGTCGTCAGCTCTCTGGGTCTCCAGGATATGGCCAGTCGTGGTTCGCACGACCTTGGTGAGTTCCAAGGCGGCAGCAGTCGTCTGCTTACGACGTGCCATAGGGTCACACCTACCAATAGCATCTCCCGAGGGTTTAGCGGGCCCGGATGGGAGGCGTGCTCGTCCTTTCGAGTGGACAGCACAGTAGGCGCCTTTCCTGTTTTTGCGTAGCCCGTCGTCAGGCGCTTGGACTGTCATAGTCCAAGTTGATAGATCTCGGCGGAAAATAGGGCGGCGCACCGTAGACCATACCGTGGAGGTCGGCCGTAGTGGGCCTATCAAATCCGCTGCCAGGGAAATCCTGACAGGTGGTATGGCCGTCAGGGGCGTGCGAAGCACAGTCGCGTCGAGAGTCTCGCCTGACGGGACAGTGCTTGTAAAGTGGTCAGAGAGATCTCTTGTGATCCAAGATTGCTCCGCTGACATCACCTTTGCCTTGGATGCCTTTACGAGATTGCGCTCGAGGGGGATAGGGAAGCTCGGGCGAATCGGAGGTTTGGGCGCCGAGGATGCTGCTCTCCCGAGCTCTCCCGAGGAGGCTCGGGCGAATCGGAGGTTTGGGCGCCGAGGATGCCGCTCTCCCGAGCTCTCCCGAGGAGGCTCGGGCGAATCGGAGGTTTGGGCGCCGAGGATGCCGCTCTCCCGAGCTCTCCCGAGCTCCCCCGAGGAGGCTCGAGCTCTCCCGAGGAGGCTCGGGCGAATCGAAGGTTTGGGCGCCAAGGAGGCCGCTCGCCCGAGCTCTCCCGAGGAGGCTCGGGCGAATCGGACCGCTCTCCCGAGCTCTCCCGAGGAGACTCGGGCGAGTCGGAGATTTGGGCTGCCGTGGGTGCCGCTCTCCCAAGCTCTCCCGAGGAGGCTCGGGCGAATCGGAGCTTTGGGCGCCGAGGAGACCGCTCGCCCGAGCTCTCCCGAGGAGGTTCGGGCGAATCGGAGGTTTGGGCGCCGAGGAGGCCGCTCGCCCGACCTCTCTCGAGGAGGCTCGGGCGAATCGGACCGCTCTCTCGAGCTCTCCCGAGGAGACTCGGGCGAGTCGGAGATTTGGGCACCGCGGGTGCCGCTCTCCCGAGCTCTCCCGAGGAGGCTCGGGCGAATCGGAGCTTTGGGCGCCGAGGAGGCCGCTCGCCCGAGCTCTCCCGAGGAGGCTCGGGCGAATCGGAGGTTTGGGCGCCGAGGGTGCCGCTTTCCCGAGCTCTCCCGGGGAGGCTCGGGCGAATCGGAGGTTTGGGCCGCTATAGACGCGGCCTTCGTGGGCTTCCAATGGCCTTACTTAGGCCAGGCCATGTTGGGAATGAGCATTTTTGCATCGAAGTTAGGTACCCCTAACTTTGGTACCCGACAGTAGCCCCCGAGCCTGTGGCGGAGTGAAGGCACTCCTCCACAGGTTCACGCTGGTTCTTCCTGTTAAAAAAGATAAAGTGTGGGTTGTTTTTTCCGGGGGGTGCGCGCGAGCGCACCTGCCGGGTGTAGCCCCCGAGGCTTTGGAGGGATGATATATACCTTCAAAGGCTTAGAATCGTGTTCGTTAGTCCTCGGGTGTTTTTTGATTTATTTAGGTGGGTTGTTTCCTTGGAAGCGGAACCCCCGAGCCTCCCACCATGTTGGGAGATCGTTCGGTGGTCTTTCCAAGGTGCAGGGCAAGTTTCAGAGCCTCCGTTTTCGTATCGGAGATCGATCGGGTTCTTGCCTGTCTTTTTTAATTCGACCTTCACGCTCTTTTTTCGGGAAGAGGAAGGTTTGGTCCTGCTCGACTTCCCCGCTGGGGCACGAGTCGGCATTTCCGGTGAGCTACAAACGGGTTGGTCCAAGTGGAGGTCCGTGCCCTATTCGTTAAGGGTCGGCTAGTGGCCTGAGCACACTCCGATTATTTTTCGAGGGTCAGTTAGTGGATGTCGGGTCCCTTCAACGGGTCCCGAGGGCATGATGCCTCCCACGGAGAGATTCCACGTAACCGACTCACTACTGGGACTTGGACACAGCATGGGATGTCCCTTGTGACGTTCCGGGCGTCGGGATACTGGCCGTTTTCGTGACCCATCCACTAGCTGTCCCTAACTCGATTTCCCTGGGGGCGACTGTTCGAGCCTCGGAGGGCCAGTCTTCGATCCCCTGGGAACGTAACGGGCGCCCGAGCCCGGGGTTTCTTCGTTGAGAAAATGTAGGTGGAATCGAGGCGCGCGGTTGTAATGATTCGGCTCACCTTTTGAGGCGCAAAGCCTGACGGACGCGACAGTTCGGCTCAGTCGAGGCGGTTTGCTTGCGCGGTGATGGCGGGTCTCTTCCAAGCCGAGGTCGAGCTCCCTCCTCTGAACCTGCCGTGAAGAAGAAGCGGGCCATAGTGCCCTTGTAAAAAGTAACCTTTCGGGAGTGGTTTGAAAGGAAACAAACAATATAGCCCTTCGTTTAACATTTATGTAAATTTTTGCTGGATGTTTGTTTCGCTTTGTTTCGTGCTTTTTTCCTTAGGCGTTTTTTCTTGCTGATCCTTTGCCCGGGCCATCGAGCCTCAGGGGACGCTTTTTGGGTGTCGTAGCTTTAGTGGCATAGACGCAGCTGATGTCCTAGAAGCTTTGGCAGAAAGAATCCTTAGAAAAAAAAAGCTTACGTGTGTCCTCCCGAGCTTCTTCCCTTGGCCGAGCGTAGATCTTATAGGTCTTCTTCCGAGTGCGGGTTAGCCTTCGAACACGGAGTGGCGAGGGAAGATGCTGTGGCCCTGAGGCATAAGCGGTCTCCGACTCGACCGGCTCTGTCTTCTGGGGCTTCCCTCATTCTTCGAATTGTATAAGTTCATGCTTGATTTCCGGAAGGAAGCGTGTTTTAGGGAGAAACGAATTCAACAAGTTTTGAAATTTTTGCGTTTTCAAAATTGTTGAATCTCGGGATAGTCCGGGGGTTCCCCCCGTCCTAGCCCCCGAGGGAGGATCGGCCTTTCCGTAGGATAGGCCGGGCCTCGCTTTTAATGCGCGGTGAAATAAAGGGTCATTTCACTTCCGAGTGTAGGCTCGGATTGAAAGTCTAAAATCATGTTAAAAAGAGCAGAAGTCGGGTCTTTTCATCAATTTCAAGATTTTCAAAATAGTACAATGCTTGGAATCTTAAGGATAGAAGCGACGTAGCTGTTCGATGTTCCAAGCGGTGCTGTAGACCTCGCCGTTCTCGTTCGCGAGCTTGTATGTGCCGGGGCGTTGCACCTCGGCGACGATGAACGGTCCTTCCCACGGCGGAGTGAGCTTGTGGCGCCCTTTGTTGTCCTGCCTGAGCCGTAGCACCAGATCGCCTACGCTGAAGGCTCGACCTCGGACGCGCCGAGCATGGTACTTGCGTAGGGATTGCAGGTACTTGGCCGAGTGCAGCAGGGCCACGTCCCGAGCTTCGTCAGCTTGGTCCAGCGCGTCTTCCCGAGACGTTTGATTGCCTAGTTCATTGTAGGCTCAGACCCTCGGGGCGTCGTACTCCAGGTCCGTAGGGAGGACGGCCTCTGCACCGTATACCATGAAGAAGGGCGTGAAGCCCGTGGCTCGACTTGGCGTAGTCCTTAGACTCCATATCACTGCCGGAAGCTCCGTCAGCCACCTTTTGCCGAATTTATTCAATCGGTTGAATATCTTTGGCTTAAGGCCTTGGAGAACCATGCCATTGGCGCGTTCTACCTGGCCGTTCGTCCTCGGGTGGGCGACGGCTGCCCAGTCCACTCGTATGTGGTACTCATCGCAGAAAGCCAGAAATTTCTTTCCGGTGAACTGCGTGCCGTTGTCCGGGATAATGGAGTTCGGGATGCCAAACCGGTGGACGATATCGGTGAAGAACAACACTGCTTGAGCCGAGCTGATTTGGGCGATCGGCCGAGCCTCGATCCACTTGGAGAACTTGTCGATGGCGACAAGCAAGTGGGTGAAGCCCCCGGGCGCCTTCCGGAGGGGCCCGACAAGGTCTAGTCCCCAAACAGCGAACGGCCAACTGAGCGGGATCGTCTGGAGGGCTTGAGCCGGCAAGTGAGTCTGCCGAGCATAGTACTGGCACCCTTCGCAGGAGCGTACCACCTCAGTAGCATCGGCCACGGCGGTTGGCCAGTAGAAGCCTTGTCGAAAGGCGTTACCGACCAAGGTTCTCGGCGCTGCGTGGTGACCGCAGGCTCCGGCGTGTATCTCTTCGAGCAGGCGTTTGCCCTGACTGAAAGAAATACAGCGTTGAAGCACGCCAGAGGGACTCCGCCGGTAGAGGCTACCATCGATCATAGCGAAAGACTTGGCTTTGCGAGCCAGTCATCGTGCTCTGGTCTTGTCCGGGGGCAAAATGCCTCGGACTAGCCAGCTGACCAGCGGCTCGCGCCAGTCTGGTTCGTCGTCGTCCATCTCGGCTTCAATCTCCATTGCCTCGGCTTCGTCGCCGTCCTTACCCATGATCTCGGGTGACTCCCCTTTGCCGGAAAGGTCGGCAGCCCCCGAGGGATCGGCATTGACCGAGGGCTTGTGGAGGTCATTGGCGAATACGCCCGTCGGGACCGTGGCCCTTTCGGATGCAATTTTTGCCAACTCATCGGCCTCCTCGTTGTACCAACGCGCAATGTGGTTGAGCTCGAGGCCGTCGAATTTTTCCTTGAGCAACCGCACCAGCGTGCAGTAGGCGGCCATTCTGGGGTTCTGGCACGTCGACTCCTTCATGACCTGATCCACGACGAGCTGGGAGTCACCTCGGACCTCGAGGCGTCGGATCCCGAGCTCGATGGCGATGTGGAGACCGTTGACCAGAGCCTCGTATTCGGCCACGTTGTTGGAAGCCGTGAAGTGTAGCCGTAGTAGATACTTGAGCCGGACCCCGAGGGGTGAGATAAAGACGATGCCTGCGCCAGCACCAGTCTTCATCATCGACCCGTCGAAGTTCATGACCCAATATTCCTCTTGGGTCGAGAGTGGCGGTAGCTGTGTCTCGGTCCACTCTGCCACGAAATCCGCAAGTACCTAGGACTTGATGGCTTTGCGTGGCGCGTAGGTGATGCCGTCACCCATGAGCTCGATGGCCCACTTGGCGATCCTCCCCGTCGTTTCCCGATTTTGGATCACCTCCCCGAGGGGGAAGGACGACACCACGGTCACGAGGTGGGATTCGAAGTAGTGCCGCAACTTGCGTCGGGCAAGGACGATCGCGTATACTAGCTTCTGGATCTGAGGGTAGCGTGTCCTGGTCTCGGACAAGACTTCACTGATGAAGTAGACCGGTCGCTGTACCGGTAAGGCGTGTCCTTCTTCTTGCCGCTCTACGACGATCGCTGCACTCACCATCTGGTTGGTAGCCGCGACATATAGTAAGAAATTATCCTCCTTCGTAGGAGGCACAAGAACCGGCGCTTTTGAAAGTAGAGTCTTAAGCCTTTCGAGGGCTTCCTGGGCCTCGGTGGTCCAGGTAAAGCGCTCGTTTTTCTTAAGCAACCGATACAAGGGAAGGCCCTTTTCGCCGAGCCTTGAGATGAATCGACTCAAGGCCGCGAGACACCCCATGAGCTTCTGCACGCCCTTGAGGTTTCGGATCGGACCCATCTGTGTGATGGCCGATATCTTTTCCGGGTTGGCTTCGATGCCACGCTCGGAAACAATGAACCCGAGGAGCATGCCCCGTGGGACCCCGAAAACGCACTTCTCGGGGTTTAGCTTTATGTTTTTCTTTTTAAGGCAGTCGAATGCCTTTTCTAGGTCGGCTACTAAGTCACTCGCCTTCCTGGATTTTATCACTATATCGTCTACGTAAGCCTCAACGGTTCGCCCGATGAGGTCCCCAAAAACTTTGAGCATGCAACGCTGGTAAATTGCGCCCGCATTTTTGAGGCCAAATGACATGGTTACGTAACAATATGTGCCGAAAAGAGTGATGAAAGAGGTCGCTAATTCGTCGGACTCTTTCATTCGGATCTGATGGTAACCGGAATAAGCATCAAGAAAGCAAAGCCGCTCACAGCCAGCAGTAGAATCTACTATTTGGTCAATGCGAGGTAATGGAAATGGATACTTAGGACAAGCTTTATTTAAACTAGTGTAATCGACACACATTCTCCATTTTTCATTTTTCTTTTTAACCAAAACAGGATTTGCTAACCATTCTGGATGGAAGACCTCCTTGATGAATCCAGCCGCCAAAAGCTTCTGCACCTCCTCCCCGATGGCCCGGCGCTTCTCCTCGTCGAATCGGCGCAGGCGTTGTTTCACCGGCTTGGATCCGGCCTGGATGTCTAAGGAGTGCTCGGCGACCTCCCTCGGGATGCCTGGCATATCCGAGGGACTCCACGCAAACATGTCGGCGTGTTTGCGGAGGAAGTTGACGAGCACTGCCTCCTATTTTGGGTCGAGGGTGGCGCTGACCTTCAGCGCCCTGCCGTTGGGGGAGTTCGGGTCGAGGAGGACATCCTTCACCTCCTCAGCGGACTTAAAGGTGCCCGTGGCCTTCTTGGGGTCGGAGACCTCTTTTTCTAACCTGTCAAGGTCGGTCATGAGGGCCTCTGACTCCACCAACGCGCCGGCGTACTCGCAACACTCGACGTCGCACTGGTACGCGTGCTGGTAGGAGGCGCTGATGGTAATCACCCCTTTTGGCCCTGGCATCTTGAGCTTGAGATAGGCGTAGTTCGGAACTGCCATGAACTTGGCGTAACATGGCCTCCCGAGGATGGCGTGGTAGGTGCCGTGGAAGCCTACCACTTAGAATGTCAGGGGCTCCTTCCTGAAGTTGTCAGGAGTCCCGAAGTAGAAGGGTAGATCGATCTGCCCGAGGGGTTGCACGCTCTTTCCGGGCACTATCCCGTGGAATGGGGATGTCGTGGCCCGGAGAAGCGAGCGACTGATCCCCATCAAGTCGAGGGTCTCAGCGTAGAGAATGTTGAGGCCGCTGCCTCCGTCCATGAGGACTTTGGAGAGCCTCGTGTTGCCGACGACGGGGTCGACAACAAGTGGGTAGCGTCCCGGTGATGGGACGTGGTCCGGGTGGTCGTCCCGGATGAAGGTGATAGCGTCGTGGGACCAGTCAAGGAAGCATGGTGTCGCTGGTCCGACGGAGTAGACCTCCCTGCGCTCGCGCTTTCGCTGCCGCGGCGTAGGGGCGGTCCCGGGCCCGCCGAAGATCATGAGGCATTTGTCGATGGGTGGGAACTCATCGTCCTTCCCGCCCTTGTCCTCCTGATCCCTGGCGGGCTTCTTGCCGGCGTCGTCCTTGAACGGCTGCTGGCTGTAGTGCTTCTTGAGCATCACACACTGTGCGAGTGTGTGATGTACTGGACCTTGGTGATAAGGGCACGGCTTGCTGAGCATGTCGTCGAAGCGGCCTCGAGGGGGTCGTTCCCTCTTGGGTTCGGTGGCTGCCACGAGGGAGTCATCGCGGAGTGGGGCCTTTCCCTTCCCCTTCTTCTTCTTATTGTTCGGTCCTCGGGAAGAGGAGCCCTCGGGGGCCTCCTCCTTCCGTTTGCCCTTGGGGTCGGAGAAGAGGGCTCCTACCGCCTCATCCCCTGAGGCGAAGCTGGTAGCGATCTTCATGAGCTCAGAGACACTGGTGGGTGTCCGGAGTCCGAGCTCATGAACAAGCTCTTTGCAGGAGGTTCCTGCGGCAAACGCTACGACGACGTCGGAGTCGGCGACCTGGGGCAGCTCGTTGTACTGTTTGGAGAAGCACCGGATGTAGTCCCGGAGGGACTCGCCCGGTTTCTGCTTGCAGCTGCGGAGGTCCCAGGAGTTACCAGGGCGTACGTACGTGCCCTGGAAGTTTCCTACGAATATCTTGACCAGATCGCTCCAGTCGAAGATCTTTCGTGGGGGGAAGGTGTTCCAACCAAGCTCTTGTGGAGTCGGCGAGGAACAGGGGGAGGTTGCGGATGATGATGAGTTCATCCTGTGCGCCGCCAAGTTGGCACGCAAGACGGTAGTCCGCTAACCAGAGTTCGGGGTTAGTTTCCCCCGAGTACTTGACTATGTTGGCTGGTTGTCGGAATCAGGACGGGAACTTGGCCCTTTGGATGGCCTCGCTGAAGACGCGTGGTCCTGAGGGCTCGGGTGAGGGTTCACGATCCTCATCCGAGTCGTAGCGCCCGCCCCGATGGACGCTGTAGCCGCGCGCGGCTCCGTCAGTCTTTCGCCGACTGCGGGCTTGTAGAATGGCTCGGACGTCGACGCCCGTGCCAAGCCGTTGGTGGACTGGCGGAGCCCTTGGAGTCTCGGGTCAAACCGAGGCTTCGCGCTCGTGACGTGCTATGTCACCACGCTGGTGACTTTCGGCGCCACGGTGTCGCGACGCTGAACTTTCCGCCTGGAGGACGGCGGCATCCTCCAGGAGGTCTTTGAGCTGATTCCGGAGATGTCGTGCCTCCTCGGAGGAGGGCTCAGGTACGCTCCGGAGTAGCATGGCTACTTCCGCGAGCTTTCGGCTTGCCCGGGGGGCGGCCCCCGGTGTCTCAGCCCCGTCGTCAGCAATGATTCGGGCCTGGACATCTCGGGCTCGACGCCGAGCTGCTCCTCCATCGGTTTGCCGCTCGCCAAGCTCCAGCGTAGCTCGCAGCTGGGTGAGACGCAAGCGGTCCTCGTCCATCCGTGCCTCAAGCTCCCGGAGCTGTTCTAGCTCCGAGGTTTGAGGTGCGGAGCGAGAGGTTCCTGCCCCCTGATCCAGCGGCGGGGCTGACCGCGCGGGCTTCGTGGCCGCGGGAGGGGGCGTGACTTGTTCGTGCTGGGGTTGCGACGGAGGGGGTATGTCGTCGTCGCCCTCCGAGCGGACATCCTCCACTCGCCCCTCATCAGGGTGCATCAAGTTGTAGCACTCCCGAGAGGGGTCGATGTAGGACCTGTGTGAGCTGGAGATGACACTCGGTGCGTTCTCCCCCGAGTCGTTGGTGTGGGCGGCGTTGTCCACATTTGCCCAGAATTCGTCATCGTCGTCGCTGTAGCTGCGACGAGACGAGTTCTGGTCATAACGATTCCCCCCTCCGAGTGTTGTCGAGGGATGAGGTTGGCGGTGGTGTCTGTTTCCCCACCGCCATGTGTCCTGGCACTTTCCCCAGGGGATGGCGGTGAGGATGCCACGTGGCCTCCCACGAGGCTGTCCCGGCGCTCGAGGCGCTAAACCGGAGTGTCCGACAGTTCGTGCAATAATGCATGAACTGCACGAACGTGGGCGTCCATGGCGGTCTGGAGCCCAAAGAAGGACGACGGCGCCGTTCCCCTCTGCCGGTGAGGGCGGAGAGAGAAATAGGCTGGCGTCGCGTTTCCGCCCTCGCCCGTCCTTCGGGCGGTAGGCGGATGCGTGACCGCTGGTGCCGGAGATTTCGGGACCGTGGCTGGCGCAGTATTGGCTACCCCCGTTGGGGTTGCCTGGTGAGTCGCATCTCCCGCGGCGGGAGGCTGGTTGGCGCCACTGCGCCTCCTCCTCATGATCCGCCGAGAGCGGTGTGCAACGTTTCCCCCGTCCTTCGAGGCGGGCGGAAGCGTGGCAGGGGTCCTTTCTCCGGCCGTCTGCGGGGCCGGAGTCGGGACGACAGCGACGCGGGGCCCGGTCGGGCGCAGGTTCATCTCGAGCCCTTGGCCAGTGGCCACGAACTCGAGAGTCCCGAACCGGAGCACCGCGCCAGCGGGAAGCGTGGTGGAGCCGGCTGCCATCCGAAACCTACGTCAACGCGCAAAAGGCCCCTACCTGGCGCCTCAACTGTCGGTGCTAGTTTTGGCGGGGCTAACACCGGCTAGTAAATATGTGTTTTGCGGTTGAGGCTACGGATGGTGTGCAAGGGGGAACACAGGGATTATACTGGTTCAGGCCAAGCAAGCCCTACGTCCAGTGGAGAGGAGAGTCGTGTTGCCTTGCACCGAGGTGCTTGTAGTAGGGGGTTACAAGCTAGGCGAGAGAGGGAAGCGCTCCCAGGTCTCTTGTGTGTGTCTAAGTGTTTACAAGTCATTTGCTATGGGTACGTTTGTGTGGGTGAGAACTTAGAACTTCTCCCTCCTCCTAAAGCTGGCCTCTGCTCTCCCTTTTATAGTCGCAAGGGAGAGGCAAGGGCGGCTACGTATTTTACAGTGAGGAGTTGCTGTTCCCCGTTTGACTGGCTATTGCCTTTTCTCCGCGTCTCCGGGGTATGGCTGTCTTGGTTCGCACGGTCTTGGTGAGTTCCAAGGTGGGAACAGTCGTCTGGCTACGTCATGTCGTCAGCTCTCTGGGTCTCCAGGATATGGCCAGTCGTGGTTCGCACGACCTTGGTGAGTTCCAAGGCGGCAGCAGTCGTCTGCTTACGACGTGCCATAGGGTCACACCTACCAACAGCATCTCCCGAGGGTTTAGCGGGCCCGGATGGGAGGCGTGCTCGTCCTTTCGAGTGGACAGCGCAGTAGGCGCCTTTCCTGTTTTTGCGTAGCCCGTCGTCAGGCGCTTGGACTGTCATAGTCCAAGTTGATAGATCCCGGCGGAAAACAGGGCGGCGCACCGTAGACCATACCGTGGAGGTCGGCCGTAGTGGGCCTATCAAATCCGCTGTCAGGGAAATCCTGACAGGTGGTATGGCCGTCAGGGGCGTGCGAAGCACAGTCGCGTCGAGAGTCTCGCCTGACGGGACAGTGCTTGTAAAGTGGTCAGAGAGATCTCTTGTGGTCCAAGATTGCTCCGCTGACATCACCTTTGCCTTGGATGCCTTTACGAGATTGCGCTCGAGGGGGATAGGGAAGCTCGGGCGAATCGGAGGTTTGGGTGCCGAGGATGCCGCTCTCCCGAGCTCTCCCGAGGAGGCTCGGGCGAATCGGAGGTTTGGGCGCCGAGGATGCCGCTCTCCCGAGCTCTTCCGAGGAGGCTCGGGCGAATCGGAGGTTTGGGTGCCGAGGATGCCGCTCTCCCGAGCTCTCCCGAGCTCCCCCGAGGAGGCTCGAGCTCTCCCGAGGAGGCTCGGGCGAATCGAAGGTTTGGGCGCCAAGGAGGCCGCTCGCCCGAGCTCTCCCGAGGAGGCTCGGGCGAATCGGACCGCTCTCCCGAGCTCTCCCGAGGAGACTCGGGCGAGTCGGAGATTTGGGCGCCGTGGGTGCCGCTCTCCCAAGCTCTCCCGAGGAGGCTCGGGCGAATCGGAGCTTTGGGCGCCGAGGAGGCCGCTCGCCCGAGCTCTCCCGAGGAGGTTCGGGCGAATCGGAGGTTTGGGCGCCGAGGAGGCCGCTCGCCCGACCTCTCTCGAGGAGGCTCGGGCGAATCGGACCGCTCTCTCGAGCTCTCCCGAGGAGACTCGGGCGAGTTGGAGATTTGGGCGCCGCGGGTGCCGCTCTCCCGAGCTCTCCCGAGGAGGCTCGGGCGAATCGGAGCTTTGGGCGCCGAGGAGGCCGCTCGCCCGAGCTCTCCCGAGGAGGCTCGGGCGAATCGGAGGTTTGGGCGCCGAGGGTGCCGCTTTCCCGAGCTCTCCCGGGGAGGCTCGGGCGAATCGGAGGTTTGGGCCTCCGTAGACGCGGCCTTCGTGGGCTTCCACTGGCCTTACTTGGGCCAGGCCATGTTAGGAATGAGCGTTTTTGCATCGAAGTTGGGTACCCCTAACTTTGGTACCCGACAACATTAACCGTGACCTTTGATCCGAGGCGGTTGCCAAAACCGCCACGGTAAATCGTTTTTACCCGTCATGGTTAAAATTATTGTAGCAGTGGTCTTTCCGTACAAGTCGGAATAATCCACTAACATTACATTATTGACATTGTCGCATGAGATGAATGAACCACATTGTTTAATCAAACTTTTGGTGGCACAAAACGGAAAAAGGTTGCACTTAAAGCATCCTCTCTCCTCTCGCTTTTTTTTTGCTATTTTCATTACAAGAGCTATTGCATAGGTGATAGGTCCCACCATTCGTTGGTATGGTACATCATATGCATGTTTCGTAGAATCGTAGTGATAAAACAAGGCGCCTTTTTTTTTCTGAAAGCTCTGTGACCTATAAACTGGACTGAGTGTAGGCAATGTGAAAATGATAAAATGCTCTGCACCAAACCCGTAAGCAATTCGCTTTTTTTTTTGTTGAACCTATAAGTTCCGTCGTAACGAGCAGTAGGTGAAACGTAACGAGAGGGCCGGTGACGTCAGCGCGCGGCGGCATATATAACACCCAATGCAAAGAGAGCTTGTTGTCAAAAAAAAAAAAGCAAAGAGAGCTCCCACTTGACTAGTACGGCGATGGCCGGCACGGTGTCACACAAAACAAACCCGCCCTCGAATCGACGGCCCAACGGCGGCGCTAACCGCCGGCAATGTTTGGGAGAACGCACCCCAAAATTTCGCCGCCGCCGTTCGCATAACCACATCGGCGAAGTCAAGGCCGCCGAGCTGGATCCATGGCGCAATTGCATGAAGTCCACGCCCACGTCCAGAGAAAACGCCAGCCGAACTCCGCCGGTGCGGTGACATGTGCGCGGCGTACACGTCGATGCGCCGTGCTAGTGCCAGGGTATCAGTCTAAATCAGCATTTTTTAGACACTGAATTTTTTTTTTCTCACAACGAATCAATAAGAATCTGTCTATAAAACAACAGGTTATTTTAGGCTCTCCTTTCAACTGATTTTTTTCATTCACTTACATTGTCTTCTCGTTATATTTACACTGTCGTACTACTGTGTCTTCATCAGTGTAATTTATTTGATAGATTGATGTAATTAGAAGATAACATAAACTATTACAAATCTAAGACAGATATATGCCAAATTTTACGATTTTTTTATGGAAACCCAGATATCAAAAGATATATATCAAATTATCCACAAATGTCATCAAATTCCTCACGGATTTACGTTTTACAAATAGAAGAGTGATAGCAGAGAATAAAACAGTGAATAGGAGGGGAAGCAGAGAATGGTTGTGCACCGGGGAGGGAGAGGAAGCATAGGATGGCGGTGCACTGGGGATAGCGACTTCCGCGATGGAGACGCCCGTCGGCGGCGCCTGCGGCGGGGATGCCCGCCGGCGACGCCTGCGCCCATCGGGATGCTAGGGCCTGCGCTAGGGACATCCGCTCCCACGATGACGGGATGGTGATGGCCAGAGGGCGGAGCGGGGAGTCGCAACTGAGGGCAGAGCGCAGCGTGGGGAGGCGCGTGGAACCGCAACTGGGGGCGGAGCGCGGCGACATAGTGATGGATCGGACGATAGATAGGAGCTTCTTTTGTGGATCGGAGGATCACAAATTCGGTTGACGGAGGCCCAAGAAACAACTGGTTGAGTGTTAGTGTTTCTCATCAATAAAATCAGTTTTTATTATAAGTTTAAGCGAACGGGCTATTGTGGTGCACACAGAGTTTGCTGGTAGGACACGGGTTTTTTTTTACTTCTAAGGACACATGTAGTGAGAGTATGTGCACAAAAACATATGTAGTAGGAGCATGTGCTTCTATGAGCATATTTAACTTCCCCGGTGAGTGAGTTGGATCTGGTGGCCATGCGCGTGCAGCGTACTACTACCAAACCCATGGCTGGTTCGACTACTTGCCGGCCTAGACGGAACGGAAACACGCATATATATATATCCTTACAACAACCGCATTTGCGTGTGCTTAAATCGTCAATAAATAAACTAGCAGCCCACCCCAACAAACGGGCCGGGGGCGCTAAGCGTCGGTGCACGAGGCGCTTGCGCCAGGGCCAGGCGACACGAAACCTCATATCATATGGGCAAATATGAAAACGCGAGAAACCAGCTCATCCTCCGCACACAGACACACATGCATTGCGATCCAAGAAAGATGAGCTCCGGCTTTTATTTATTTAAGTTTCCTGCTAGTCATCGGGTCTTTGAGAAAACAAATCCCAGGTCAATGTATGTGTCACGGTGTCTGCTGCGGACTGCTGTGCTGCGTCACGACACGTGTTTTTTCCAACCTCAACCTTCGCCCGCGACCGACAGAACCGGAGGGAAAACCGCGTTAGGCGAAAGAAACGTTTCGCTGAACGTGCATATGATGATTGTTGATCCCTGTTTTCTCCTGCGCGAAAAAGGACGGAAATGGTTGGTGCGTTCCATGTGCTCAGGCCTCAGCAGGAAACTACTAACTCGCAGTCGCAGGCCGGCTGCTCTAGCATGTAAACAGCCGAAGCGCGGCTGAGCTCGTCGGAACGGAACAGTGTCGGTTCTGTGTCCGCTGGTGGTTTCCATTTGGAAAATTCACCTCAACTTGGCAGGAGGTGTCACTTAAATCTCCAAACTTCCAAAATAATATCTATGTGTCTCTAAACTTAGCAGAGTGTGTTATCTAGGTCCTAAACATTTAAGTTGATCACCACAGATCTCTAAACTTGGCAGAGGGTGTCATCCAGGTCCCAAATATTATAGTTAAGTTCGGCACAATTTTTTTTTAAAAAAAATAATTTTAGATACTGTAGCTATAATCTGTAAAATATTTAAAAAATTATATCTTTTTCATACAATCTCTGATGAAGATCATTTTTATATCAAAATTGTAGATCTGGACGAGATCTACAACTTTCTAGTTTTGAGTTTTCCAGTTTGGTGTCATTAAGATACTAAAAAAATAAATTCTCAGTAGTATATTAAACTGTTCATTTCGGTTTATGCATAGTAGTTTTGTATTTTAAATTTTTTTGGCATCTTAATGATCTCAAATTTAAAAACTCAAAACTTAAAAGTTGTAGATCTCCTCGAACGGTATAACTTTTATATAGAAAGTATCTTCATTTGATAGCGTATAATGAAGATTTGGTTTTTCCAGGGCGACAAAGTCTTGTACGCGATTAATATACTGCTGAAAATTTATTTAATTTTTTGAGCATTTTAATGACTTCAAATTAGAAAACTCAAAACTAGAAAGTTGTAGATCTCATCAAGAGCTACAATTTTATATAAAAATTATCTTCATCAGAGATCGTATGAAAAAGATACAATTTTTTGAGTATTTTACAGATTGTAGCTACTGTACCTAACATTAGATTTTCTTTTTAAATATTTTGTGCTGAAATTAGCTACAGTATTTGGGACCTAGATGATACCTTCTGACAAGTTTAGAGACCTGTGGTGATCACCTTAAAAGTTTGGGATCTAAATGACACACTCTGCCAAATTTAGGGGCCTATAAATATCACTTTGAAAATTCGAGGACCTAAATGACACCTCCTGCCAAGTTTGAGTACCAGAGGTGAATTTTTCTCTTTCCATTTCTCTGTTCGGTTCTGGGTGGGGGGTTCCATTCTGCCGTAACTAACTTCTTGCTTCATCTGCACGATGCACGAAACGGGCAGCTAGGCGCTATCGCTGTGGAGTAGGGATGTCCCCTCCTCACCATTTTAGCCCACTACTGCTAGAGTGCCAAAGAATGGGCCGGGGGGAAAGGTGGTCGCTTTTTAAGGGCAAAGTTGTTGTTCATGAGCGGCAGATGAATGATGATGAATCGCTGACGAACATTGAGCAAAGCGAGATGTCAGATACTCAGATGGTCCAGTTTTCTTTTCTTTCTTCCTTTCTTTTTTCTGGGTTGGGGCCTTGGGGTCGGGACGAAAATCGTATAGGAGTACGTACTCATCCCATGCATGCGCTGTCATTCCTTGTGATGGATTAATTGAAGTAGTACTGTAGTACACAAGTCCGCGTGATGGTTGAATAACACGTGCCTTTTTAAGCTACGTGACGAGACTGACAACATTGGGAGGATCAGTAGTCAGTACAGTACCCACCGGAGCCGGTTGCTGCCAATCAGCTCGGAGAGCGCTGAGCTGAGACAGAGAGCGTTCACCAGTGCCCGGCGCTGTTGCTGAAAATAAAAAAAAATATTATTTTGTGACTGAAAATAAACACCGATCGAAGTTTCCGCCACTACCGCGGGACCGCAGGCCGCCGCAGCAGAACAAGAAGAGGCCGGGCGCTGGTGCCACGGGGTCACATCAGGATCAGAACAAACACCCAACTGGAACCCACCAAAAGAGGCCCTCAACCACCGTAGAAGGTCCGACTCCGACTCCGACGCTAGTGCTTCTGGATTCTACTCCTCGGATCCCCACCCAACCGGCCGCCGCTGCTTCCCGCTAGCTCTCCCCCGCCAGACAGGCAAACGCCACCGTCTCTCACTCACCAAACACTAAATGTTGACCCGGTTTCAACCATGCCCGAAAATTGTTGCGTACATACAACATGGCGTAGTGCAGTTACTACTCGCTAGTACGCATGGATAACAACAGAGAGAGTGATCAAACACTTCTGTCTTTATCTGTACGTCAAAGTTCAAACTATGTGTGCTTCACGACAGCAGGATAGTTCTAATCGCTGCCGTCTGGAGTTTTTCAGTCAGGTAAGATGCTGGATTTCCCGTGTACGTACATGGCAGCGTCTTATCGTATGTTGCTTCAATTTCTCATGTGCTAGCACACGAGACTGTCACATTTTTCTTCGGTAATTGGGCCAGTATATACTCCATGTTCGACGCCTATCTAATGAGCTTGAGGGCATCTCTCTAGGGGCCCTAAATAAGCTCACAGACCAAATTTTGAGGGCTTACAATAGAAACATAGATTAGCATGGCTGCTAATCGGGTTCTTACATATCAGCATGGCTCCTACTCGGGTCCTCAAATTTGGGTGGCCCTCAGACCCTACCTCCAGGCCCTCATTCCTGTGGGCGGGCACCTCGGCCCCTATCTGGCGGTTAGCCAGGTTTCTCCCTCATGCGCCTTCTCTTCTCTATCACAGTGCCCCTCCCCGTGCGCCCTAGAGCTTCGTCCAAAGGCGCGAAGGCGTCCCCACGTACTATACGATCATCCACTCGATCCGGTGACTCCGACCACACAACCTCTTCTCCAAGGTCCGGACGACATCACAACGGAGAGGGCGAGATCTCATGGAAGTTGAATCTCCCTCTCACACCCCCTCTACTGTCGTCACTTGGCGAGCTTGGAGAGCGGATGTTGTGGCTCTGCTTGTCGGTGGGAGCGACAAGCAAATCACTGCTTGGCAAGCGGTTCTTCTCACCCCGGTCACGACGCCCTACTTCCCCATGATCCTCACTGCTCTTTCTTCCCCTTCCCACAGCCGCGAACCCGTGCTGCTACTTCTTCCCTGGGGTCACGAACTCACACTGCTACCTTTTCCTCGCAGCCACCACGATGCGCTCTTTCGGTCTACCCCTGCAGGCGTTGTGCTGCTACGTAGATAGCTCAATTGATAGAGATACAAATGGGGCTCAATCACCGGTCTCTGCTAAAAGAATATGAGGCCTTAGATTTGAGGTCTCTTGCTAGAAGAAATGGGGAAATTCGGACCCTCAAATATGAGGGGAGCTCTCAAATCAAAAGTAGGGGCTTTGATTTGAGGGCCCTTGTTGGAGACGTTCTAAGGTCATCCAGATATGTCCTTGTTTGGTTTTAGGGGTAGAGAGAGATACGAAAGATACTAGGGCAAACATGTTTCGTTGTCCTTTTCGCTCAACATTGTTGGGGCCGGATCAACCCGCCAACCTTGATGTATAGTGGAACTCTTGAAAAGACCTCACCTTCAAGGACGAAATAAACTCTCAGTTTTACATGGTGGCAATTGTTTCAATATGCTGGACGATTTGGTTGGCTAGAAATGAATTGATTTTTAATAGCTTACAAGATCGCAGAAGCTTATTTCTAAATTCTTAAAGAAATAAGACTGATCTCCTTAAGGGTGAAGACAAGCCTCTCAATGCCATTTGATTAATGGACCTAATCCCTAGAAATGATCTGAACCTCGGCATAAGCCTTATTCTTTGGCTCTTGAAGCTGCTGCTGCTTCTGCTTCTTCTTCTTCTTCTTCTTCTTCTCTCTTTGTGTTTTTTTCCTTTGTTTCTCTTTTCTCATTAAAGTTTGGTATAGGGGATGCGGCCCCTACATTTCTTAAAAAAACGTTAAGCGCTGATATGTGCACTACAAGAAATCTTGGCCAAGTGTAGAAATGGAGGGTGGCAGCCGTTAACTCTAAAATTAATACCTTTGGACGTGTCTGGCCTGGCTTCTTCTCGTAGCCCCGGCTCCTTTAGACCTTGTACTATAGTATAATATATTGTTCACATAAATCGTTTTTCTTTCTCTCGATAAAATAAACGTGGAGCAAGAAGAAACCATGATTTGTGACGTCCTATGCCATTGCAGCTCAGAAGCTAGAGCGTCCGGCCAAACGGGCCTTAACACTACATCCACAATACTACGTACATACTAGTACTAGTAAACTACGGCAGTCGGATAATGCTTTTCCCATGCTTGGGAGCAAGAGTCCAGAATGGGACATGTATAGCACCCCACTAGTGGGTACCGAGAGGCCGAAGCACCACGCGTCGTGCCAGGCTACGGAGAAAATACACCATGCTGCCACGCGAACACAATTAGACGACGTACGCTTGGTCGGGGAAGTGTTAGCATTAGTGCGTCACTAAACTCACACGCCACCTAATGATTGCTGCTGAGGCCGGGATTAAAGGGAAAAAGCGTGACGCCGTGACACCAACAGGACACCGGCTCCCCTCGCCCGCCCGCTCGCATATAGCCTGCTGCCATCATGTCCGCTCCTCTCATCTCCTCTCCTCGCGCCGCTTCTCTTTCTCCTACCTCCTCTAGCTCCTCTGCCTGCCACCTCCCGCCCTTTTTAAACCACCACCACTACCAAATTTGCTTGCCTCCCCACCACCGCTTGCTGCTGCTGTGCTGTGCTGTGCTGTGCTGCGGTCGTCTAGCTAAACGCTAAGCTAGCTAGCCAGCTTCGACACGGCACGACGCGACGCGGATTAAGCGACACGAGTCCTGCAGCCTCCGGGAGTGGCTTCGGTGATGGGGCTGTCCATGGATCACGGCAGCGCCGGCGGTGGGCGGGGGAAGAAGCAGGCCGGGTCGCAGCTGTGGAAGAAGGCGCTGCTGCATTCCTCGCTCTGCTTCGTCATGGGCTTCTTCACCGGCTTCGCGCCGTCGTCCGTGTCCGACTGGACGTCCGCGGCGGTGGCGGCGGGCAGCAGCCACGTGGTCCGGGGGCTGCCGGCGGGAGGTGGCGGGGCCGCCGTGAACCGGAGCCTGCTGGCGCACGACGGCGCGGCGGGCCTGCTGCTGCCGGCGGACCCGGCGTCCCCGCGGCCGCTGGTGGTGGTGGTGACGACGACGGAGTCGACGGCGGCGGCGTCCGGCGAGCGCGCCGCGGCGCTGACGCGGATGGCGCACACGCTGCGGCTGGTGGCGCCGCCGCTGCTGTGGGTTGTGGTGGAGGCGGCCCCGGACGTGCCGGCCACGGCGCGGCTGCTGCGCGCCACGGGGCTCATGTACCGCCACCTCACGTACAGGGACAACTTCACCGCCGCCGACGCCGCCGCGGGCAAGGAGCGCCACCACCAGCGCAACGTCGCGCTCGGCCACATCGAGCACCACCGCCTCGCCGGCGTCGTCCTCTTCGCCGGCCTCGGCGACGTCTTCGACCTCGCCTTCTTCGACCAGCTCAGGGAAATCAGGTACGTACTACTACCTTATTACCACCAGGCACTCACCATCCATCCATCCATCATCCTTGCTTAATTAGCTGCTTCGCGTCGCGTATTGCCAAAGCACACAGCGGTAGTTACTAGCTAGTATTAAACAAAACAAAGGAAGAGGATTAAAGCCAGCGGATCAAAGCGCCGATCTTTCTTTCTTGATGCGAGCAAGCTAAGCTAAGCGCACGTCGACGCCGTGGCGCTAGAGCCCAAAGCACATCGTCGCACGAGTCATCGCTCGCTACGACTGCGAGCGACTTTGTCAGGCTGTCCAGAGAGGAGGGAGCAACAGCTCACGCAGGGCACCGCCGCCTGCCTGGTGACCTCGGCGGTGAGAATCCGGGGCATGTGGTGTGAGGAGGTCGCCTACCCTCCCCATCCCGGCGTCCGCCATTCAAGGGCCCTTGCCCTTTTAGCTGTCCACCTCAACTCCTTTTTCCGGCGCCTGCGCTGTACCGTACGACTCCTATAGTACTACTAACTTCACAGTTCAGATCTCGGCGTGTACAGACAGAGAGACAGACAGACCGGACGAGAGCCCCAGCATGGCAGCTGCTGCCTGAACTCTGCGCTCCTTGGCTAGTTGGCTTTGCCTTTGTTCCCTTGCGTCCTTTGTTTTGTGTTTATTTACTGCAAGTGTCGCGGTACAGCCATGCCCGGGCGACATCACGACGGGTGGTGTCCGGTATGCTACCGGTTTGGTCATTTGGTGCTGTGCTAGCGTAGGAGACGCCCAGACGTGTCGGCGGCCGAGATGATGATTGCCACCCCTCAACTAACGGAAGGAAAGAAATGGTGGTGGTGACCGCGGACGCCAAAGCGCGGCTGCATGCCGTTGGATGCACGGCCGTTGCTTGCATGAGCCCTCTGGCCGCCCGCGGCCCGCCTCACAAAAATCTGGAAAAAAATTTACTCAATTCCCATGTTTCTTCTGAAGTCGGCGTGCCGCGGGAGCGGCAAGTTGCAGAAATGGCTCTACCTGCAGGTTGCCAGAATTTGTAATGTAGCATTCCCAGTCGCAACGATCACACTTCTCTCCTTTTCAACAACGTAAACCCGCTCTTATTTTTCAAGTTTGCTTGGCTTCAAAGCCTGCCTTCGTTGGCGCTTAGCTATCATGCTAACCACCTTTGCGATTCAACAACAAATGTGTGTGTCCATTCTGTACCGCCGCCTACTACCTGCTGTCAGCTGATATCAACACCACCGACCATCACTTTAATTAATTTAACCCTTATTTGTTGTGGTTAGATAGCTCGTACTCCACCCGCGACCTGCCTAAATTAATAAGTGTTGAGTGATATTTCTGGGCGGCATTAATGCTCAGTCATTAGCAGCTCAGCTTTTGGCATTTGACTGCATCTTCGAAACCGGCAATTAACGTGACATGGAAACTGCTGTTACATTACATATAGTACTACTAGTATACTACTGTACACACGATCCAGCACCTCGGACACAAACTAATCACGACGCGACGTGTCTTTATTTGCTTGTGACGCTGATGATCATCGAGAACCTGACGACGCTGATCCCTCCCGCCGCTGAATCATTTCTCTGCAGCACGTTCGGTGCGTGGCCAGTGGCGACGCTGCGGCGCGACGAGAGGAAGGTCGTCGTCCGGGGCCCCGCGTGCAGCTCGTCCGCGGTCACCGGCTGGTTCTCCCAGGACTTCAGCAGCAACGACGGCGCCGCCTCCACCTCCACGGCGGCGAGGCCCGGCGAGGTGGACGTCCACGGCTTCGCCTTCAACAGCTCCGTGCTCTGGGACCCAGAGCGCTGGGGCCGCTACCCGACCTCCGAGCCCGACAAGTCCCAGGTCAGTCGCCGCATGGCATGCAATCACCCTCTTCAGTCTTCACGCATCTGCTTATTACCGCGAGCGGCATTGCCGTGTGTCAAAGAAAGAAGACTCAGAATAGCAAGGGCTTGCCTCGCCTTTCGCACAGCGCGCGCGGTGGCCATGAAAGCGGGGTCTCGATCGGCCGTCAGCTAGCGCGCCGTTCACCATCATTGGCTGCTCTGCTATGCTATGCTCGTGCATGTGCAACAGGTAGCTGTGGTTGGGAGGGGGGAAAGCCATGTCTCGTGGCTCATCTGTCCTAACTTTCCCGGGTCAAACATATCCATCCATCCATCCGTGTCACAGGCCACAGGTCACTAACACAGCCCCCCCGTGTTGTCTACTGTACGTAAAGATCAGCGTTCCCCGTTTGATCAAGAAGATTAGTTGCTGTGCTGGTTTAATTTCTTGTAGCAAGCGGCGTGGGTGTCGGTAGCCGGTAGCCCGGTACAGTGCAGGTGCAGCAATCGACAAACAAAACAGATCGAATCCCAGACCAGACCAGAGGATATACCAAATCGTGCTTATTTTTCTTTATTATATTCCGGTGCGTTGGAGTGATTTGGTGCGGTGGGAGGAGGAGGGGAAGGGGGGCCATGGCTGAGTAGGATCTATGCAGGAGCAGTGCAGCCATGATGGAGTCCTTTGCAAATGCAAGGCGACCCAATTGGTGGCTGTGGCTTGTCTGGTTGCATTGTAGCAGTAGCAAAACAGAGTTCTTTTAGGTTTATTGCCGCCTCCAACCTTTTCGAGAAAAAAAAAACAGTTGAGCTTCTTTTAGGTGTTACAATTGACTGTTGGTCTTTCTTGATCTAACAACTAAAGAAGCCCGTTTGTTGTGATGGTCAATCATCCAAGGAGGCTGTTCATTGCTCCTGTGTGGCTGTGTGATGCCAAAAGAAATCATCATGGTTTCCTGCTTGAGACGAGAAGACGACGAAGATTATTACTTGCCCTGACATGTTTTTGGCTTCTATTGTTTTTCAGGACTCCATGAAGTTCGTCCAGCAAGTGGTCCTGGAAGATTTGAGCAAGGTGAAGGGCATTCCTTCTGGTTGTTCAGAGGTCATGGTATGGCACGTTGATACGACTGCGCCTTCTCCCTCGTCTTCGCAACCATCTGTGCAGAACAAGAGAAGATAGACGAAAGCTGAACTATAGAAGAGAAGAACGGTGGACGAGCTGGAGGACGGCCGGATCGGAGTGGTGTACATTGTACATGCTTGGCTGCACCATCAAGAATCAAGATGTTGATTGTCCTGCTAGCTACCTGCAAAGAAGGAAAAATTTTGGTTTTCTCACCAGAGGATGGATCAACCTATGACCCCACTTCTCCATCATAATGTACAATTTTCCATTATTCTTTTCTCAAAAAAATTGTGATATATGTATAATTTTTTTCCTTTTTCCTTTTTATTCAAGAGGGTTTAGGTGAATACATACATAATACCCCCTTGAAGTGTCTCTCAAAGATGTAATGGATAGAAGGCAAGCTAAAAATCAACTTAACAATGATGATACACATTATGTTCTCTTTTGTCCAGAAGTTACTCCAATGCAAGGTGTCCAATTCGTAGAAAGGATAGACACCTGTAATGTACCAACTAGCATGCTTCAGAAGCACACAAAAGTATGGCATTGTTCTTGGTGGTCCCTGTACCCGTTCATTAGGAGCAAGATAGGGGGCTCTTGAGTACCATGGCATGGCTATTGTTGGCACATCGCCATCATGCTTGAAATTAATTAAATACGGTGAGGCTACGAATTAGCTAGGAGGTGATGTGGATTGGACACATGCTTTTGAAAAAGGAAGCTTCAACAGTCTACCTGAAACAAGCGGCCATTATGGAACGTAGTCTTGTTGACCAGCCGTGTTAGGAGATTTCGGATGATGGGAGGTTGTCAGGGTACCGTGGGAAGCCGGGGCTATATTGTGCTGCTTGTGATCAGCTAGGTAATAAGGACGCAAGGTGGGAGTTGTTGGTTGGTGTATTACCTTAATCGTTAGGGGGTGGGAGTTCTTGGTTGCTCTATTTATTAGTCGTCAGGGCTATGATGTTCTGGTGTTTTGATTATTTTCTGTGTTTTAATCTATGACTATGTAAGGTTTTCAGGTTTGATTTACTAGGTCAATTCTATTCTCCTTAATTAAAAGGCAGATATCTTGTCATTATGTTAAAAAAAGTTGTTGTGTTGTACGATAATCTGCAGGTCTTTTGAGACATTTTTTTCCTAGCCATCTTGTCGCCGACACTGTTGTAATTTGTTAGAGCCTGTTTCCATGGCTTTCATGTGCAGCACCGGGTAACAGACATGCTCGGATGTGATTTGTCGTGCCCAGCAGATAATCCAAGAACCATGATTAATTAATTACTGTACTTGTTTAGAGCCTGAGGGGAAGGGAAAACAAAAACAGTACAAAACCCTTTCACCATCTGGCAATTGTTTCTCTCCTTTATCTTTTCTGTGAAGCAGTGCCATTTCTATTGGTTCTGATTTCTGAACTTCTAGCTGCCCTGCCGTATGAAAATCTGAAGAACTGAACGTTCACAGTCCAAACGACAGTAGTGCCGTTGTGTAATGTACGGCTAATGCTGCAGTTTTTATATGGTCCTGTATTTTTGTCGGTCGTTCTTGGGCGTGGTGCCGTGGTCTGTACTCTGAAGATCTCTTGGCTGACTAAATTGTAGCTCTCATAGTCTCATTATATACGCAAAAAGTCTCAATAGTTCTTGTGCAAGCACAAGATCTGAATTGCACACGCATACAACTCGTTCTTCACATTTTAATCTGGCGTCTCCACCTGATTATCGTGGCTTTCCAGCTCGGATTGCTGAGCTGTGTTGTGTGCCTCGATATATCTTCACATTGTAGAATTTGTGCCCTACATCGTAGTAGCATTGTGTAATCCAGAGTCAGTTGCAAGTCGCAGCCGGCATGGCCTGCTGGACAACACTGCTGACTTGAACAATGAGCCCAAAAGGCCGGATAAGAGCCCCTGCGTCTCCCCCAAGATCTTTTTGTTATTTTTTTTTAAAAAAAAAGAAGTTTAGGCCCTTTGGACATAGATAGGTTCTATGGAAATCTTGCGCACTGTAGCAGAGAGGCTAATCTTTCCCTCTCCTCAAAATAAACTACAAAACGAGTGTAGTATATAGCTCCAGCTCTGGAGCCAAAGAAACTCTACCAAATGGACCCTTACATAAGCCAAAGAAAGTCTACCAAGCGGACCCTTATATAAGGAGGAAATTATTTTCTTGACCCTGAAAAAAGTTTGACTTTGTTTTAGAACCAAATAACAAAGTTCGATGAAAACAGGACCAAGAAACTAAGTCAAACTTTTTTCAGGGCCAAGAAAATAATTTCCTCTTATATAAGCCAAAGTAACTCTACCAAACTGACCCTTAATTCCATTGATCAAGTAACTGAAGGGAGACAGTTCCAACATGCTGCATAAATTTACATTCAACCACCAGTTAGCGTTGGAGATGCGCAAGTTACATAAGCAGACCTTTGTATCGTTGCTTTCTAATCATTACTTCAGTTTGTCAATGTGATGGTATGGAGTACAGCTTTCATGAACTGATTCGGGCTTGTACTTTTGAAGAGGAATACTCAGATACAAGGTCATTTCTTTCCTGTAAATTGGCTTTGTAAATGCCAGGATACAGGACAATGTTGCAAAGCATTGTTCCTTGTCTACGCCACATGCTTGCTGAAACTTCCCTGCCTCAATCAGCTTGGAGCTTTGCCTCACCTGCTTTCTCAGCTTCATTCAACACGAAGTTCTTCAGTGATTCCACATTCCTAAGTCCTGTAGTAGCATGTGTGAATCCAGTTTCATGTGGATGTCAGTACAGAATACTGTCAAATGAAGCAGAAAACCAAACGAAAAGGAATATGTTCACATGCAAAAGCAGCGCAACAGGCATAACGATACAAAGGACAAGTAGCCACAAAAGTAGGGAGAAACAAAGAATGTGTAATCTAGACAATTGCCAGTTATGAAGCACGGATTGTTCTCAAACAAAAATGGGTACAAATTTGTGGCATGTAGTTAATGTCAAGTGTAAGCTGGCAGATGCATGAATGTAAGCGGTGAATTTGAGTATTGGGTGATGAACAGAAATGCAAATGACTACTGCATATAATCAGCTTTCGGGGCATGGTACAAGCTCCGAAGGATATGAATCCATTAGAAAGTATTGCATAGCTGCATAGGCAGCTTGTAAGCAACAACTCCAATAATACAGTACCATAGCATTCAGTGGCTACAAAGAGTTCGGCAACAAAAATAATATTCATTTAGATAGTAACCAGCATGATCAATAAGTGATTATTTACTGATTTATGAAATATGATATGTTCTTATCATTCAGTTACATATATTGCCTCTGATATTAAACCTAACTGTATCTGCAACATGATTAATGAATTTAGCAAAATCATCATAGAAGAGGTGACCTACTGATCTAGAAGTAAATTGTCCATGGAAGTGAGCACTTGACAAATACAAACACTATTTAAAATATCAAATTAGAACTAGAATTTAATTTACAAAGATTTTACACTGATCCCACTCCCACTCCCACTCCGAGTATAATCCATAGATGCTCATAGGGGTGTGGGGGGCAAAACAGGAAGAACAAACATGGTTTTAAGTTAGTACTTTGCCAAAAATTGCGCTGAAATGGTGAAACAAAGCATACCTTTATATTTTGCTACTTCTTCGCCTTCATAAAACACCTTGAATGTTGGGTAGGAATGGATATCCACCTTTGAGCATACTGGCTTGCTGACACCACAGTCAACTTGCCCTATCTCAATTTCATCCTCACCTTCCATAACCTTTCCCAGGTCCTCCCATAGTGTTCCAAGGTTCTTGCTGCAAATGACATGCCCTTAACAAATCAGCTTTGTGGCAATAAAAAAACTATCCATGATAAGCGGACATTCCCTATGAGAAGCATCTGTTACCAGTGTTTACACCAGGGGACGCAAAATCGCACAAACCAAATTGTGTCCTTCTCCTTTATCTAAACAAAAGAGAAATATCTCAGAATCAAACTTGCTTGACCAAAGCAAACATATAAGCACCAAAGAAATCTGAATTGCATGCATACTAGTACAATAAACCAGGTCACAAAAGCACTATCTGGCTTTTGTTTGTCTAGTTCCTCATTAGAAAGCAAGTAGATAATAATAATAGATTTGAACTCTTGCACTGTCCATATCAGGCAAGAGGACCGCAAAGGTTATGATCGATCCGTTTAATAATGGCGAGTGGCAACTTAGTAACTAGTACATAAACTCATCGAAGTGAAACCGTTGAACGATTTGGCGTAAAACTGCCAAAGCTCGCTCCCTGACTAAGCACGCCGATCTGTCTAGCATGTAGAGTCGCCAATTCCTGTTTCCATCACCGCAGCACAGAAAAGGTACAGCCCGTGCCAAGTATTCTATCCCCTACAAGGTAAGGGCGGAGAGAAGAGAGACTGAGAGAAGGGCACGGCAGGGGTTACCTTGTCGGAGAAGGTCTCTTCGGTGAGGGTGATGACTTCGGCACTGGAGCCCATGGCAAGGACCACGAGGACGGTGAGCGACACCAGCAAGAGGCGGATCGGTAGGCGCCCTCCACGGGGAGCACCTAGATCCATGGCTCGCACGGACGGCGACAGCCGCGACGGCGAGGGGGGCAAAGAGAGGGGAGAGAGGAGGTGGGGTGGGTTGCGGTGCGCGAATAGTGAAGTGATGATGAAGTCGATAATGACTTGGTATTTGTTGGGCCGTTATGGGCCGATAGATACGATCCCTTCATCGTGTGAACTTGTGGGCCTCCGCAGTGTCTTCGTGTGTGCAGCCCAGTTCGCATCATCGCATCAGCATCTTACCTTACCCTTATAACTATACTGCTTTTTTTGTTTTCATGGTTTCTGCAGACTCAGCTGTCTCACGTGTCCTGTGTCTGTGTATCTGTACTTTGTTGGCGTCTACTGCTGTCTCCACTCCGAACTCCGACCAAAATGAGAGTCCTTTTTTTAAAAAAAAAATGAAACCTCCTGTTATAGGCTCTGTTCGCTGGAGCTGATAAGCTGACCTGATTTTAGCTGTTGCTGATTTTTTATGAGAGAAAAACACTATTTCAAAGTTGAAAAATAAACATGTGTTTAGATGAAACAAACAGAGCCGTAGTCCTGTTCATTCACGAGATGCCGCAGGTGGTGATGTGATGCAGCAGAGCACGGCAGGTTACCGCGAGAGGTTGATGCTCTGCACTCTGGAGGCTCCAGCCTCCAGCGAGCAGAGGACAGCACAGGCACAGCGCTGGACGAGGGGCATATTCCCTTCCCTTTTCGTCAGCGTCAGCGCCAGGCACAGCCCAGTGCCCACAGCGAACTGGCACAGTTCGCCCCCTGTTCGTGCGGCTCCCTCCCGGGCTCCCGACCCCGGCCGGCTGCACCAACGTGTTTAGATACTCTCCAAAATCTCAAAACTTTCGTCATATAAATTTTACAGCACATGTATGAAATATTAAATGTAGACGAAATTTTTATAAGTTTACATAGTTTGTCTATAAATCACAAGACGAATCTTTTAAGTCTACTTAGACTATAATTAAATATTTATTATAAAAAATTTCTCGCTGGTACAGTACTAAATCAAAAAAATTTGGGATCTATACACCCTTTTTTTTCAGAGGGGAGGGGCGCAAGCGGGAAGCAAAAAGAAGAAACAAGGAAAGAAAAAGCTGCACCGGGGTTGTTGTTGACCGCCACTGCCTAGTGTCGTACGAGTACAGTCCTACTGACACCAGTGCTCCGTCGACCGTCATCTTCATCCACGTTGAGCTGGAGTTTGGTCTACTTCATCGGCTGGCGTAATGGAGGGCCCGTTTTAATGCAATGGGATTATGAGAATATGGATAAAAAAATATCTCAGAATCGTAACATATCATACAAACAGTACAGTGGATAGAACATTCTATAAAGATTTTAACCCATAAAGTAGATTTTAAAATCCCCAAAATATTTGCGACTTTCTTATCGATTCTTAGGGCGCTGTTGACGCCGAAACGGTATAACACATAGCAAGGTGCTAGATCGCACGGTCGCGCACGAAACGAAACAGCACGGAGCAGCACGCCCGCGAAACCCGGCCTGGCCGGTTTCAGAATCCGGCCGAGCCGCCTACCCGGCCTGGCCGACTTTGATAGTTGGCTGAGCCGGTTTCCTCGGGTTCACCGAGGAAGCTAGGGTTCCGGTCTTCTGGTCGTCGGGACGACCGTCTTCAGCAGCAGAGGACGTTTGGTGGTCGATGTAGCGCCCGTCCTTCGCCGGAGACTCCTAAACACCCCTCGGAAAGATCCGTCGGAGAGATGCACGTAGAGATTGCCCTAGGGATCGCGGAGATCACCTAGAACGCCGACTAAACTCGCGGAGAGTTGAACCGAACAGCAGGATAGAGATGAACCACTGTGGGAATCTACTTGGTAGATGTGTTTTAACGATTGGATGGTTAAGATCTCAATCGGCCATGATCCTCCATATATATAGAGGGGGTGGTCTTATCCTAGTAGGAAACCGCTCCAAGACTTACTCTCCAAGTTTCCCACGTTAAAATATTGCCAAAAACCGATTAGATCTATTAATCGGATCGGACTCGACCAAATTCGGCCAAGCCGGGTCCAAACCCGGCCAAGCCGGGTTTCACAGGGCCTCTTGTGATGACACGTGGCATGCTGCCGGAGCCTGGCACAGGGGCCAAACCCGGCCTAGCCGGGTCCCAAACCCAGCCTAGCCTATTCTGTCGGAAGTTCCGGCGCCTGTCGGAACTTCCGGAGGGTCGGAACTCCCGACACGTCGGAAGTTGTGTCGGAAGTTTGGTCGGAACTTCCGACGTGACAGCATATTCGTGAGGGCGTAACTCCTTCGTCCGGACATCGAACGATGCAAACCATATATGTTTTTTCAATCAGCTTGACGAGACGAACGCAATGGTGATGTCCATTTCACATTTTGACAACTTCATAAAATGGATATATTTTGGTTGTCAACATATACCCCCCTGTTTTTAGGTGAATCAATGTTCATGAACCTGAAAACATAAATAAAACCAAACAGCAACGATACTTAATCCAACGACTGTTTAGTGACTAAGGGCGATGTATACATCGGCCATTTTTTGTTCTAAGGGCGATACATGTACCGGCCATTGCTTGGAGAGCTTTAGAATTTACACTATGCTCCCGAGCGACATTGAGCTCGGCGCGTGGCGGCGTCGGCTCATAGTCAACCATCTCTTCATCTTCCTCTGCATCTCCAGAATCTACAACAGCAGAGGAAATGGTAGTAGGGACTACCTCCACCGAAACAGCATCGGCAGCGGCATCAGCAGGCGAAGTCGCAAGACCCGGCCGAGCCGCCCCCAACCCGGCCCGGCCGGTTTCTGGGAGACCCGGCTTGGCCGGTTTCTGCATCTTGTGCGGGTCTCGTTTCTGAAAGCTCCCGATCTCTAGGAACCTTCTCCATGGATTTTGCAAAGCACGCTGGATCACTTCCTTTCTGCGTTTGTGGAAAAATTGTATGTGAAGCGTTGAAGATCTCCTCCCTCATTTTCTCCAATTTTTCCTGCTTTTGCTGGGTTTGGCGCGCTCGTTGCAACTTCCGCCGCTGCGTCTTGGTCAATCCCGACGGGCACCACTTCGGTTGTAAGTATTTGGGATCTATTGGTTTCTTCTCCACAACCTTAACGGCGACCTCCGGAGCGGCAGAAGATGGATCCTCAATTCTCATTGGCTCATCGCTGTTGACAATGGGCACCTCCTGTGAGCCAATAAAAATTATCGCCGAAGGTACCTCCTTCGGCGGCGGTGCAATAGAAGTAGCGGGAACAATGACAGACTCCACAGCCCTCTTAGGCATATAAACTTGTCGCGTTGGAGCCTTCCTTTTCCCAACATCAATCGAGAGCCTCGCCGACGTCGGCGGATACGAGGAACCTTGACCAGCATTGCTAGAGCTCGATTGGCCATAGCTCAATCGGCTGAACACCAATGATATGGGTGCTCCATTCACCGGTTGATGTTGCATAAGAAAGGAGTATGGCACAAAAACCCCATTGGGTCCCCAATACGGCTGAGGTGGAAGATGAGGACCCCAACGAGAGACGCGAGGACGAACAACCTCTCTTGCCGGAGTCGCCGCCGAAGCCACCGCCATCTTCTTCGGTTGCTCCTCTCGCTTCGGCGGTGTAGGCTTTCTTTTTTTTAACGGCTGATTCTGAAAATCGACCTTTTGTCGCCGGTATTTTTTCATGAGCCGGTCAAATGTGCAAAGCTTCTTGGGAACAAATTTCCCCTTGTTTGAATTCGCATTCGTCTTCCAAGTACCAATTTCTGGTCGCTTTGGGACGAATGTCTCGGTCTCCTGAACGCCAACAACACCAACGACTTTGGAGGCACCAGAGGTGGACGAGGCGCCGCTTTTGACTAACCCGGCTGGGCCGATTCCAGCACCCAGCATGGCCGTGTCTTCACCAAAGCTGGCTTGGCCGCCTCCTGTAGCCGGCTTGGCCGGGTTTCCGGCTGGGCCGGCTTCTGGACCCGGCCTGGCCGGCCTCTGCCTCGCAGCCGTGGCCTCCCAGCGCCGCTGCCGGGACAGGTACTGCGACGACCCTGCAGAAATTGTCAGCTTGGTCTTGCCGTCTTCATCTTTCTCAAGCACCATTCGACGCCCCGAAACTTTTTTCGGTTCCTCGGGTGGTTCGCCGATGATCACGTTCTTGCCTATCGTGGAATCGGCTTGCTCTGGACGAATCAAAATAGCAGGTTCTCCTTTCTCGATGACATTCACCGGAAAAGGAACCTTGTCAACCACATGGATTTTAGGCACAGAAAAGATCAATACGGCTTGCTTTCTAAAAACAATCTTGCCATGTTGATCAATATAAACATAAGACAACTGCAAACCAGGAGGTATAGTGATAACTTCTCCTGAATTGGTCCCGCCGGTTTTAGGCGGCCAAGGGACCAATACAGGTTGCTCTCTATCAATAATCTTGCCGTATTGATTGTAATAAGCATCAGACACACTCAGACTAGGAGGTATAGCAATAACTCTTTCAGAACCGGTCTCATCGGTTTCGGGCACCGAAGAGACCAATTCAGATTCGTTAAACGCATCGAGTTTAGTCATAAACTTAATCCAGGTATGAAAATCAGGAGAATCTTCATGTATTCCATATGATTTTACCTTAGATACGATGGTAGAATCGACGATGCCCGCCATGTTGCTCGTAGATGGGATCCGAATTTACGCCTTCGTCCCCAGCGGAGTCGCCAAAAAGTGTGTTGACGCCGAAACGGGACAACACACATCAAGGTGCTAGATCGTATGGTCGCGCACGAAATGAAACAGCACGGAGCAGCACGCCCGCGAAACCTGGCCTGGCCGGTTTCAGAACCCGGCCGAGCCGCTTACCCGGCCTGGCCGACTTTGATAGTCGGCTGAGCCGGTTTCCTCGGGTTCGCCGAGAAAACTAGGGTTCCGGTCTTCTGGTCGTTGGGACGACCGTCTTCAGCAGCAGAGGACGTTTGCTGGTCGATGTAGCGCCCGTCCTTCGCCGGAGACTCCCGAACACCCCTCGGAAAGATCCGTCGGAGAGATGCACGTAGAGGTTGCTCTAGGGATCACGGAGATCACCTAGAACACCGACTAAACTCGCGGAGAGTTAAGCCGAACAACAGGATAGAGATGAACCACCGCGAGAATCTACTTGGTAGATGTGTTTTGACGATTGGATGGTTAAGATCTCAATCGGCCATGATCCTCCATATATATAAAGGGGGGTGGTCTTATCCCAGTAGGAAACCGCTCCAAGACTGTAACACCCCTGGTGTTACTGTAACTAAAACCTGCCATGTCATCATGATTTCATGCAAATCATCCCGCATAAACTCATCATTAGTGTGCATTAACTAAAATAATTTTTATTCTTCCATGTGATTGTGCATAGGTAACCTAGAGTGATTTTATTTCATAAATACTTGTTTAATTGCGTTTGATCAAATCCCATCTGGACGATAAAATAAAACTCATTCATGAACCCTAAAATCGGATTCAAAACCCTAGTCTGAAAACTAATGAGAATTTGATGTTAAGCCTTAAATAAAACTTCTAGCTCTTGAAAAACCGAGCAACTTTTTCATTGAGTGATTTGTAAGTTATTATTTGAAATTCCAAATTAAACCCTAATCTATGTTTAAAGGTTTAAGTTTAAATCTTTATTTTGAAAATTATTAAGAATTGGACAAAACTTATTACATGAAAGTTGAAAGGTTCATTGAATGGGACAACTTTGGTATTTAAAGATTTGGAAGTTATTATATAAAATTTTGATTTTCTAGTTCCCGATCAGACTCCCGCCTAAAAACCTATTTTGGTCCCAAAAACCTAAATCAAATTCTAGAAGGAATCTTGAGATGATCCCTTAATAAAAGTTGTAGGTCTATTTAAATGTGACAGCTTTTTTTTGGAGATTTCAAAGTTCTATGGTGGAAATTTGAATTTAACTCAAAACAGTGAATTGAAACTTGAATTTGAAATGCCATTTCAAAAATTATTTGGAATCTGACAAAACTTCCTTAATGAAAGTTGTAAAACTCTCTGAGGGGAACAACTTTTATTTTTAACATTTTTCAAGTTGTTGAGAAAAATCAAAAGTAATTTCAGAAATTCAGTTTGAAATTCAAAAAAACCATTTTACCCCCTTTTCAATAGTTTCAAAAATATTCAGAATTTGAAAATGTTTCAAATACCAAAGGTGACCAGCACAATTTGTACTACAACTTTGTTTCTGGTGATTTTTCATCTTATTATATAAATTTTGGCGTTTTTGGGCAGCAAAGTCAAAAGGGGAATAGGGTTGCTACAGTGCTCGGCATGGACCTTGTCCTCTCTCTCCCCTGTTCCTCTGCCGCCGGCATGGTCGGGCACGGCGCGGCCATCCTTGCCGTCCCCTGCTCCCACGTTGGCTTAAAGACGACCCGTGGGGATCCTCTCTACCCGTTGCCCTCACTCGCGCAGCCTGTAAAGCACTCCGCCACCGGCATTCTTGCCGTTTTCCACCATCGTCGCCATTGCCGACTTCTCGGTCCGCGGCGAAATTCGCTGTCCACTGTCTATCTCCATCCTCTCCGTGTCGCAGCCAACAAGTTAGCTCCCTTGCGCATCGTTTGATGTCCTTGGTAGTGTCCGGGAACCCGTGTGTGTGCAAGGACGCGTTTCGTCGTCTTCGTGGGTGGTCGGAGCCCCGCCGCGGCGATCGTCGTCATCTCCAGGCTGCTCGGGTGAGCTCTGGAGTCCTTTGGCTCATGTTCTAGCCTCTGTATAGTCCGTGGTTCATCATGCTCCTCTTGGTTGGCTCTTTGGTGGTCTAGGTTTGCCGGAACGAGTCGTCATCGCCGGAGCCGAGCCGCCGCTTTCGTCGCCGCCGTCAAACTCGCCTTGCTAGCCTTCCTTAGCCCCAGTCAGCTGCGTCACTAGACTCGTGGTGAGCCTCTGAATACTCCCCGCCCTTTTCTTTGAACTCTACCGCGCTGTGTCAACCGGCGCACGTCCGCTGTGCCGCCGTGTCCGCCATGGGCGAGGAACACCTCGTTGGAGGCGGCTAGGGTGGAGGTTAGGTGCTCAGGGGTGTCCGCTAGAGCGTAGAGTAGCCGTAGGTCCGCTCGTGTTCGCCGTTTGGGGTCGTCGGCGGCGAGTCCGCGGCGGCCGCCGCGTGCGCACGCGTGCGGGAGGCGCGGCGTGAGGTAGGAGGAGGAGCTGACAGGCGGGGTCCGCCTGTCAGCGCCTCAGTTGGCGCCTGGGCACGGGCCGGTGCGGGAGCGGCCGAGTGGGCCGGCCTGTCTGGTCTTGGGCCGTCCCGGGCCGAATATCGCTTTCCATTTTTCAGCAAATCACGAATACTTTTCTAATTTAATTTTGAATAAATAGTGTTGCAGTTTGTCATTTTTGTGTGGATTAAATTACTACTCCTAAAATGATGACAATTTTTGTGTATGCTCTATACAGTGTGTAGCATTTAAGAAAAATATCATTTATGAGTTTCAGGTCTTTTCTATTAGGAGTAAAAATCAGCCAAATAAATGAATAATGCAATTTTATTGATTTTTAATAAATTGTAGGAATTTCTAAAAATCATGAAATTAATTGTGGCTCTGTTTGATGATGAAATCTAGCTGTTGGTAAAGTTTAGTCACAATTGGAGTTAATTTGGTCAGTTGATAAATATGGGTAAAATAAGGAAAATAAATAAAATGTGTAGGGGAAATGAATTTAGGATTTGGTGTGAATTTTGGATTGATTGTAGTCCAAGGGTCTACCACCCTATGATCCTTGGCAATGTAAGATGATATTGTAGGTTGTAGTAATAAAGTTGTGCAGCGGCTTTCTACGACGGTTAGAAATAATAATTGTTATATTATTTTGCGAATTCCGAATACAACTTCTCCGTGAAGGAAAGTTGTACTCAAGATGTTAATCGTTGATTATCGCATTTCTATTTACATTGTTGCATCATGTTAAGCATGCATCATTGCACACGTGTAGTGACCGGGAGCGAAGGAGTGAAGGTTGAGGCCACTGCTGGGGAGCCAACTCCGGAGGTGATCCAGGGATTTGACATCTGCGGAACCGACCCCGATCCCACCCTTTTCTCAATCGAAGGCAAGCCCCGGTGCATTAACCCTCTATTATGAAATCCTTTACAATTCGAGTTAATCTATTGCATTAGGTTGCTAGGAGTTGATTGTTGCCTATCCAAATGCATTGTCCCATATAACTACCCTGAAACCTGATTTAAATAAATAATTTGAAAAATGCTAGGCATGCTTAATGAAATTAGAATTCCATAAAAGAAAAACTATTTTCTGTGCTATGTACATGTATATACTTTATGATTGGTGAAGAACTTGTTATCCGTTGGTCGATGTGTATTCGGGCTAGAGTCCCGATGCATGGTCGCTTTCGGAATAGTTTGGAACTGGTCGGTATCACCCAAAATGTGTTTCGTTGAGTGGCCTGCTCATGGGACGGCGTTTCCCATGTCACACTACTCTTCAGGCATGATAATAAAACTGTCGGGCAGTATTGTATTCGGGCTAGGCCCCAATGCAAGTCTGACGGCAGGAAGGAAGTAGGGACCGTTCGTTGTAGGCCTGCTGTGATCATGATGAACAGCCTAGCCACATACCTATGTGGAAAGCCTAGAGTCAGGTGGCTCTATTGCTGGAACCGACAACCACGCACTGGGAGTGGAGAGATGGCGGGAGTAGCGTGTACCCACGTGGCCGGCGTGCCTGGAGACGAGTGGAGTACTGTGCTCCCGGGTGGCGCAGGACCGGTTCCGGGATAGAAAGACCTAGATGACGGGTTGGTATATGTATGCCGGCGTGCTGCATATGCAGTGTGGTTAGAATCCCCAGCTGGGTATTTTTCTGGATTCGAATCGACGTGCTCCTCGGTTAATGGAGACTTGATCCTCACACCTACCCCGAAAAGTGGTTCGCAACTAGGTTCACCGAATGATCAAAGGAAGTTGAGAATTGATGATAGATGAGATTGATTATTGGAATTATGACTATGATTATAATGATAAATAATTAAAATGTTGGTTAGCAATGCTTTTCTGCAAACCTTCTCTCTCCTGCTAGCCTTACCTATGACTTGCATTCCTGAGTCTCATTTTACACCCTTAGTCGGGTAAGTCTTGCGGAGTACCCCAAGTACTCAGGGTTTGTTAACCCCTGTTGCAGGTGAGCCGAGAGTTCAAGTTCTGTTTAGGACCGTGCCGGTTGTTGGATCGTGCACGGGTGAAGATGTGTTGATGGTACAACCCTTGGGCAAGGGTATAGTTGTATACTGCTGCTCCACTACGAAGCTCTGATCTGGGTAATGTAAAAATTATATTTATTAACCTATAGATATGTAATACTTCCGCATCTTGTACTCTGACTTAGATTATTTTTGTAAACTGTTGTAATACTTGCAATGTCTTTACAATGAGATCCTCGGGGAAATTGGGTTTCCTAGGAGACCCGGCAGGCCACCTAGGTCATTAGGGAACTCGTGCACAGTAACCGGATGTCCTTAGGGATGTTGATGGCGCACGTGGGCCCTATGATTAAGGCGGTTCTGTCACAAAGACTTACTCTCCAAGTTTCGCACGTTAAAATATTGCCAAAAACCGATTAGATCTATTAATCGGATCGGACTCGACCAAATCCGGCCAAGCCGGGTCCAAACACGGCCAAGCCGGGCTTCACAGGGCCTCTTGTGATGACACGTGGCATGCTGCCGGGGCCCAGCACAGGGGCCAAACCCGGCCTAGTCGGGTCCCAAACCCGGCTTAGCCTATTCTGTCGGAAGTTCCGGCGCCTGTCGGAACTTCCGGAGAGTCGGAACTTCCGACTTAGGTCGGAACTTCCGACACGTCGGAAGTTGTGTCGGAAGTTTGGTCGGAACTTCCGACGTGATGGCATATTCGTGAGGGCGTAACTCCTTCGTCCGGACATCAAGCGATGCAAACCATATATGTTTTTTCAATCAGCTTGACGAGACGGACGCAATGGTGATGTCCATTTCACATTTTGACAACTTCATAAAATGGATATATTTTGGTTGTCAACAGGCGCCTTTGGTTCGTAGGATATGCGTAGGAATTTTAGAGGATCGGCGTTCCATAGGATTTTTTCCTACCCTAGCCTTTGGTTCATGGGAAATAGACAGGAACTTTTCCAAAGGATTCGATTCCTACGGCTCAGTTTCATAGGAAAACAAATATGAGCTCCGACTTCATGGAAACTTTCCTGGCGCGAAAGGAAGCGGCTCGCGCGCTCACTCTTTTGTCTGCAACAAGAAGAGAGAGAGGGACGAGGAGAGGGAGAGGGACGATAAGGAAGACAAGGACCCGCTGTTCCTGGCCAAGGGCCTCGGCATCGACCGCATCAGCTTGGGCATCCTCAGCACCGATGAAAGCAGCGGCGACGGTGCTGGAGGTGGGAGCGCCGCCGTGTGCTTGCCGGGACGGGCCCACCCAAGCGTCGGGAGAGAGAGGACCAGGGGACGGCCACGGCGGAGCACTGTCGTGCCGCATGGCCGTCGCGTCGGGGTGTGGGAGGGCGCCGCCATCAGCCTGCCGGGACGCGCGTGCCCGGGCCCACCCTTGCGCCGGGACAGAGATGGCCGGGGGACCGCCGCGTTGGAGCGCCGCTGCGCCGCGTGGCCGTCGGGGGTGGCTGCGGGGACGTCGGGGGGCGGCGGCGGGGGCCCGTCGCTCTGAGGCGGAGGCGACGGTGCTGGAGGTTGGATCGTCCGTCGTTCGCCCGGGCGCGTTGAAAGACTTTAGTTTGGTTTTGGTAATTGATGAAACCAAGTTACTAATTTAAGTGCTAAGTGTGTGTAGTCAAGAGTAGATTAGTAATAAGGAGGAAGATGACATGAACTCAAGTGAAGATCAAGATGAAATAATCAAGGAGAAAGAAAAGGACTTAAAGAAGGAAAGCTAGAGGCTAAGGTATATTCAAATAGGGCTTTTCTTTTAGTGATCAAGACTCCAAGTGGGAGTGATCACATTTAGAATAGATAGCCGACTATCAAGGGGAGAACTAAGCTATTGGATTACTTCCAAGTGGTCTAGGTTGCATCTCATATGCATTGATCTAACCAACCTAGAGAATCCCTTTGAAAACCCTTAAAAAATGTTTGCAAAATGCTAACACACTGTGCACAAGTGTAGAAGACCTTGAGTGTTAGCACATAAAAGCAAGGGGTGAGAAATAGACTTGAAAAGGGCTATTTACAGAGCGTCGGACTGTTAGTGGGCGTAGCGTCGGACCATTGATTCGGTCCGACGCCTGAGCTGTCTGTGAGCGTCGGACGCTTGTTTACCGAGCGTCGGACCATTGTGGTCTTTAGTCCGACGATGCCGAGCAGCGAAGAGTGTCGCGTGGCACGCTGAGGAGCGTCGGACGCTTGAAGGAAAGTCCGACGGCGAGCGTCGGACGAAGTCCGACGATGATTTAGCGTTTTCAACCCTCTCTGGAAGCGTCGGACGGGTGAAATTTTTAGTCCGACGGTGCTCACGCGATCGTCCGACGATACGCGCGCGGTGAGCTGAGAGAAGGTGTCGGACTCAGGAGATTAGTCCGACGACCTCAGTCCGACGGTAGTCAAACGCGCGAATTCAGTTACCGTTGAGATCGGACGAACGACGTTTAAATCTGTTGACACGTGGCGTTCATCCGAGCGTCGGACGCTACCGTTTGGTCCGACGCAGTCGGTCCGACGGTATAAAAACGGGATTAACGGCTGTTTCAGAGAGTGTAACGGCTAGGAGTTGGCTTGGGGGTATTTATACTCCCTCCCTGGTCACTTGGTGACTCTCTTGCACACTTGGATCATTGTCATACACTTTGTTGCATTCTAGCCTCCCACTCTCTCACTAATTCATCATCTTGATCATTCTTGTGAGATTGAGTGAACCTCAAGTGCATCATTGGTTGTGTTTTGCATTCTAGAGCACTTGAGAGCAAACCTTGGATTAGTTCTTATTCTCTTGGGACATTGCCGTGTCCCTAAACGGCTTGGAGGAGAAGAAGGTGTGAAGGAGCCTGGTGATTGTGCTTACTCACACCCGGTGATTGTGAGGGGTTCTTGTGTCTTCCCCGAGCGGAGTGCTCAAAGGTAACTCTAGTGAATTGTTCGTGTCTTTGAGTTACTTCCTCCGTGATAGGTTTTTGTGGCGCCTAGCGTAAGCTCGGTGTGTGATACCGATTAACCACCGAACCACCGGTTGAAGTCGACACAACGAGAACGTAGCGTGCCGGCAAGCACGTGAACCTCGGGGATAAATCTTGGTGTCTCTATTGATTTACTCACCTTCGAGTGAGTGACTTATTGATTGTCCCGGTGATTGGCTTCTTCACAAGGCAAAGGTTTATTCAACGATCATCTCTTGCTTATCCTTGTGTAAAGTAGATTGTTTCCTTTTCTTAAGTAGTTGTGTAGTTGTTTAGCCTTTGTTAGCTCTTGTGTGGATTAGAACTAAGGTTTAACTAAAATTGTGTAGGTGGCTTGTCTAGATTAGTGGTTGCCTTAGCATTGCATTAATAGCCTCTTGTGGTTCTAATCTCTTGCTTAGTGATTTATAAAATTTTTGTTTAGACTATTCACCCCACTTTAACCATACTAGGACCTTACAAGCGTGCGGTGGCGGCGTGTGGGGCGGGCGGTGGCGGCAGAGTCCCCGAGGCTAGGCCTGGGAGCGCGGTGCCTGCTCCAGCTAGTTTGTTTTCTTTTTTACAAATTTTGCAAGTTTGCTTGCCCTATGGCCTGTGCCTGTGGGCTGCGCGGTTGGCATGGGCCAAGCCGCCAAGAGGCCTTGTTGGCCAGATGGTGCAAGCGTAATTCAAATTGAGAGCAAGAAGCAGCACTGTGCATTCCTTTGCGTTGCCAGAGGCCATCTCATGTAATTTCCTTTGTTTTTAATTCCATAGGATTGAGCAAGTATGTCATCTCAATTTCCATATTTTTTCTTTTCCTATCCTTTACATATCCTACCAACCAATGGGGCCCTTAGAATCCATGGGATTCAAACGACACCGGGCATGTGAACGTGCGATTCGTGGACCTTCAATTTGCCAAACCTCAGCTGTCGTTACAAGAGTTGGACCATGCATGCGGCGGGTGCAACAAGTGACCACCGCCAAAATCCGGACGCCAGACCTCTACCAGTTCAGAAGATCTCTGAAGAATCAAATCAGAACCGTTAGGGGCTTTACCCAGCTACCCTACCCAACCCAACCCAACACATTCCACCATGTTCCCCCACGGCACCGGCACCATGCCGTCCTGCTTTCGCAGCGGCTGCCCCTTTTGCCAACCACCCAACGCACGGGCACGTTCTGCGCCGCCCGTTCGCCGGGCCGGCCGATCAAGTTGGTTATTTATGCATTTGCATGTCACCTTATCTCGACCGGTGACGACGCGTCTCGCTGGCTGGGCATCTTCTAATCCGTCTTTTTCTTTGCTATAATAAAATCAAAGACGCCAGAGAAGCTAGAGAACTAACCATCGTGTGATGACTCATCAGCGGCCCCATGACGGTGCCCAGCCGTGGCCTATTATCATGCAATTGCCTCAGGATTCTTGGATGGACGCGCTTGCTCTCCATCCCACTCCTTGTCCTGGACAAGTGGACAGCTCACCAATTGGTTCTAGAAGGCAAAGATCATGTGCAAGACGAATAAAGCTACCCAACTTGCCTTTCGTTCTAGTATACTACTGTTTTTCTTTTTCTTTTGACCCTTTCAATAATGTCATGGACAATTATCATGCATGCAGACTTCAGCTTTTCATCGCAATCACGTCGGCGTTGCCCTGTGGGAAATTGGCATTTCTTGGAATTTCGCTCGAATAAGATGGTGCTTGGTGGACCAGATTCTCTCTTGAGGCACGTGGCAATGATTCATCATGGTTCATTAGTTTCATTGATATATACAGTATACCTTGTGCATCCACTAGGACACACCATGAATTTATTTTTACAAGTGGGTTTAATTAACGTGCGTCACTAGAAATAAAACGGTGGGATAGATTTAGAACCGCCTGTAGAAATGCTCTATTTCTACATGCGGTTTTCTTAATGAACCGTCTGTAGAAATCGATTTCTACATGTGGTTCTCTTAAGGAACCGCCGGTAGAAATCAGTGTCAATTTTAAAATTTAATTTTTCAAATGACTTCAAATGGAAAAACTGTCTACATGAAATTGTAGATCTCAAAAAGTTATGAAACTTTCTAGTTGAAATTTTTTTCATTTGAAATCATCTTGTTGACGTAAAATACGGTCAAAGTTTAAAATTTGAATTTTGACTTTTTGAAAAAAGCCTTGGATGAAAAAACTGTCTACATAAAAGTTGTAGATCTCGAAAAGTTATGAAATTTTGTAGTTGACAACCTTTTCATTTAACTTCATTTAGAGCCTCAAACAGTTAATTTTCTATCGGTTGTGTAACAATATATGGCGAACATAATATAACTACAGCACATGTGAGTGTTGGGTGGAGTGCTTAGAGGAGGTCATGTGCGAGAGAGAGGTCGCGGGTTCAAACCCCCGCGGCCGTATTGGGTGGAGTGCTTAGAGGAGGTCATGTGCGAGGAAGAGGTCGCGGGTTCAAACCCCCGCGGCCGCATAGCCCGCGTATTTTGCGTGAAAAATTCCGCGACTTGCGGTCCCGTCCCGGGTTTAATTTTTTTTTGTTTTGCTATTTTTAAAACCAGAATTTTGCAAAAAAAATTGTACAGGCGGTTACTTATGTGATTTGTGCTAGCGGTTCACATACAACCGCTTACAGAAATGGTTGATTTCTATAGGCCCTTAGCACAGGCGGTTCTAAAAAACACCTGTAGATATGGCTTTAGAACCGCCTGTGCTGAGCTTTTGTGGACTAGTGATCTCTTTCCTGTGGATTTTATTTATTAGTCTCTCCGGTGCAGTTTATAAGATATTTCGCGTGAGTTAAGAGTCAAATTTACAATATTTGACCCATAGTTTGCTAATACTTTTAACTTTTGTAATACAAACTCGATACTATTAATGATGTAATCGAATGTAATATCCAATAAGTACACGTTTGTAATCATAAATAATATAATATATAATAAATAAATGGTCGAAGTGTAACCAACAAGACCGTGTCATGTCAACAGTAGACCAGAGAGAGTGGCAAAAAAAAAAGATTATGACATCAAATGGATGTATTATGAAAATATAATTGAAAAAAATAAAACTTATTTGGTCTCATAATTATTATTAATTTATCATATAAATTCGGTTAAACTTGAGACGCTTTGACTCTTGCAGAATATTAAAATGACTTATAATTTAAAATGGAAGGAGTATAGCATGGAGGAATATATTCACTGGTGGAACTTCAATGAGGCCAAAAGGGTCATATCCCCCACTAAATTTGCATTTTTCTTAGGCCCCGTTTAGATCCTTGGAATTAGAGGAATTGAAATCTAGTTAACAATTTAGACTATTTCACTTAGAATGTGACATTGCACCACTTTCTAAAGTTTACTTATTGGCCTACATCAAATTCATAGGGTGAGAGGTGGAATTTGATTCTATAAATCATCATGCTATATTTTCACTTTGCAATTTGTACCACGCTCTTCAACTTGCTCTCACACGATAAAAATACAACATATAAGTATCTCTCTCGTATAGCTAACATAAATATACAAATATAATCTATACACAACCATATTAAGTTCATTAATATGTGCATAAATTATGATTTTTATAATAAATTTAATTTCAAGGATCCCAACGGCCTGAGTTATACACTTAACAATACTAAAACATTGTAAGTTTTCTACCTTATTGCCACTTATAGCCCTCTTTAACTCCATTAGTGAATACAACCACACTGCTTTCTGTAACAAATTATGAGCAACTACTAATTATTGTGTTTAAATTATCACCGATAGTTTACCCGTGTAATCCAATTACCTATGTGGTGATAAAAAAATACACTAGGACGTGTTGAACGATTAACACACACATATATACACACACTTTAAAAACTCATCTTAAGATATGGTACACGTGTTGCTTATTGTTGCCCTAACTATGATCTGAGTAGTGGAAAGAAACACCCCATCTGTCAGCATTTTCCTAGATACAGCGCGCATGGGCGCGTGCAAATCACTGGTCCAATAAAATAAAGCCGCTACAGCGTACAGCGCCACGGATCTTTCTCCAGTGCTGGATAAACCCCAGGCGCAGAAAAGGTGCGCCGCATGCATCAGCATCGCGCAGACCCCACCGTGGCACCCACCGTCCATCACTCCGTCCCGAGCTCCACTCCAGCCATATAATAGAGTCGCGTGCGTGATCGCGTCCCGCCGACGCGACACGCGCCACTCGCGAGGTCGCTGCGCGAAGCGGAGCACGGGATCCTGCTGCCCGGGGTGCGGTGCCCGGTGGGCGCCCACCCCACCTGCCCGAAGCGTGTTCGGTACGCGCGGGTGGCTCGGATCCCCCGTACGGCGGCGTCATCGTCGTGGTGGTGGCCCCGGTGGAAGTGGCAGGTGGCGTATCGGGGCTGTTCGAGGCGAGGGCGACGGGCACGATGGGCCAGGTCAGGGGCGGTCGCCGGTCGGTCTCCGCCAGCCGGTCCAGCCGTTGCATGTGTCCGCAAATTCTCGTCAGCTTGCGCCGCCGTCCCATCCCTGCTACAGCAACACAAGGGGTTTCAGACTTTCAACGACTGTAGCACACACTGAGCAAGCGGCTAAGAGCAGTCCCAGAACAGAAATTATGAATAATTTCCACATTTGCCAAATCATTGACATTATATAGAAATCATATTTTCGATTGATAATTTTTATTTTTCTGTCCAATCATATACTTTTTTTATCCATCGTCTATCTATCATATATCTTCATATTTCTCATATAGACATAGTTTTTTTTGTCTAAGGCTGTGTTTAGTTGAGAAAAAATGGAGGAAAAAGTGTACTATAGCACTTTCGTTTGTATTTGACAACTTTTGTCCAATCATGATCCAAGTAGACTCAAAAGATTCATCTCGAGATAGACAGGTAAAAAGTACAAACATGCAATAGGTGCTACTTCATTTAGTATTCCATGCAGACGGAAAGTACAATCGATATGATGGGGAGAGAGAAGGAAAATTTTCAAACTAAACGGAGCCTAAGAAACAATTCTCTATCTCTCTTATTTAGTTCCCATATCACATTCATGGTATCCTAGTTAGTGAGCATAGAAACTATCTAATTTTGGGGTTGGAAGTGCCCTGATAGGTTCGCTCCCAACAAAAAAAAAACTGCGTGATGGTCTATACTTGCCAAATCATCTAAACACTATAAGAATATCATATCTCCAATGGATGGTTTCTTCAAATTAGAGCTTGTTTGGCAGGGCTCTGAGCCTCCGACCACTTTGGAGGAGCCCTACCAAACGTTTTAAAGGAGGAGCCATGTTTTATGAAAAACAGATAAGTCCATTCAAAGGAGCCCTGTCAAATATCCCCTTATTTTTTTCTCCAATTACATGTTTTCTCTCCGTATCATCTATACGCCACATTTGTTCATATCTTGGTTCTCATACAGACATAATCTCTCAATTCCAAATTATAAGTCATTCTATCTTTCATAAAGAGTCAAAACATCTCAAGTTTGACCAAAATTGTAGAGACAACTATGAAGATTTACGACATCAAATAAATATACTATGAAAATATAATTAATGATGAATCTAATAATACTTATTTAGTATCATAATGTTATTATTTTGTTACAGAAATTAGGTTAAACTTGATATGTCTTGACTCTCTAAGAAAGTTGAAATGATTTATAATTTTTGATGGAGGGAGCACATAAAATGGGTGTCCTATAAAAAACATTTGTTTCATTTATGTTTAAAATACTCAGTTTAAGCACAAAAACAATTGAAATTGTTTTAGATGAAAAGAGTTGTCACTGACCCTTTTAACAAAATGTCGTGTATACAGGCATAACTCATCATTAATCTTAGCACAAACACAAAACACACACAAAAAAAGAAAACTATGTCAGTTTTCACAGCAAAATGCCTAGACGAAAAGCCACAATCCTAAAAATAGAAATCCTCAACACTCAATGTTATTTTTTGTGTGAATAATACTCAATGTTTTTCATACTTGCATGTTTTGCTACTAAAACTCAACCGGTTTTAAATTGTGTATCGTTTTAGTTTTGTTATAAACTTTGACTAAGTCTATGAAAAAATAGACCAGTGTCTATAACAACGCTTTCATTTCTGAATTTTGTTTACACAATACACTAAACAAATGTTCGGGACAACGTTCAAAACTTCAAATATCTGTAAACAGCTTGATTCCGACATTTGCAACAGCAGTCTCTTTTAAGTTTTTCTGGTCAGTGAACGTACTGTAGGAACAAAATGGGGACCACTACTTTTGAATGTTTGTGATCACTTCTCCTGCGTGCCCAAGTACTCGCTCGCTCCATGGTACTGGTACCCATAGCGCATCTCTGTCAATCTGACCGTCCATTTAAGTGGCAGTTGCGAGCCGCCGTGCCGCCCCTCACATCTCCGACGGCCTAGATCCGTGGACGCTCGTGGGGAAGAAAGCAACCCCGGAACCACCAAAGCCAGAGGCACCCACCGGAAACTCCTACAGACGACAGTAGCGGGACCCACAAGTCAGGCAAACGTCTCAAGCTCGCCATTTCGCCTCCGTTTCCAACTCCCAGTGCCAGTCTTCCACTCCTCCCCTCCTCCTCGCTTCCCAATTTCCAAACCTCTCTCTCTTGCACGGGACGGAAGCACGTACACGCGGAGCGAAAGCGATCGGCGCCGCGGCGGCAAGATGTCGGCGGCGGCGACGATGACGTGGCACGAGGACCTGGCCACTCTCGTGGGGGACACGGGCGTTCGCCTCCCCGGCGGCGCCGGGGGGCACGCGGCGGCGGCGAATGTTGCGGCGACGGCGGGGGCCGGGTGGTACGGGGAGGAGGAAGAGGGGAGGGCGGAGGAGGGGTGGGCGCAGCAGGCGAAGGGGTTCGCTGAGTCGACGGCGGAGATGCTGCTGGAGCTCGGCCGGGGGATGTGGGACGTCGCCGCGCAGAGCCTCGCCGGCGCCGAGGACAGCGAGCTCGCGCGGCGGCTCCGGAAGCGGGCGGCGGCCACGGGGAAGCGCCTCAGCTTCATGAACGAGTACCTCCCCGAGGAGCGCGACCCCGTGAGGTGTTGGCTCATCGTCGCCGCAGTCGCATTCGTCACGCTCCTAGGTAACCGCTGATCTCGCGTCCGCCGCTCTTCTCAGTTCTCTGCGTCAGCGCCGCTACAACGCCGCGCTCGCGTGACGCGCCTCTGCCTCGAGCTAAGCGTGCAACTGTGGTTTCTGGCGTCCCGCAAGGCCGCAACACGCTGTATGGGTCTTGTCTCGCATCTGTTCTTTTGCGGGGATGGATCTGACTGACTGTGGAGAATCGGGAGTAAACGCGCGTTTCAGTTTGTGTTGAGAGTTTTATTTTGAATTTGGGATTATAACCTCTCTCATCTGTGAGCAGATATCTAGTCTGTAGTACGTTTCACTTCGAATTGGTTGAAAAAACGTGACATTTGCGACCGTACGTTTTCAGACTCTGGGATCCATGCCTAGTTTGCTTGCTCTGACAAGAAAACCCCGCAATTACACTACTGTTTTATGTGCATTCTGGATTTGTGTTTGATCCGCTGAATCAGTGCAATGGTTAAGGATACCACTAGTAAATTGTTTTACCTTTGAGTTCCTTCTCCCGAAATGGGACAAGGGTAACTGCTTGACCCTATTCATTCACATTTGTACAGAGGGTTTGTCTAGTGTGTCTAGTGTGGACCAAAGCTTCTTACTTGAGAACTGCAACATGTTGATTTATATATTTCTAGAATAATATTATTGATTTAAGGTGACTTCATTCTTGATATCCTCATGTTATAAATTTATGGCCTTTCGGTTCTAATAGCACAATGAAACATCTATCCAGTAGTGCCAAAATGTTCAAACCTGGTTGACTCAGTTATGCATTAGACATCCATTTTGTCAGTGCACTGTGGTCAGTTGATCCACATTACAGTTTGTCCATGTTGGGATCAGTGCACCACTTTAATTTCTTAATTAGAATGTTCTCCATGCAGTTTTAGGTGCTGGGAGTGGCAATGACACTCCAGTAGAGCTTCCAAAGAAACTTATCATCGGTCCTCCAAGTGCCGATAGAATCCAACTTCCTGATGGACGGCATCTGGCTTATCAAGAACAAGGAGTCTCAGCTAACAGAGCAAGATTTTCACTAATTGCTCCTCATTCTTTTCTTTCATCAAGGCTAGCAGGTAGGGAGTCTAGTCGAGTTGGTATGGTATGTAAGTTTATCAGAGTGTTACATCATTTACTGGACGCTCTTGGCATTTCCATGCTTTCTATTTGATCTACATTGTTCTTTCTCATGCAGGAATCCCTGGAATTAGTGCATCTCTTCTGGAAGAATTTGGAGTACGACTTGTGACTTATGATCTTCCTGGTTTTGGTGAAAGCGATCCACACGTAGGCCGGAATCTCAATTCTTCTGCAATGGACATGCTCTACCTGGCTAATGCTCTCAATATTCCAGACAAGTTCTGGGTTGTGGGCTATTCTGGAGGTGGCATGCATGCCTGGAGTGCTCTTCGTTACATTCCTGATCGAATTGCTGGTACCTACCTCATATGGTTTTCTTCTATATTGTTTTGGTTTGGCAAGTTCTTGATGGGGATGCCTCCTTAGTTGCAATTGTTTCTTGACACTAGCACAGCGGAGCCATTGTTTCCAGCCTGTGGATATGCAATGTCATGCCTTGCTTATGCCTTTTGAATTTCAGAAGACCTGATTCTGGAAATGATTGTGACCTAAACATAATGCCATCCATGCTTTACATTTTTGTAAGTTTGTTAGTATACCACTTTTGCCTCGTGTGATAATGAAATACGAGTGCTCTATTCAGTTGGATTACTCAGCACCATCCATATCTGTAACGATCTTTTTGTTACTGATGAAAGCACATATACACATGTCTTCCTTGTTTGGAACCTTGATCTGGTCAAGGCATAACTACCATTGCATCTTAAGATTAAGATGTGGTCATTTCAGTCAAAAACATTTATTGCTTCTATCTTCAAAGAACACGGACCTTACATGCTTATTGTATATGTAAGTATTACTGTTAGGTCTGCTGATATGTGATTTATTATTCCGAGTCCAGGTGCAGCAATGTTCGCACCTATGGCAAATCCATATGACTCCAAGATGACCAAAGACGAGAAGCGTAAAACATGGGATAGCTGGTCAACGAAACGGAAACTGTTGCACATTTTAGCTCGGAGGTTTCCATCGCTGCTACCATTCTTTTACCGCCAAACCTTCCTTTCTGGAAAGCAAGGACAGCCCGAGAGTTGGTTGTCACTGTCATTGGGGAAGAAGGTATGCTGATATCAGTGTTATGTACTATCTCAAAGTACCAATGAATGGAGGGCGATATTGGAGTGGCATGATTATTTGCT